>JNFV01000002.1:2334843-2458032 GCA_002564235.1 Saccharomycopsis fodiens
CACCGTGACTCCTAGTGACACTAACGGAACTGTGTCGGTGATTATCGAGACTCCAGAGCCTACTGTGACTACCACCACTCCATGGACTGGCACGTACACTACCACGTACACTGTCATTCCAAGCGACCCAAGCGGTACTGTCTCGGTGATTATCGAGACACCAGAGCCAACCGTGACGACGACCACTCCATGGACCGGCTCCTTCACTTCCACTTACACTGTCACTCCAAGTGACACCAACGGAACTGTCTCCGTGATCATCGAGACTCCAAAGTCTACCGTCACTCAGACCGTTCCTTGGACCGGAACTGTTACGTCGACGTTCACTACTGTCACTCCAACGGACCCTAACGAGCCTGTCACTGTGATTGTGGAGACTCCAGAGCCGACTGTCACCACCACCACTCCTTGGACCGGGACTTTCACCTCTACCTACACCGTGACTCCGTCCGAGTCTAATGGAACCGTGACGGTTGTCATTGAGACTCCAAGCGCCACCCAGTCCACGGTTACTGTCACTACTCCTTGGACCGGTACTGTCACCTCGACCTACACTACTGTCACTCCAAGCAACCCGAGCGACCCGGTCACTGTGATTGTCGAAACTCCTACTGTGCCATTGGTCACCGTCACCACCACTGAGAGCTGGTCGTTCCCATACACTAGCACCCACACCGTGACTCCATCTGGAGGAAGTGGAACCGTCTCTGTGATCATCGACGTGCCAACTGGTGCGTACTACGGCAACACCACCACGACGACTCCCCCATCGACCAAGACTACCTTGACCACCTCCACTGAGAGTCAGGGATCCAGTTCTGTCGAGACCGCCACCTCTTGCGGCGTCGCCGGGTGCTCTTTGGTGACCACCACTCACTGGTCCACCGCGACAAGTTACACCACGGAGCCTCCAGCCACTGGCCCAGCGGACTCCACTGCTCCAGGCACCTCGACTGCCCCAGGTACCTCTCCAGCAGGCTCTACTGCTCCAGGCACCTCTCCAGCGGACTCCACTGCTCCAGGTACGAACCCAACTGGCTCGAACCCAACCGGCTCGAACCCAACTGGTCCAAACCCAACTGGTCCAAACCCAACTGGCTCTACTCCAACCGGTTCTAACCCAGACGGACCTAATCCAGTTGGCCCTAACCCAAGCGGGTCTACGCCTTCCGACGCCGTCCCGTCTGGATCTACTCCATCTGGATCTACTCCATCTGGCGCTGTCCCATCTGGCGCCAACCCATCTGGTTCGACGCCTTCGGACTCTACTCCATCCGGTCCTGCTCCATCTGGCGACTCTCCAGCTGGCCCAGCCCCATCGGGCGCTACGCCATCTGGATCTAGCTCAGCTGGGGCCTCATCGGCCACCGCCACTCCAACCGGCTCCACCCCAGCCAACCCAGCTGCTCCTTCAGACGCTGTGCCATCGGTGTCTGTGATTTCCGCATCTTCTTCTGCGCCAAGCGTCACTGTGTCGAGCTACCAGGGTGCCGGCTCCAGAACATCTTCTTCAACCAACATGGTTGCCATGGTCGTTGCTGGCCTTGCGCTTTTGATGTAAGGCCGCTCAGTCGTGCTCTACTTGTTTCTATACTATACTCAGTGCATCGAGACTTTTCGATCCGTGCACATATTTAATATCATTCCTTTATAAAATTAACACTTGTAGAGAACAGTTTTTTGCAGCCCAGGTTTTAGGCAAGTAGTCTCTTTGGCTTCAGCAATACGCAGACTTTTCCAAACTGCCATTCATTAGCAGCTGCAACATGTTGCACGTGCTGTACATGATCTTTACAATTTCATTGTTACCACAAAACTCAATGCCTGTGAGTCTATGTCTATTGAAACAAGCGCGTCGCTCTCTTTACACCCCAATCACAAACCTGCTTGAGGTTCTTTGAAAATCACCAGCTTTTCATGCTCTTTTCCGCAAAATGTTTCTGCGCACCTTTATGATTTTTCCACCTTTTCCTAGCTTATCGTTCAAGCTTACAAACGGAATGCTATCACCCTTCAAAAGTTTCGGAGGATACAATTCCCAAGCCGGAAGCAACGTCTTGCCCTTCACAAAAACAAGACGATGACTGCCTTCGTCATTGAGCTCCACAATTTTCTGACGTACTGGCTCGGACGTGTAAACATTGAACGTCTGTGACTGGAAGTTGATTGTATGGATCACACATAACCCGATCAAACTAGGAAAGGACGCACCCAATTCTTTCAACGATTCAAAGTCAACGATGATAGGCAAGCTGTCTTCCTCTGCTTCTTTGACCCCTTCGGCTGCCTGCAAATCAAGATAAGTGTCGAGCTTTATAGCACAGACCGCAACTATCGAGCCGTCTAGCACAGTGGACAAATCCCCAGTGTTCGTAAACAGACTACCCAAAAAAGTAATACTGCTGATTCCACCAAACGACGACTGGCGAGGCTCCGTGAGGTATGACACCTTGTATGGCGCGCGTAAAAGAAGAGGTGTGAAGTCATACGTCTGGTCCAGTTTCTGATGTAAGTGTGCCAAAAGCTTTAGCGTGGAAAGCTCCTGGGATGAGTATTTGACAGTTTCGTAGTCGAAACTCACACCCAAGGTTTTGATGACGTTGGCGTTTCCCAATAGCGATAAGAGCTCGTCGTCGGAGTCTTGGTTGTCGTTGCCCAAGTATATTACATGTGTTGGCCGCATGGTCTTCACGATTTTCTGCACCAACTCCACTCCATAGCCCTTGATCCAGCCCGGGCAGTTCACAAGAAGCGGCACTTGCCGCGTGTGGTCTCCAGATCTGTACTCCAGATAAAGCTTAGCTATGAGCCAGAGATAGTAGGCGGTGCTGTCCATGGGACTGCTGTAGCCAAAGTAAAAGTCCGTTGCTTTTTCAAACAAGTGTCTCTGAGTAGCCAAATGGTTGCCAAATATCGGCGTGCGGTGGACCGTGTACGATAAACAATTTGGCGTGGAGTACTCCATCTGGCCCGGGTCGATGTCTAGCACTGCGGCAAAACCAGAGGAGTCACTCGAAGAGATGAAGTTGTTTAGCAATGCTCGGAGGAAGCCCGACTTTCCAGAGTTCTTGTACCCCAAAACAAGAATCTTCGGCGTTGTGAGCTCGTTGTTGGTGACAATGCCGTCGATGATCTGTTGCCAGAGAGAGGGAACCCGGTAAGTGCTGTAGTCGTCCACCGAGTTGTCAATTGGGCTGAAAGAATAGCTCGAAAACTGACTATGAGAGTCTGGCGCCTGCTGTAGAAGATTTTTGAAAGACGGACAAAGGTTGCCTACTGTTTCAAGTCCCGTCCAGTAGTTCTCAAGAACTATCACAGTGTCGAAGCTGGCAAACTTCTGGTTCGCAGGAACCATGAAGGGCTTTACTTTGCTGGCAACACTGACAATCTCGGGCAACGCGTTCAGCACTGGGGCCATCACCGTGTACTTCCTCGTCGAGTCCGCCTTGCATGTGATTCCGTCAATGCAGATGGCGCCCTTGAGAACTTGCAATAGGTACTGCCCCCTGAGCACCAAGATCTCATCGAGTTTCATCCCCACCATCACCAAGCCGTCTTCAAACTCGCAGTTATTTTCATTCAAGTCGAGACTCGACTTTGCCATGAAGATCTGGGGCTCGAGCGCCTGTTCCGGGGCCTCACTCTCTCGGGCACTTGCATCCACACTGGAGACTTCCACCTGGACCGCCTCTGCATCAGAGACCTCCTCGTCCGACGAGTTCTGCACGTAGTGGATCTCCGAGCCTCCCCGGACCGCCAGAAATGCACTCATCAATAAAAAAGGAAGTATCGAGCGATGGAACACGAAATGCCAAACCTCCTGCTTGGCATACATCTTTTCAAAGACCCGCCGGGCTGGCACCTCTCCCCAGATTTCACCCGGGTAACCCCGTCCACAGCCAATCGTACCACCGACTTTTTCGGTGATTATTCTTTTACGCAGCATACCATAACCAACATGTCCGAGTCCCCATTGCACACCGTCGGCTTTGACGCCAGATTCCCAAACGTGAACCAGACCAAGCACTGCTGGCAATCCTACGTTGACTACTACAAGTGTATCAACGTCAAGGGCGAGGAGTTTGCGCCATGCAAGGTGTTTTTCAAGACCTACTCGGCGCTCTGCCCAGTGGACTGGGTCGAGAAGTGGGACGGCCAGAGAGGTGAGTACAAGCAGTGTCGCAGTGCAAATGACTATACTAACAAACAGAGGCTGGAAACTTTGCTGCTGACCTTAACCCATGAGCTTGCATACATAAGACAATACAGTACATTGAACGGCGTGTAGTGAGACCAAGTGGAATGAAGAGCGTTAGCATTGAGAATTGAGCATTGGAAAAATACGGACAAGTGAACATTGGGAGTTACAAGGAGTCGTTACAAGGAGTCATTACAAGGAGTCGTCACAATTTTCTAGGAAATGCACTGCGATGACTTTGATGTCTGCCATTGATGACTGCCGGGTTTATTATTGATGAGATGCGCATATGAGCAGATCCCACGCGACTCGGAAACTGCAATGCAATATCAAAGAAAGAAGCACGAAAGAAGCACGCTGCAAAGCTCGATCTCTGCATGTATGTTGCTTGTGATCTTCTGCGGCCCTTGTTGCGTGATACTCTCTTGGCCCCTTCCCCTGTGTTCTTGTAGCTGCTACCAAGCAACAGCTCAGCTGCCAGCTCAGCTGCGAACCTTCTTCCGAGTGAATGCTAGTAGCTCAATCGCCGCCTGCTGAACAATCAATGAGCAGCAGCCGGCTCGTAGCGTATTTTCAAACCACTTTCCAAGTGCCAACTGGCTCCCCCAACGCATCCCGCTCACCAGAAATCATCCTCGTCATACCCGTCCTGGTTGCTGCTCCCCTCCACGTTCTCCTCGGTGAACAAGTCGTTGTACATCGTCTGCTTCTGCTTCCGCTGACGATCGATCTCCTCTTTCTGGAGCCACGCCTCCTGCTTCCGCGCCTTCTCTTCTTTCTTCTGGCGGTTCACCTCCTCCCTGTCTCTGCTCTCCTTGGCCTCTCGCAAATGGTGCTCGCCATAAACTTCCGTGCGACTCTTCATCAACATATTGACAATGCGGTTCTCCCGCTTCTTGATCCGCGCCGTCTTCACCTCCTTCTGGTCCTTGAACCCAACCTGGCCGTCTACCATGTCGGCGGTTTTGAGCAAATTCTCCCAGGGAGTGTACACAATGTCCAAGTTGTCTTTCTTGCATCCCTTGATAGAGTTGGCCTTCGTCAACTGACAGCACACTTGAACCACGTCTTCCGGGAGCTCGGCCCAGTTGTCATCGGGCAGCATCCGCAAATACACGTGGGCAGAAGAGAGATCGCTCACGTGGAACCACACGTCGTCTATGAGACCGTACTTGATGAGGAGCTCGTTTTCAGTCTTGTCCTTACCCATGTAGAGCTGCCATTTGCGCGGCACAACACCGTCGTCGGAGTACTCAAAGTAGTAGACCATGAAGCAATAGATTTGAGTATTTCAAAGATTGCTTAGACAAAACTCAGTATAGCTTCTTTGTGGGAGTGTTCTTTTCCTAAGTATAACTTCTTTGTGGTCGTGTTCTTTTCCAACCTGTATTGTCCAAGCTTTCTAAAATGCAGCACTGCAGGTTCAGTTTTCGCAGGCCAATTTTCTTTGGGTCTCATGCATAACTTTTTCACTCATCGCAGAGCACACTGAGAATCACTGGCACCAGATGTCACTTCTCACGAGGAGACTTCCCGTGCTTCTTCCACCCACGAGGAGTCGAAGGCTCTTAGTTACAACCAAGATCCCGGGGTATGAGCAAAGCACCCCCGCTGAGGACGACGAAATCATTGTGGCGATGTCGTCTGGGGTCGACTCTTCGGTCTGCGCAGGGCTCTACGCCCAGAAGTACAAAAACGTGCGCGGAATATACATGGCGAACTGGTCGCAAACCGCAAAGTGCACCGAGAGTGACTGGAAAGACGTGCAGAAAGTTTGCGATGTTTTGAAGATCCCCTGCGAGCGCGTGAGCTTCGAGAAGCAGTACTGGATCGATGTGTTTCAGCCCATGATCGAGCAGTACAAAATGGGATACACCCCAAACCCGGACGTGGACTGCAATAAGTACATCAAGTTTGGCAGCATGATAGGGCACTTGTCACAGAAATTCGATGCTGAGAAGTCTGCCAAGAAGTGGTGGTTGGTCACTGGCCATTATGCACGGGTGATGCAGCATCTGAGTGGGTCCCATCACTTGCTACGCCCCAACTACCTTCCGAAGGACCAAAGTTACTACTTGTCCACGGTTCCTCAGAGCGTGTTTTCGCGCATGCTTTTGCCCTTGGGTCATTATACGAAGCCCGAGGTGAGAAAAATTGCTGCAGAGATGGCACTTCCGACGTCCGAAAAACCAGACTCTCAAGGCTTGTGTTTTGTTGGCCAGGACGGGAATTTCAGGGACTTCTTGAGTCAGTATATTGAGCCGAATCCAGGGAACATCGTGGACAGCGAAGGGAAAGTTTTTGGGCAACACCAGGGGTTGTGGCACGCCACGATAGGCCAAAGGATAGGGTTGGCGATGCCCCAGGGAGATCCAAAGTACAAGGGGATTTGGTTTGTCAGTGAGAAGAAGTTTGCGACGAACGAGCTTGTCATTGTGAGGGGGACCCACAATGAGGCATTGTACTCAGACACGATTCACGCCAAGGAGTGGCTGTGGTGCGGAGATGATCTCGATTGGGCCACAGTTAAGGAGATGCCCAACTTGACAGTGCAGCAGAGGGCGTTGCAGGATGTGATGAAAGTGCAGAGGTTGGATATCAGAGATGGTGAGATTATTGTCAGCCTAGCAGAGAAGAGCCGGGGCGTTGCGCCGGGGCAGAAGATGGTGATGTACAGCGGACCAAGGATCCTAGGGGTGGGTATAATAAGCAGTGGCGAGCGTTAGCAGCAGTGGCGAGCGTTAGCGAGACGCTGCGGTGTGACAAACTGCGATGCCTTACTAACTGATGTGCATAAAGACCTGCGATGCCACTCGGTTGTCCTTCAATGATTGTCAAGGTTGTGGTTTGCTCTCTAAAGATTGTTGCTCGCCTGAAGGAGTATGCTTTGCGTTAGAGCAGTTTCCACCTACACATTAATGTACATAGAGTAGTATAAACATAGCTAGAGGCAGGATCAGTATATAGAGCCTCGGATTTGATGGAGCCGGCAGTGGCGAGCGTTCGCGAGACGCTGCGTTTAATCAATTGCTGTAGACTGGCGAAGCCAGGCTGGCTGCTGCAATCAGTTATCTCCCAATGATGGTTTTCAATAAGTTGGTGGTTCTCAATCAGTTGTCTTCCAATGATGGTTCTCAATCGGTTGTCTTTCAATGAGGGTTCTCAACAGCAGACCACCGAGGTCTAACTAACTTGGTGTCTAACTAACTTTGTGTCTCACTAAGTGGAATGCCTCACTAACTTTGTGAACAACGCCCTACAGCATGGTAGCAAAAATTCGTATACTAAATTCAAATGTAACAATCGCCGGCACCGGAAACGGGTGCCAAGGGAATGGGAAAGGAGAGTGTAGTCTATGGCCAGACATGGCGGGGGAAACGTCGGGGGCATAGAATATTAGGATGTGGGTTGCAGAACTCTGTCCAGAAACATACAAATTCTGTCCAAAATCATGGTTAGTCTAAACGGCTAAACGGCACCGAGATGTGCGAGGCAACTGTGAACGAACACGGGAAGCGCCAGAAGCGGCTGAGATGCGCACTTCTGATAGGCACTCTCATAGGCACACCGACTCTAAGATGCACAACTCCAACGAGCACGAGCAACCTAAAAAACACGAACACTCTAAGAAGCACTCGCTCCGCTCGTGCTTCTTAGAGCTAGAGCCCCATCTCGGCCTGCAACTCCCGCAACGCCCGCTCGTCCTCATCCTCCTCCTCCACCGCCGCCTTCCCGCCCAAGCTCGGCAACCCGCTCACGTCCGGCATCGCCACGCTCTGCTTCTGCTGCTTCTGCGTCTCCGCCTTCGGCTCCTGGATCCGCGCCATCTCCTGGTCGAGCTGTTGGTCCTCCAACTCCCGGAGCTCCTCGTCCAACTCGTCCTCGTCCACCTCGTTGCCCAACGGCCGCAGAATCGCGTCGCTGATCTCGTCCGCCACGTACATCTGCTCCTTGATGTCGTCCATAGTTTCGTCCACCTTGTCGATGCTGAACCCGCCGTGGATCTGCTTCATCGCCGACGCGCCGTCCTTCATCGCCGTCATCGTCGCGAGATTGAGATTCGCCAGCTCGATCGCGTCCAACTGGCTCTCAAGCGTCTCCATCTGGGCAAAGATCTTGTCCAACTGGCCCTGGTACGTTTTCTTCTTCTTGAGCGCGTTTTTGGCGGCTTGTTTGTTGGAGGTGATGTTCTTGCGCGCAAGCTCGTCCTGGGCAGCGATCTGGGTCTCCAAGTGGCTCTCCTTTTTGTGGAGCATGGAGATGTGCTCGCGGAGCTGGATGATGGCTTTCTTCGGCACATCCTTCTTCTTCTGGGCGTTTGCCCCGAACATGTAGTTCCACATTGTTGCCTGCACTGTGTAGAGATAGTCGCCGCCTCGATTAGTTGATGCGGCGGGGCTCCGAACCGGCGATGACCAAAGGAGGAAGCGGCTAATGCAGAGCCTGTAGGTGTCCCCAAAACTCTTTGAACGCTTGTTTTCAACTTAATAAATCAGACAAATTTTTATTTGAAATTTGAAATATATTTATGAGTACATAACTATTGATTTTAGCAAAAAATTTGGCTCAACAGAGCAAGGCACATTGTTTTACGACGGAAAGTAGGCTCGTCAACCATACCAGTTACCCGGGAGTGTGTGCTCCGGGGAGTTGCCCCAGGGGAAGCGCCCCGAGACTTAGATACAATGTGTTTCTTTGTGTACAGAGTTATCGCAGTTGACTAGGGAAAGAAGTCCCTTGAATTTCTTGCTTCTTAGTGATACAATAGGGGTTCTGCCTGGCAGCCCCACGGCTGGATGCAAGTGCTCGTAACCAGACCCTGGAGAGGACGTATCTTTGCCCCTCTCCTGCGTTCGACAAAAGTCACTATGTAGGTCCTTCTATTGCAGCTGATTTAAAACAGTGGGTGTGCTTTTCAGGCACTGTGCATCGGCTTTACAGCGCCAGAACTCTCGATATGTGTGAGAATGTACATGGTTTGCTTGATTGGGGCGTAAATTTTGATAGTTTGTGAAAACATACGAGCCCGGAAAAAATTGTCGCTAGCACTTACAAATGCGTGCTATAGTACGTAACAGTTTAAAAGCATTGAAAGCTTACCGTAGAGCTACTATTGTGGTTTAAAGTAATTTAGGCGTATATGTCACGTGCACAGGGAAACATCCAGACATCAATATGAGTGAATGTCCGGATGTAGACCCACATCTACGTAAAGTCTTACGTAACTCAAGAACAAAACATCCAGACATACACTTAATTGTGGTGTTTGGATGTTTTGGTAAACTTCTTTGTTTCATGTAATAAATCACGTAAGCAAAAATAAAACCCGGACATATACCGAGCAGGGTGTATAGGTGTTTATGAAATAGGGAGATTATACAACAAAAGAGGCGTGTGCAAGCCCAGTAGTAGGTCAACGTCTTTTAAATTGCTCGTCAGTATTCACTGTATAAAAGAATTGCTTTGTCCATAAATTGCGGTCGGCAAAAAGGCCCCAAAAGGTATTTTACTGGCGATGCCTTACATAGACCCCGAGTCACGTGTTGATTTGCCCCATCGGGCTGAAAATTTTTTGCAGGGCATCTCTACAACAGCAGTCCACAACCATGTTACGAGCAGCCCGGCGCCACGAGGTTGCAAGTATACGGAGTAGGAGTTTAGCAGGGGGGAACGGCAGTGTCTTCCGGAGTACTGTGCCAAGTTTGGACACTCTCAGAGCTTTTTCCGGCGGAAAATCACCAAAATTGACGACCGCGCAGGTCGAGACCTCGGGTACTAATGTTGCGCATCTCATCGGCAAGCTCAGACCGTTAGAAAACGGCAATCTCACTGCGAAGTTTCCCGAGAGTCTTCTGATTTTGAACCAGCGATCTCTGGGATCGCAGGACTGGCCCAGCACCAGCATCATCCAGCTCCAGCTGAGCGTGCTGAAGAACATCATCCAGGTGTGGACCATCTTCGAGTCTTGCCTCATCCATCAGGAGTTCTTCAGAGCCCTCACGTTGTTGGACAACCTCTATGAAATCACGAGCGAGTCGCGCACTGTGGGAACTTTCATGGACGCGGTCAACAAGTACTTGCTCACGTGGTCGCAGTCTGAGGGAGTGACGTTGTTGGACGTCGAGCAGTTTGTCAAGAACATCAAGGCCAAGTATCCGGGAATGGCCGGAGATGGCAGAACTGTGGCGGTTCTCATCAGAACCGCCATTGACAAGCCAGAGCTCGCGGCGAGCAATTTGTTCCGCGACCCAGAGACGCTGTATGCCAAATACATCAAGTTATGGACCTTCGAGGGGCGCGATCTCAGCGAAGTGCTCAAGCACGTGGATGTGATCTCTGTGAACTACTTGCAGAAAATCGTCGATGAGCAGAAGATTCCACTTGAAAAGGTGCCAGGCGAGTTCAAGAACTTGCTCAGAGAGACTTTTGCTGGAGGTATAGCCGTGGGGTCGGTGAGAAGTGTTCTTGAGGAGACAGCTTCCGAGAATGAAGACCTGAAGTCCTATTTCGACACCGACGCTTTGCCCGAGTCGCTTGAAAAGGCCGGCTTGACGGAGTTGAAGGGCGTGGATTCGTTCGGTCTCAAGGTGATTCGTCACAGTTTGCTTGCGCTCAACATGAAGCACCAAAAGCTGTTTGTCGAGATGTTTCTTGCCAAGCTCGACAATCCAGAGAAGTACATCGACCTCAAGGAAAAGCAAATAAACTTTTTTGAGATCTACAAAAGTCTAACGACTGAGGAAGACCGCAAGGCGTTCAATGACGCCTTGGAGGATTTCAATGAAGATAGACAAAAGACGCTTGAGGCTCGCTCGATCGAGGGAGCTGAGCAGAACTGGAAACACGCCGCCGAAGAAGCCAAGTCGCGCGGGGATCTCCGGGTGAAAAACAAGAAGATGAACCAGCAGTTGTGGAAATGGTACCAGGAGATGTTTCCGCTTGTCCAGAAGGAGGTGGAGACCGCCAGAAAGTTGTACGACACTGAGGGCATGCTGGCTGCCAGTGCGCGGAAGGCCAACCCTGGTATTGCGAGCGAGAGAGTCAAGCATCTCTTTGAGCTTGCCCCTTACTTGCGATTGGTGACTCCCGAGAAGATGACTGTCATCACCATGATGGAGATTCTTCGGTTGAACTCGTCCGGCGGTGTCTTTGAGGGCATGCGGTCTGCACGTGCCGTGCTCTCTGTTGGAAAAGCAGTCGAGATGGAGTTTCGCTCGCAAAAGTTGCTCAAGAAGGAGAACTTTGCGTTCAAGGGAGTTACTGAGGGAGAGAAGACGAAGCGCTTGAGGAAGATGGTGCAACGGCTGAAGTCGGCTTTCCGCACCGAGCTGATGAACGGCGAGGAATTCGATTGGCCGCAAGATATCAGAGCCAAATTGGGCTCTGCGTTGACGAGTATCTTCATCAAGGTGGCCAAGATTCACGTGACTGGAGTGGACCCACGTACGGGAAAGAATGTGACGGGCCAGGTGCCTGCCATCAGCCACACATACCAGTACGTTAATGGCACGCGGCTCGGCGTTCTTCGGTTACACAAGAACTTGGTCAACCAGCTCGGCAGCTCTGACTTGACGTACGCCGTGTTCCCTCAGTCGTTCCCGATGCTCACAAAACCAAAGCCATGGTCCGACTGGAACAATGGTGGTTACAACTTCTCTCAGAACCAGGTGATCCGCACCAAAGAGAGTCCCGAGCAGGTCGCATACATTAGAACGGCGGCGCAAAGAGGCGGAATGAACGATGTCTACAAGGGATTGAACACTTTAGGGCAGACTGCGTGGACCATCAACGAGAGAGTGCTCGAGGTGTTGACCAAAGTGTGGAATTCCGGGGAGGCCTTCCTTGACATTCCAAAGGACAACGATGAGCTTGTGCTTCCACCGCAGCCGCCACGTGACGCGGACCCGTCAGCAAAGCGCGACTGGCAGCGGCGCCTGAAGCTGATTGCCAACGCCCATGCGATGGACCGCTCAATGCGCTGCGACAACAACTACAAGTTGGAAATTGCGCGTGCCATGGTGGGCGAGAAGTTCTATTTCCCACATAACATGGATTTC
This sequence comes from Saccharomycopsis fodiens, assembly GCA_002564235.1. Classification (NCBI taxonomy): domain Eukaryota; kingdom Fungi; phylum Ascomycota; class Saccharomycetes; order Ascoideales; family Saccharomycopsidaceae; genus Saccharomycopsis; species Saccharomycopsis fodiens. The sequence goes on from JNFV01000002.1 coordinate 2,347,099, forward strand.
CGCGGAAGAGCTTACCCGATCCCCCCACACTTTAATCACATCGGGAACGACCTTAGCAGAGGATTGTTGGTTTTCTGGGAAGGCAAAGAGTTAGGAGAGCGAGGCTTGTTCTGGCTCAAGGTGCATATCGCGAACCTCTTTGGCCACTCCAAGTTGTCCTTTGAGGACAGAGTGAAGTTTGTCGATGAGCGGATGGCGGAAATCGAGAAGTCCGTGAGTGATCCATTGGCCGAGGGTAGCTTCTGGTTCACTGCGGATGACCCATGGCAGGCGCTTGCTTCTATGATGGAGTTGACAGAGGCGGTGAAACTTGCCGACCCTTCGAAGTTCATCTCGCGCCAACCGGTGCACCAGGACGGGACCTGCAACGGGCTCCAGCATTATGCTGCCCTTGGTGGAGATTTCGAGGGTGCGAACCAGGTGAACTTGGTGCCAAACGTGAAGCCACAGGATATCTATGCGTTCGTTGCTGAGCTTACCAAGAAAAGAGTCACGGCCAATGCTGCTGCGGGTCACCCAATTGCCGAAAAGGTGTTGCCGTTGATCACGAGAAAGGTTGTCAAACAAACTGTGATGACCAACGTGTACGGTGTCACGTTTATCGGAGCAACGGCGCAGATCCACAAACAGCTCAAGGACTTGATGGACGACCCTGATCTCGCGTACCAAGCCGCCAAGTACCTCACTGGTCACGTCTTCGACTCTGTGCGCGAGTTGTTCGAGGGAGCTCACTTGATTCAGGACTGGTTGGGAGAGTGTGCCAAGCGCATCACAAAGTCTGTGCTGGTGTTGGACGCCCAGGAGACGTTTGTGGTGAAGCAGGGCAAGCCCAAGCTGATGAGTTCTGTCATCTGGACGACTCCCTTGGGAATCCCCGTGGTTCAGCCATACCGGACCCCGTCGAAGAAGCAGATCTACACGAACTTGCAAAGCGTCTATATTCTGGACCCGTTCCACGTGAACCACGTGTATCTGACGCGCCAGGTGACTGCGTTCCCGCCAAACTACATTCATTCGCTTGATGCCACGCACATGTTGATGAGTGCTGTGCAAGCTGGCGAGAAGGACATTAGTTTTGCCTCGGTGCACGACTCGTACTGGACCCATGCGGGGAGCGTCGACACTTTGAACACCATTATCAGAGACAAGTTTGTTGAGTTACACCAGGCCGATTTGATTGAGAAACTCTTTGATGAGTTCAACAACCGGTATGCCGGGAACCTTGTCAGTGTTGTTGTTGACACCAAGTCGGAAGTCTACCACCGTGTGCTCCAATGGAGAAAAGCGTTTGCCGAGAAGACCGGCAAGCCCTGCAAGTTGGAGGACGAGCTCATGCAGGAGGGCATCCGCCAGAGACTTCTTCGTCATAGTTCGGACGAGGAGAGACAGAGGGGTATGGAGATGGAGACATCTGTTTCTATTGTTACAGATGCCGAAGCTTCTGAGTTGATTGAGAAGGACCCTGCGTTCAAGTTGGCCAAGACCTCTGGCAGAACGCATTTGGACAATAAAGAGTTGGACTCCGACATCGAGTTCGACGACGACGACACAGCCCCTAAGAAGAAGAGGGAGCTGCGCAACGGGCACATTCTTGTGCCATTAAAATTCCCAACTATTCCGGTGAAGGGTGGCTTTGACGTGGAGGCGGTCAAGCAGAGCCCTTACTTTTTTAGTTGAGGCTGCATTACCATCATGTGTACTATAATTGTTCATAGGCCTGTCATGTATATAGGGAGGCAGGCAAAAATATTAGGTTGAAACATTTAGGAAGTGTAAGCGCAGTGCATTGATCCAGGCACGCGAGCCGTAAAGAAGGTTACAATTTCGAGTCACTGTTTCAAGAGACTCAGCAAATCTTAGTACGGTTACTAAGCTCTAACCGTGGCGAAGGCACTATTTTAACATGCTATCACAGAGCAAGTCAAGGAGGCCCTGCCTTGCCAACGTTTTAGCAAACAGATGTGAACGGACGTTGGTCGTTTTTTGTTCTACGCGATCGACATTAAATACCATAGCTTCTATGCGCAACAACTTGAACTGGGTTCAGGAATTGGGCCGGAGAAGTTGCAGACCACTAGTCTTGTCACTGTGCGAAAGAATCATCAATATTTTGTATATATGAATAAAAAAATTGAAAAAAGAAAGACCTTCGCTTGGCTTAGAGGGACGACCAGAACTCGGACATGTCGCCGCCAGCAAAGTTGTAAGGCAAAACGTTTGCAGACCCCTTAATGTCTCCAATGATTCCCTTGGTACCTGTAGCAATTAAGGCTTTTCTCAAAGCTGCGGGGGTAACGTCGGCAGAAGACTTGAATCCGGATGCTCCGTCTGGAAACAACGACAAAAAGTAAGTCAAAAGACCAGCAACCTGTGGCGAAGCCATAGAGGTACCTGCCTCATACTGACTGGCAGTGGTGTTGGTGTACCAAGTAGACAAGATCCACGTTCCGGGGGCCATGACATCCACGCACTTTCCCCAGTTGGAGAATGGCGCTCTGTCGTCGGTCTGGTTGGTGGCACCCACAGTGAGCACAGAATCAACCATGCAAGGCGAAACAGTGCAGGCATCCCTGAAGGACTCCTTGACGGTTTCATTCAATAGTAAGGTCGCTCAACGCCAGAGTTACTACCTAGCGTTGGCTCCCAACTCATTCCAAACAAAGCTGCTCAATATGAAGTTCTAGAACATTTGGCTACTAGACTGCTCCTTTTATGGTTTTCTTGAGCCTCCGGGGTACTTATCCACACCTGCGCCAATCCCGAGATCTGATCGCGTGCAACATCGCGCCATATGCATGACGCTTAATATTGGACAAAATAGGGAATATTACTCTGACACCCGAACAAGCTGTAGAGTTGAGGATCAAGGTGTTACAGGACAGTTGATAGACAGTTAAAATCTCTTGAGTCGACCCAAATAACTCCCGGCCCTGAGACCTTATCCTGGGAAAAGTTGAGGCAATATAGAATTGTAACTTCATTGGCTCATGTCAGAATTGAGCCTTCGAAATAAGCACCTTCCAAATCTGCTTGGCAGTGAGGTGCGCTAAACGGTACCGGTTCAGGATGCGTGTTTTAAGGCGGATCTCGTATTGTGGATGGTGTTTGAGGCAAATCTTGTTAGCCAAGGTGCGTAAGCAATCGCGTAGTAATGCTACACATGACGGGGGCTCGTTCTGTCACACTAATTTATTCTCAACTAAAAATAATGACACGCTTCAAAATTGAGCTTGACCAAAAGTTGTCAAAAAAAAACTCGAGGTCTAAACCTAGGTCGTCAGGGCCACGGGGCTGCTGATTGCACGCGAAGAAGGCGCGCTGCATGTTGACAGCTTGACCAAAGAGTATGACATCGAGCGGAAATTTTTTGTCCCCAAAGTTGACCGGTAGGTGTTGCTGTTGTCGCCGCTCTGCATTTTGAACTTTATCTTGTTTTTTACCAAGCTGAGTTTACGCAAGGTTCTGCGATAGTCTGTGAGAACAAAGTCAGTGGAACAAAGTCAGTGAGAACACAACGCTGATTGAAGAACAGAGATTACGACTTAGCCGTGATCATGAGCAGGACAGTGCACCGATGGGGCAATGGTGGGACTGTTCCTGTTGCCACTGCGTGTACTCAATAGTGCAGAGCTCTCTTTGTAGATATGTCTCAGATGCCACGATTCTAAACTAACCGTGTGCGGCAGTTGATCGCCGCATATATGCTTACAGTTTGTCATCTAGCCTGCCAGTATATTGATGTGAAAAACCGATGTTGAAGGCGGCAAATAAGTCACTACTGCTATGGCTTGTTCAGTGGCACTGGAACTTATCCCTGAGGGCTCCGCTTTTTATCTGACACCTACAACAATGACTTAGCTTACAATGAAATGATCCTCCTACAAAGCGGTACGACTATTTGTCAGCTTACAGTAAATGGTAGCTTAGCACTAATAGTCGCTCATATCATAAATTAATAAGCGCGCGGTGATAAGAACCAATGTGTAGCGGTTTGGGGCACCACTTGTCTCCCCCGCACGGGTCCCAGGACCAATGAGGTAACCCCCGAGCTGAAACAGAGACTGGCACCGCAAAGCCATGCCACTTGCCTCCATGCCACCTGTATCTCCAGTGCCCCCCTTGGCTGCGTCCGATCGGCATTCGATTGTATTCAATTTGTCATCTTGGATGACATCAGCGCACCGTGGCAATTTCTTGCGGAGTTGCGGTTGCCTATTTCCGCCGTTTTTTGTTCTCATGCATTCCATGCGTTCCATGGCGGGCCCCCAGATCTGCAGAATCTGCGGCGTTAGCAGACTAGCGGGTGTTGTCAAGAGGAGCGGGAGTTGTCAAGAGCAGCAGAAGTTGTCAAGAGCAGCAGAAGTTGTCAAGAGCAGCAGAAGTTATCTGATAAAGAGTAGCCTGCCTCGCTTTGCTCGTCAGGCTACTAGCCTCTCGCTGACGCTCGCCACTCCTCGCCACTGTCTGCGGCGTTAGCGGGCCGACGCATTTGCTTGCGAATGGGGAAGTCCTGGGCGGGCGTTTGCAGACAGCTGTGGGCGAACTGTGGCGGGCTGCATGGAATCTATATAAGGCAGGGATCAGCACAACCAACGACTAGCAATCAACGACTAGCAACGACTAGCAATCAGCACAGCCAACGACTAGCAATCAGCACAGCCAACGAATAGCAGCCAACGAACTAGCAATTAACTAAAAAATGTCATACAAAGCGGTCAAATACCACTCTCGCAGCGGGCCCTTCACCTTGAAGTCCTACGCAAAACCCGTGCCCAAGCCAGACGAAGTCCTTGTGAAAGTCGCCTACGCCAGCTTGAACCCGGTGGACTTGATTCTCAAGAACTCGCTTTTGTGGAACTGGCGGGGGAGCGAGTACGGACTTGGCAAGGACTTCTCGGGCACGGTTGAGTCCGTTGGAGCAAAGGTGACCAAGTTTGTTGCCGGAGACAGAATCGCAGGCTTGATCCACGAGCCGTTTGACACCGAGGGCAGTTTCAGCGAGTACATTGTGTTCAAGGCAAAGACCACGACTGCCGTGAAGGTGCCAGAGGCGGTTTCCTTGAAGGAGGCGGGCAGCATTGGGATCACGTACTTGACTGCGTTCCAGGAGCTCGAGGACTTCAACAAGCCGACCAAGGACAGCAAGGTCTTGGTCATTGGCGGAGGCACCTCTGTCGGCACGTTTGCGTTGCAGCTTCTCAAGAACCACTATGGTGTCCATGACGTGGTCAGCGTTCAGTCGACGAAGACTGATCAGTACTTGAAAGACGGGTTTGGCGTCAGCTACTCCTCTGTCCACTACGACGCCGCAAAGTCGTCCGTCGAGCAAGTCTCGGACATCATTGCCCAGAAGTTCAACGGCGAGAAGTTCGACTTGGTGTTGGACAACGTCGGGGGCCTGGACTTCATCTCGGACAAGTTTGTCAAGAAAGGCGGTGTCTATCTCACGTTGACGGGCGACACTGTGTCGTCGTACCACGGCGGCTTTTTTCAGTTTGCCAGCTTTGCCTTCCTCTTCAGACTCTTGGGCCTTACTGGGTCGAAGCACTTCAAGTACGTCATGTACATGATGAAGCCACGGGAGGACAACTTTGCCCAGGGGCTTGACTTCATCAAGGACGGAGTGGTCAAGGTTCCGTTCGACAGTGTGTACAGCCTTGATGAGTTCGAGAAAGGCGTTGCGCGGTTGGTGGACCACAAGGCGAAGGGGAAGGTTGTGATTGAGGTGGATGGTAGCCAGAAGTAGGTCCGGCAGTGGCCTGTAGTGGCTACCGGCAGTGGCGAGCGTCAGCGAGACGCTGCGATGCTGGGAAAACTCAGTGTTCAATTTGCAAGCTCAGTGCGCAATTTACAAACTCTCTGTCCACTGTCTCGTTTCCCCAGTATGGAAGCCGTAAGTACGTGCTTCAAGAGTGTTGTCTTCAAGAGTGTTGTCTTCAAGAGCGTTGTATGTCATCTACAAAGATGCAAGGCGGAGCCTGTGATGGGGTGTATTAATTAATGATTTGCTTTTCAGCACGTATAATTGACATCCGCCAATAACATACACACATGTGAGCATATTTCTGTGCCAGCATGCTCACAGTCCTTGGTATCAGTCATTCTCAGTAGCCACCGTACACTAGTAGTCTGAACACCTTCTCAGCACAGTGGATATTCGTGCTACTGAGCTACTTCTTACTTTTGAAGAACCTCTCTGTCATGCTAAAGACCTCCCTCTCCTCCAACCCATTCTCCAATCGCTTCCTAATCCACCCGCTCAACTTGCTCTGAATCTTCTGACTACCGTACCGCTGGTCAATCAAAAAGATCATCGCATAGTCGTCCTTGTTTCTGATGGCCCGCCCGACGCTCTGATTCACCGCCTTCATGCAAATATTCTCATAGAACTCCATGCTTTTCTGCTTCGCCTGCTGCAATGTGCCTCCCTTGGCCACAACGCTGTCCTCCAAGTACTTTCGTTTGTTTATAATCTCCCCGCTGAAAATATTGGGGTACGGCAATCCAATCATAATCACTGCTCGCGCCAATTCGTTAGAGAAATTGATACCCTCCGACATTTTTCCGCCAACCACAGACAACAATGTGGCGCCGCCCTCTGCATGGATGGCCGTCGAGTAGTCTGCCAAAAAGGCCTCCACACTCTTCGTTTCCTTCAGCTCAAAAAACAATGGTTTTGTGTGACTCATGCTTTGCCAAAGTCCTGGGTCTGCCTTCCAAATTCTGATGACATCGTCTAAATATTTGTAACTCGGGAAAAACACCACGACTCCGCCTGGGACCGTTCTAATGATTCGCAACAAGTATCGTCCCAACGCGTGTATAATCAGCGGGTCGTTTCTCTTGGCAAACGAAAAGTCAAAAACTTGCTGCCCCTGCTTGACTGGAATCACGGCGAGATTCTCATCGGGAATGATATGCTCACAGCTGAAGTCGACTATCTGATCCTGTCTGAGATACGGCACAAGAAACTCTGTAAAGTCAGAAATTGGCTGCATTGTCCCGCCACAGAGAAGAACACACTTGCACTCGCTCACAATATCTTTGAACACAGCCACGGGGTCTAAAAGCATGTAATTGAGAGACACTTCTTGCTCAACATTGAAAAACAATTTGCCTTCCTTGGATGGGTTCGTAATAAGTTTCAAAAACTTGATAAGCTTGAACAACAACGGAGCCGAGTTGTCTGGCACTTCGCCTTTCACTTTGGCAGAGTAGCTCTCTATTTTGAACGCAATCTTACTTTCTCTCAAGTATGTCTCAAGGCGAAAAATGTTAATCAAATCTGACCCGATGCAGTCGTCAAAAACCTCATTAGTAGACACCTCGAGGCCATTTTTGATCTTCTTCTTATGCTTTGCCTCGTAACTGGTAATGAACAGAATCAACCCCTTGATGATCTTGCTGAGCTTGAGTAAGTTCMCCCTGTTCCCGCCATTGAGCCGCCTCATGAACTTTGTAAGGTACCCATTGAGATTTGCAAGCGTCTTCTGAAGCTCTTCAACGGTCACGCTGCATGAGTTTATAGCTATGATTGTGTCGACCAAGTTGTGCGCTTCATCAATGATCACAATAGAGTTTTTTATGTTGATTCCCAACTGTTGTCTAATCTCGGAGTCCAATATGATTTGGTAGGGCAACGAGACAATCTCTGCCATGCCCACAGACTCCCGCGCGGCATAGTACGGGCAGATCTTGAGCCCCTTACCTAAAGAAGCAAGCTCCTCGATGTCCTGTACTTCGCTATAAACAAGATCACGGAATTTGTGTATTTCCGCTTGTCCTCTGTGATTGTCCTTTTGATAATTGTCATAATATTCGCAGCACTTTTTCGACTTTCCCTCCTTTGCGTCACTTTTTTTTTGCAACTCCAAGCAGGCGTCCGTAATCAATGACGCATTGCCAAGCTTCGACACACTCTCGTTGACACAGAGCTGCTTCCGCGAGCCTGTGGGCAAGTACTTTACCCGCTCATTCACGGCCATGTTTTCCACCGTCGAAGGAAACTTTGTGATTTTAAGCTGGCCCGAGAATTGAGAAAGCTGCGAATGAGTGCGCGACGTGAAGTAGATCGGCACCTTGTCCGCCTCGTGATCAAGCAACAACTTCTCAATGGCATTGCTCTGTTTCTCCACGTCTTTTCTGTCCTTCATCTCTTTGATCATGCCCGCGATTTCGCTGTTAAGAAGCTTGTTCCTCGTTTCAAGATCGGCCTCGGTGCTAACAGTAGTCCCCGTGGACTCGTCGTAGTCCGCGGGCAAGTATTCCGCCTCGTCTATCTCAACATCTATTTTGGCAAGCTTTGATCTTTTGAAGTTCGAAGCGCCATTGCCTAAATTCTGGCCCCTCTCATTGCCACCCACCACGGTTTCTCTCTCAATGTAGCTATTTCTAACCTGGTCAAGATGCTGCTCGTACTCTTCAAGCACCCGTTTCGTGTCTCTCAAGTGGCTGTTCTCAAACGTCTCCGTCACCCAGTCCGGCTCATCCTCATCCGACGAATCAAAATTCGCAGACGCACCCTTGGGCTTGTACGACTCCTGCCGCATCTCTCTGAGCCACCGCATCGTGGCACAGATGATACTGAGCGTCTTTCCAGTTCCCGTGGGCGACTCGAACAACCCGACCTTGCAGTCGCTGCGCAACGCGCCGTAGATCGCCTCCATCAACTGGAGCTGTATGCGATACGGCACATAGGGGTGGTAGAACGAGTCTCTCTTGGATTGTAACTCTTCATCTATTTTATTACTGTCACTCTTTGCTATTCCATCTTCATTAGGCATGTGCTACGTCTCACTGTTCGATGCTGAAGTCTGCTTACTGTGCATGAAACGGCGCGCGCGTAGCAGCAGAGATCTCTCAGGGCGTGCCCCAAATGAGCCCCGTTTCCAACTACCCGGCCGCGAAACTTCCAACTGTCAAATTCCGGCTACACTGCGACGAAGTGCAGCACTCGAACAGTCTTGTTCACTCATACCACACACCCCGTCCACCATTTGATGTCCTTCTTTCTGTCGATCCGCGGGTTCCGCCCCAAGAAGTCGAAAAACGGACAGGCCCGGCTCGACCTGAACCCGACCAGCCCCAACATTCCCACACAGGACTCCCAGCAGCAGATGTCCAGCGCGATGAGTTCCGGAAATCTCTCGCAGCTGTCCAAGATATCAGAAGATCCGATTGTGAACCAGAGCCAGAGAGGCAATGGCCAGCAGCAGCAGGTTCAGTTCCAACAGCAGCAGCAGCAGCAGCAGCAGCAACAGCAACAGCAGCAGCAGGCACACGCTCAAGCACAGGCTCAGCAACAACAACAACAACAACAACAACATCAACAACAACAACAACAACAACAACAACAACAACAACAACAACAACAGCAACAACAACAACAACAACAACAACAACAACAACAACAACAACAACAACAACAGCAACAGCAACAGGCCCAGCAACAACAACAGACCCAGCAACAAGCACAGAAACAGGCACAGGCCCAGCAGAGCCAGCCCGAGCCGCCGTTGTTCTTGTGCCAGCCGTTTGTGCGGACCGCCCTTGTGCGTGGCTCGTTCAAGACCATTGTCCAGTTGCCGAAATACGTCGACTACAACGAGTGGCTCGCGCTCAACGTGTTTGAGATCCTCACCAACTTGAACCAGTTCTTCAATATTGTCAAGGACTTCATTCCGCCAGATTCGACGATGAACGGCGGGCCGGGGGTGAACTATTCCTACTACGACCCCCAGTCTAACAAGAGCTACAATTTGCCCGCTGCACAGTATATCGAATACTCTCTCACGGCAATCAACGCCAAGGTGACTGACCAGGCGCTGTTCCCTACAAAGAACGGAAACCCGTTCCCGCCAAACTTCTTGCGAGACGTCAAAAGTATCTGTGCCCAGTTGTTCCGGATCTTTGCCTACATCTACTACAACCAGTTTGACAAGATCATCCACCTCAGCTTGGAGGCCCACTGGAACAGCTTTTTTGCGCATTTCATCAGTTTTGTGAAGGAGTTTGGGCTTATTGACGAGCAGGAGTTGCAGCCGATGGCCGCGTTGATTGTGAGCTTTGAGCAGCAGGGGAAGATCATCACCTCGAACACTGTCTGACCCAAGCAAGCAGTTTCAAGCCATCCGAATGCTACAGTTTATAGTGAGATGCTATATTATGGTGATATTCTAAATCAGTGCATTGGCGAAGCCAATGTGCTGCGTGTTTTGGCTCAGTATGACTTCCATGGCTTTTACCAGGGTGATGTCATTTGGCTCAATATGACTTCTATGCCTTTTATCAGCATGAGAACAGTAATGGATTGTGGCTCTTGGTTGTTGGTACTTTCTGTTGCGGCCCCCTGGTGTTTCTTGGCGTGACTAGGCAACTCGGCAGGGTTAAATGACGATCTCCCTCATTATAACTCCTTCCTGCCCCGCGGTCACACTCCCCAACACCTCGACGCTCCCATTGGCAGCGTCCAAACTCTTGAACGAATCTATATCTTCTCTACTCGGAAGCTTTCCCGTAAATTTGATTATAGAAGAGGTGCCTCCGTAGAGGACATCTGTCTCGATTCCAATCCGGTTGTTGAACACCGCGTAGCGAGTCTCTGTGTTTGGCTCCCGGTCCACCGCGAACTTGTAGAGACTGTTGTAGAGCGGTGTCGACCGGAGAATCCAAAAATTGAGATTGTTGCTGTCCACAGAGCTCGCAGAGAACTCCTCGGGCTTGGACATCGATTCCTTCGAATAAGAGGTGCTCGGATCCAAGTTGTAGTTCACAGTGCCGTCCTTGAACGTCTCATTGAATTTTGCAACAAACTTTTCTTTTTCAGCAGGATCGTTCTTTATCAACGACGGAGAGCTGGACAGAAGCCAGGCCATTGGAAAGAGGATGAGCCGCACGTCCTCCTTGAAGCAGTAGCTGGCATACTCAAAGTCCTCGAAGGGCGCCACAAAGTCATAGTTGCTCAAGTCCATGCAGATTCCGATGCTTGTTTTGACATAACTCAGCTGGTACTTCTTTTCTAAGGCCGCCAACTTCTCTTTGTCACTTCCTACCTCTGCTTTTTCCAAGTGGTACTCCCTGCTCAAGTTCAACTCGAAGCTTTCAAACCCATTTGGATTCTCGGAACAGCCCCACGTGTGATCTGTCTGGTAAAGAAACAGCTTTCTGTAGTTGCGGAGCACCAGACCCGCGGGCGAGATTAAACAGCTAGAATTGTAGATCGTCTCGATTCCGTTGTCCAAGAAGAGCTCGGGGTATCCCACCATGGCAAAGCACTTGTGCTGCTTGGCCAACTCGACGGCCCACTTGATCGATGGACACCCGGCAAAGCCATTTGACTTCCCCTTTGTATAGTTCTCCAAAAACGGTCTAACATGCTCTTCACTGGTAAAGTTGTACCCCGTCAATGCCAACTCGGGGAGCATCACCAAGTCCGGCCGGCTGTGTGGGCCTTGGAACAAGCGGGAGACGACTTTGGTGGCATGAGCCGCGTTGTAGACGATGTCGCCAAGTCGAGCATTGAGCTGGACGGCGGCGATGCGGAACTTCAAACTCATTGGAGGTGGAGGGACTTCGAAGCGCGGAGAACCTTTTGACAGATCTGATGTCCGATGTGGTCTCCGGGTAAAGGAGATGCATAAAGGGAATACATTTGGCTGCGATTTTGTCACGCTAACTTGATCACAAGACCTTTTTAGCCTTACAATTTGACTCATGAGAATATATCGTTGACTAATTACAAATTCAATGGCTATATACTTTTTGGAATGAGGAGCAAGGCAGTGGTGCTGCGCCTGCTGTTGAGTTGGGTACCTTTTGAGCACCCTGGCTTCACCAATGCTAAGGCTTCACCAATGCTAAGTTGCACCGCTTAAGCAAACAAGTCATCGTATACGTCCCCCTCGCACGCACCGAGATCCACGCTGTACAAGTCATACATTTTCTTGAACCCCTGGTACCCCAACTGCTCAAAGAACGGCTTGAGATAACTCACGCTCTGCAGGTTCTTATACCCGCACAACACTGGCACATTCGAAGAACTGTCAGAGGAAATCATGACTCTATTCGCATCGCTCGAGCTGGGCAATTTGAAACATTTCAACTTGACAATCTTCTCGATGAGTCCGTACACCACATGGGGACCGCCAGGGCCTCCGTAGATGGAATCCGCCGAGTCGTCAACAAACAACCACTGGCTGAAGTTGAAGTCCTCGTGGCCGAGCGTGATGAGCAAGTCCAACAACTTGGAAGCACTGAAAAGCGTGAGCTTGTCAGCCTCTTCGTCAAGTGAGGTGTGCTGCCCACTCTCATCGAGGTACGTGCCCACGACCAAGAAGTTCAAAAACGTGGTTTCAAGCTCGGAGCAAATGAAAATCCAGTGCTGATCCAAGTGCAGCTCCGAGAAGCGCAATACAACTGCGCGCAAGCACAAGAAGGCCTGAGCCACTAGTTCAGGCTTTTGAGACCGAAATATCTCTGTCAAGCGGGCCACCAAGTCTGGGAAGTTCTTCAAATAGCGGTCCTGGGGCGCAAGAAGAAGCAAGTACGTGATGCGTTTCAACTTGAGCACCTTCGAGGCAGTGTCACCCTCGTTCCAGTTGAACAACGTGGATGGGTTCGCGTTGGATGGCAGCACCTTGGAAATGAACTCGCCGATCTTCTCCTTGTCGTCGTCTAGCCAAGCGCTAATGATTTTGGCCCATGAGGAGCGTGACTTGGACGGGGTAAAGAACTTTGCATCAACGTAGAAGTCGTAAATCAAGGCGCGCCAAATCTTGTTGCCATTGCTGACCGGCAGTTCCGATATCGCCCTGACCAACTCCACCACGTAGGAAAGTAGCTCACTGACGTCAGTGTTTTTTATAATTGGCTGAACGACGTTCAAAATGATCAACGAGACGATCGACGATCCTCTCTCATACTCCTGCAAAATAGAATTGTCAAGCCGAGGAAGGACCTTTTCCAAACACTTGCAAAGCTCAACTTGGTTGATATTAACATTGAGCTCAGAGTCGTCCACCGACTGCACTTCCGCCACAGACTCAGAGTCACCTGACTCCGCCGCTGGCTTCTTCAATACCCCCTTCGAAGAAACAGTGTATGTCAAGATTTTGACGAGTGCGTCGCTGATATCCTTGCGGGTCTTCTTCAGTTCCCCGAACTTGATGGCACTGAGCCGCTGAGTTAAAAGGGTGACATACTGAAGCACGTGCGGGAGAATAGAGCGGTACTTGGCAGGTGCAAGACCAATTTTTTGGAAGAACTCCATAGAGTCATCATAGACGTCCTCTGTCAATCCTATGTCTAAGGAATCCAAGTACTCTACCAAGAACGAACCTAGTTCTGCATCATGTATCTGCAGAATGAGCATGCTTCTGTCCTGTGCTGTGGATGATTCAGAGCTGTACTTCAAAACAACGGTTTCAAATACCTGTGGAACTGTCACCTGCGGCTTGGAATCATCCAAAGTATGAAGAAGCTTGAACAACGACGCTGCATCACTGCACTTGACAAGCATTAATGTGTTCAACACCTGGAGCCTCTCGGTGTTGTAAAGCTGCTTCAACAAGCGGCGGGCCTTGAACTTGAGACTTAGTGCCACATAGTCCAACGATTCAGCAAAGTCAAGTTTCTCCAATTGAAAAACTGCCTCATCAACTCTCGGAGCCAGCACTGACTTCAACGACTTGATCTCGCCCCACTCCCAGACCTCAAAACAAACCCGCACAGCATGCTCAATGGAGTGGAATACGGCGTACCGGTTCAGGTCTTTGGTCCCGTTGGACTCAGGCAGCTCCACGGCAAAGACGCCAGACATCACAGAAGTGAGAAATCCCGGGTCTGCACTTGCACCTTTTCCGCGGGCCCTCGAGTTCATCTCGGTGGCAGACAAGAACATGTGGCCGTATGTCAAGAGCTCTTCGAGAGTGTTGAGCAAGATCCCGATGGCCTGGTCAGCGCCGTCCATTATATCACTTTCTAACGCCGCTGAGAAATGGCCGCAAACTGCATGATACAACCCCGAGATCTGCGTGCAGATGTTAACTGTCAACGGGTGGATCACCTGAAAAATGCAGTCGCTGAGATTGAGCAAGTTGTCCACCAAAAGCAGGGACCATGCCTTGAAGACGGCAATGTCATCAATATATTTGAGAGTATTGCTCAAGTACTCAATATAATTTAGGGACTGCTGTGGGGAAAGGTCCTCTCTCACAGGGTTTTGGTGGTCCACTTTCAAAATGCGAAGCAACACGTTTCTGTGGCGCGCGCGTTCAATAATGCCAGAAATCAAATTGAAGTATTTCACAGAGATTAGCAGACTGACTGCCTGGTGAGAGAGAATACTACTTTCGTGCGTCAACTTCAAGTGGTTGAACGAGACTCGCACACAGCTGTCGCAGATCCGATTGAGATCCAGCTCGGGCTCCTCAATGAGAATCTCCAAGAGTGTCAAGCCGACCAACACAGCACGGCTGAAGCTCTCGCCCTCAAACTGCTTCCATCCCTCAGATTCTTTGCTTGTTTCGAATCTAAGCGACACCAATTTTTCAATGATATGGATAAGCAAGCCGCGGTAAGTGAGATTAAGCTGGGTGGTCTCGACGGCCGCCAAAGCAGTGGTGTCAATCATGGACACTTCTCTATTCAAAGCAGCAATTACCAGGGCTTTACTGGTATGCACAATTGCAACAACGGTCTCCAAATGATAGCGAAACCGGTCAAAATCATCCAACTTGTCGTGCTCGCCCAGTACCACAAACTTGTACTCAAGAAGCGGGTTCATCACAAGCGCCAACAACGTCTCAAGCGTGCTATCCAAGCCAGCAATCCAGCTACTGACCAAAGAGTAGTGGTCGTTCTTCAACAAGAGCTCGTCGAGCGCAACCTGCACCAGCTTGCGCACAAGCACGCTCTGACTGTTGCCCTGCTGCCACAAGACTCGCACGAGTTTCATCACCGTTTCAAAAGGGAACGAGCTGTACAGCTCGATATAAATAGAGGTCAGCGCGGACTCAAACTGCTGAGGAGTGGAACTTTTTTCAAGCTCGAACATCAAGTGAACAGACTCTATGAGGTACTTGTTAGAGGGAATGACAATCACACTGCACAACAAACCCAAGACAAGCTTCAAAAAGACCGACTGCTCACTGGCAGATGGTTTCACCGATGAAAGTTGGGAGAACAATAAGCCGATGCCAAAGGTCACAGATACGAAATCCCGGTCCACCTTGGAGACTGCCTTCTCAGATTGCTCTGACAAGTCCTCAGAGTACTCACCAATGCTGTAGTACTCCAACATAAAAGAACGATCGTACAACCGCTTGTCTAGCTGACTGTTGTTGCTGAGCAAGAGTTTGTTGCCGCTCTCAACTATCCGGTCGTACAATTCCGGGCTCTGTAGCTGCAGCAAAGCGTAGGACTCTGCTGTCAAGTCGCTGAGAGTAACGTAGAGACTGCTGTATGTGTAAAAATGTTCGGTCTCACCGGCATAATCAAGGGAATCGTAGAGAATGTAGCTCAAGAGAGTAGTGACAGCAACGGTGAGTTCTTGTTTAGACAATGGGCCGGTCTGCTCCAGATGGGAATCATCGTTGAACGCATTCTGTATTAACGAGGTCTCTGTCTGTGGGGTTTTTGTTGTCTGGTAGTACTTCTTGATTTTCGTTGACAACTTGCTTCTGAAATCCCCGACCGATTCAAAGTCAGGCAACAAAGATTCTCCTGTCTCTTTCTCACTTTTCTTCTCACCAAAGGTCTCACCAGGAAGAATGCGCAAGATCTCGCGGACCAACTCAACAATGAGTTTCGTGTCAATCTGAGACTGTCCCATGTGCTGCGCCTTTTTCTCTAACACGCTGAGCAACACCAACGGCAAGTGTATCGCTAACATATCCTCCTCGCTCACATTGAACCGTTTCACAATGAACAAGATAAGTTTCACGTTAGCGTTGAATGCGGCCAAGTCCTTGGTGTCTAGCAACGAGAAGCAGGTGGACCATATTTGGTAACTCTCGATAGTGTCAAAAAACAGTGAAGCGCAGCTCAAAAGATCATTATGCAAAGCGACTACACTTTTCAGCTGATCAGCGTGCTCCAAATATGAGATTTCCCTCTTTACAGACTCCAAAAAGGGAAGGAAAATCTTTGAGGTGAGCAAAAGGCCAATCTCCCACTTGTCCATGAACGCAACGCTGACCTTGTACCCCTTGATCCGGTCCTCCACAGAGCGACTCCCAATAAGCTTCAAAAAACCTCTGATGAGCACCTTTTGCCCGTACTTGGTGAAGTACTCCACCCTTGAAACCATCGGACTGGCATGCTCATCGTCCACCACAGGGCTCGTCACCAGCTCGTTCTCAGCCCCCAACAACCAGTTCCAAAGCCGCCGGTTCAATGACATATCCTTGCGCAACACCACGTAGCACGCGCTCATCAACAACTGCTCAAGGTCCTTCTCCTCGGTTCGTTCACGCAACACCAAGGAGCTGAGTTTGAGTTTCGCGATCATCAAGTCGAAAAAACCTCTTTGTACAAGAATCGCACTGTCGCCAAGACCCAGGCAAAACGCGCGGATCAAAAGCCCAGCGTCGGGGGTCACGGCCTGCTCCGCCTCGACCTCGAGAATCTCATCTGCAGGGCTCATGTTTGGTAGCTGGCGCGTGCACCACACAAGGGCGCCAAGCCGCCGGTCGGGGCTCGAAATAATGCACGCAAACATCGCCAGCCAGAAGTGGGAGTCGCGGTTCATATTCTTTTGTAATTTCTTGATCAAAGCAAATGCGGCATCAAACGTCTCTGCTGTCTCATCATCGATACCCGGGAGCAAACTGAGAAGCAACACCTTTGCCAATGCCGCCAAGTACTGCAGAGGCAAGCCCAAAATATAGCTGTCCAAGACCTCGATGAGCTCGGGCTTCAACAGGATCAGCGCGTACAGCATGAGCGGGAGTAGGCCGGGGACCCAGATGTGTGCCTGGCGCGCAAGGTGCTCGGGCCCCAAGATCTTGAAGACAATTTCATACACTTCCAATGCCTTGCGGTGCACCCCCGACGGCAAATCCACAGAGACACAGCGCGCAAGGCATTTGGAGATGGCCATTGCACGCGGGATCCAGTGCGGCTTGCTGTGACTTTCGAGGGCCTTCCCGCTGCGTGTTAAGAACGAGATGTAGTCGGCCCATTCGACTGCGGCGTCGAAGTTTGCTAGCGACTTGTCAATTGAGGCCACGTACTTCTTGTCACGCAGGTCCAAAGTTTCGGGGCTGACTAGCCCGCTGAGGCGTGCCTCGATGTCTTGGTACTCTTTCTTGGGCACTCCCATCTGTCAGCTAACGATGCAGTGCACTTCTCAGATGGCCTTGAGGCAGCCAGTGGGGCGGGAACCCGTGGTCACGTGACATGGACAGATTACATGATCGCCTGATCGTGATCGCCTGTTTAATCGCCTGATCGCTTGCGGTCTGAACTCCGTTTTCACATTTTCTCGAGATGATTTTTGAAATGTCGCTTTTTGACTAGGCAAAATATTTTCTCCGGGGCTGGAAGTTGCTTATTAAAAAAAAACTATTTCTTTTCGTGAGTTGAGATGCGGTGGATGCATTTTTCATGGTCGGACGGTCTACGCAATGCGCGGTGTCCGATGCGTGCTGGATCCTCGACGGACGCTGGCACATTGCAAAATCCGCAAAGCGTAGGCTAGACGAGTTGGTAAGAGTGCCAAAATGCTCCGCAAAAAAATTTTTGAGTTCTTCTTTTTTAGTATATAGGGACTTCTGTTGCCTGTGTCCTAGGGGAGAAAATATTGGGCTCCGCACAATGTGTATCAGGGTGCGAGTGAGCCCTGCTGACGTCTTTATTTCAAGTGGTCAGCAACGAGATCTCCTTGAGCAACTTTTCAGGAACACTCTATTCTCTTAGTGGCGCCCGCTTTTCTCTAAACGACTTCGTTTGCTACTCACACGAGATCGGGCCTCGGCGTCGGCTAAAAGCTGGGCCGAGTCCAATTCCAAGTCAAAGTGAGGTAGGTCTACATGCGCATGCTCGCACATGCATAATGATCAAGAGTTCCTCGATCCGGTCTTAATGCCAAAAGTTCCCGAAGAAACTCGGAGCGCGGAGATTAGCAACTTTGAGTGGCTCTTTGAATTCACGACACATGGCATAACAAAGGGCCTTGTCTCGATTGTCCCAGCTGCCTTCGGGAATTCCACGATGTTGCACTTCAGGGGCTACCCTAACTCCCTGAGCAAGATATTAGCTGAGACTATGCAGACACCTCAAGTAGCTCTACCGGAGCTTCCGTCTGTGTCAGTGGCTCGAAGTTGCTTTTCGTCAAATTCCAAGACGCGTAGTTTCTTGCATTAGTCTCTTCTGCTTGTTCATGCCCCTGGTAGACTGACCAATTGAAATGCCACCAGTAGCCGATAAATGACACTCGACGTGCCTTTGACTTGAGACAACAAAATTTACAAACTTATTTCCCCCACTTCGGCATAATCGTTTGTTGGTCTTGATATCAATCGTGCTTTAGTGCGCCCGTAAGTTTATGGGTTCGAGAACGTAATGCGTATTTTGCTTCATGCTCTTCAGACCTTCATGTTGACGGGCCCAAGCCACTCTAGGTGCAGCGGATAGGAATAGCCCTTAAAGAGTAATCTGAATAGGGCTTTGACTTTCCACATTATGAGAGTAATGAATCTTGAATAGCCGTGGAATAATAGAAAAAGAGAAGCTTCTATATGCCGGCGAGCAGAATTCCACAGGAGGTGGAACATGCAGGGCACCTGCAGCATATGCCCGAGGTCAAGAGCATCGGGGATCGAGCATTAGACCTCAACCAGCTATAAAGACACCCTCGCTCATCTCAACATATTTGTAGGTTTATTATTTAGGTTATAAACTATGAAATTAGCTTGGTGCTATATCTTCCCTTTGTTGACGTCGCTTGCTAGCGCTGATGCTGCTGACATCGACTACCGTCCACACTCGACTGCTGCCGCCTGCGATGTCAGTCAGGACATTGCCAAGACTCAAGGGTTCGACGTCAAGTTCTACCCTCTTGCCATGGACGCAAAGTACGATGAGAACTACTTAAAGTCGGGGTACAAATCCAAGTCTCCTATTGCGTCTGCTTCTGGGGTAATGAACACATACCTCAAAAAGAAGGTCTCAAGTGGTAAGAAGCTTGGCGCCACGAATGGCCCTGATGGAAAGTCATATGACATATACCAGGGTTCCGTCTATGGTACCGATGTAACTTGGAGTAACTTTACAATGGAGCAGACCGGATATTTCTATGCCTATGCGACTGGCTACTATATGGTTGAGCTTGCCAATATTGACGGTGCTGCCCTTGTGTACTTTGCTTCTGAGGGCGCGTTCACTTGCTGCAAAAATAGCACTGTTGCTGCTGATGCAAAACCAATTCTTTACACTCCGGGAGGAGAAGCCTCGGCCACCTCGCCTTACATTTACCTTGAATCCGGCTACTCTTATCCGTTGAGGATCGTGTATGCTCGCGCCAGAAAGAGCGACATTAGCTACTGGATGAAGGTCGTGATGCCCAACAACAGGGGCACCATCAACGAGTACAGTGACTGGGTTTACAGTTTGGATGACTCAACTATTGGATCCAAGAAGTGTAGCGGCCTTGCTGTCACTGCTTCTATCACCACTACCACCAAAACCACTCAGTGGACTGGCACTGCTACCAGCACCGCGCTTTACACTTACTCTAACCCTAACTCTCCTGTCATGGAAGTTGTGTACCAGCCAAAAGCCACTTCAACCACTATTTCGTCTAAGTGAGCTTTGAACTGAACTGTTTGGGTCTATGTTTTGTATCACGACTTAAAACAAATAGAGAATAAAAATTCCTTATCTATCTAAACCGATCAACGTATAAACACCGTTATTTTACGTAAAATTAGACCATTCTTTGTCACCACACAACCTTTGACTCAGACCCCCTTGCCAGTTAATTTTTTAAACCAAATATTGCTTCTTGTTTACCTCCTTTTCCAAAGAGAGTCATTAATTATCAGTGTGTCAAAATGTTTTTTTCTCCACTGGTCGTGAAAGTTCAATTGGATGACACAGTGTTAAATAATCAATCAAGTATTGCAATATAAACTTGTGTCGGAATGTTAACTTGACAGAAAAATAATTAAATCGATTCCATTTTGAATAAAAAGCTTTGATTCGACTCTAAAATTTACTACAACGTAATCAGCTACTTCTCATTGTGGGCTCTGGCCGGAGATACTCTAATGAGGTGTTCAGGGCCCGCGTTACTCAGGAAAACGACCAGCACATCTTATGCTACGCATAGTAGCAAGCTGATTTTTATAAACGCTACGAACTGGTTACAAATGGCTAAGCTAAAGATAAAGCTTTATTCCTTTTTGCAAGTTACCTTTGGATTTGTTGGTGGTTGGCCACTGCAGGTTTTATCCCGCCAACTACTTGCTTGAAAGCTGAGCTTCTATGAAACACCAGGGTATTTGCCACACCCAATTAATTGCGCCAATGACCTGCTCATTCGCTCTCACTGTCGTATTCCTCTAGCGTGTCCAACACAAAGTCCATCGCCTCGTCGTAGTTTTCCTGGAACACATCATAAAGATTATCACACGTCTGGCTCTTCAAAACCCGGCCAAACTTCTTGCGCGGCCGCTTGTTGTAGTTGTTGTTATTATCCCACACCGGGTGCTTCGCGCTGGCAAAAACAAGACTGTTTTTGTAGTACCAGTCGGTTAGGGACTCGTCAACCAACGGGATCATAGGGCGGAGCTGATTATGGGAGTTCAAAAAGTTGATGGAACACGCCGCCTCGAGCTTGCCCTTGGTGACGCCACCGACTTTCCCGTTGGAAGCCGCGCCGTTAGCAGGCGTGCTGTTCCCGTCGAACGTCGTGTCTACCACCGGGCGGTGGCCCAACAAGTAGACAATGGAGTTGTAAGAGTCGCCGATGCCGAAGAATAGCACTTTCTTGAGGTTTGAAAAGTACTTCAAGTAGTTGTCCCAGAGGAACAATAAGAGCTCTTGCGAGTACATCGTAGGGTTGTACTGCTCATACAGCGCGTTGACAGCACCGACGCCGTGTGCCTTTTTGTCGTCTTCAACGGCGTCGCTCTCACTCGCAGCGCCAGGGTCCGTGCTTGACGCAGCGCTGCCTTCACGTGACAGAGCGCTTTTCTCAAGTGTGATCGCCGTGGGCACGTTGACGTCTATCACGCCGAAGCCCTTCTCGCTAATCATCCACTTCACAAGCTTCTCCGTAGGGTCCATGTACACAGATCCGTATCCTTCTAATGACCCATACACAGGGTCGGTGTGACCATAGACCTCGTACGGGTCGTGCACAATCACACAGATGGTATCCAGACTGAACACCGAGGGCGTCGCAAGAACAAGGTTGTCGAACAGGGGAGAGCTCTGGTACAAGCTGCCAAACTTCGAGCTCTGGTCTTTGTCGCCAAGAAGTAGCGGGAGATTGATCATGCCGTATTTCTCCTTGAGTTTTGTAGCCAGCGAATCCGAGACGGCATCAGCAATACAGGTGCCGCCCGTCAGGCTTTCCTTTTCGGCAAACAAGGCGTTGTCGCTTATGGCACCAAACCCAGGCCGCATGCACTTCCAGTACTTGCTCTGGAACTTTTTCACCTTGTAGATGGTCTCGATGGCCGCTGTACTTGGAAGCTTAGTGTCAAGACTCTGCGGAGGTTCTCCCAAAAGGGCCTTTGCCACAGCAAGCGCACTGACACTGATACTGTCCAAATTGTAACCGCCCTCCAATGCCACGCACACCGCCCCTCGGGCAAGCGTCTTCATCATGTTCGTCATGTGCAGGTAGCAGCCCGGGCTCACGTGACACTGGCCGATCATGTCGCCCGCGGCGGCGTCGAAGCCCGACGACACAATCACGAGGTCCGGGTCGAACTCGGTGCAGATCGGCATGATCACGGTGTTGAACGCGTACATGTAGTCGCCGTCGCCCATGCCTGGGCCGGGCCATGGGATGTTGACGTTGAACCCCTCGCCAGCACCCTCCCCGGGCTGGTCGAAATCGCCGGCCTTTGTGCCTGGATAGTACTTCATGCCCTCATAGCGGTGCAAGGAGATGTACAAGACACGCGGATCGTCGATGAAACACTTCTGGGTGCCGTTCCCGTGGTGGATGTCCCAATCGAGGACCACGATTTTGCGCACCAGCTCAGGGTAGCTCTCGAGAATGGCGCGGGCGGCCACCGCCACATTACTGAACAAACAGAACCCGCCCGGGGTCTCTGGCTCCGCGTGATGCCCCGGCGGCCGCACAATGGCAAACGAGTTTTTCACTCTCCCTTCCACCACCGCCTTGCACGCCTCAATCACCCCGCCGCACGACAACTTTGCGCAGAAAAACGAGTCGTGGTTGAAATAGACGCTGTCGGCCAGCTCCGTGATCTTCAAGAGCTCCTCCTTCCCCATCAGGGTCGTCTGTTTCAAGAAGTTCAAGTGCTCGAGACTGTGCACCGCCAAGATCTCGTGCTCCAGCGCCTCCCGCACAGGGATCTTCACCATGAGCTCGCCTATATAGTCGTCGGCCCCGGCCAACGTCGGGTCAGTAATAAGCCCCTCCTCGACAAGCAACTTGTAGATCCGGTACGTGCGGCGCGGGTCTTCCGGGTGCGGGTCCACGTACTCGAAGTACAGCTGGAAAATCTTGGCGTGGTACCGCATGCGCCCGTCGTAGCAGACCCCAGTCTTGAGCGGGATGTACTTGAGATTGGCTTTGCGCGGCGGCACAATCACACTGTTCTGCTTGTACTTGATCGTGCTGATCCCGTATGTCTTGACCAAAGGGTCCTCTTGCTTCACCTCCCCACTGCTAGACAACTTCCGCTTGAGACTGAGGGTCTCCTCGGCGGTGCCATTGGTGCCGACTGTCTTGACGGTTTCAACCGTCTCGACTATCGTCATTGGTTGGTCCTCGGCTTTGGGCACGGCGTCTTCCGGGGGGTTTTCTGGCTTCTCTGACATCTCTGACATCTTCGTGGCGGTTGGTTGTTGTGGTGAATTTCCAGGTGCTAGCCAAGGCTGAGGGCAGGGTAACCCTGAGAAGCACAGGCAGCGGCAGGGAAGAGTAGGCAGCAGGCAGCAGGCAGCAGGCAGCAGGAAGCAGAGAGTAGAAAGCAAGGAGCAGGGAGCAGTGAAACGATTTTGTTAAGATAAAAAATGATTTATAAATGAAAGCGAGCAATCCACTAGGTGGTAACTTTTGGACTGCCGGAGGGTCGGGCGTGAACGCGGGGCATCACTGTCCGCCACTGTTCACGCCCGACCCCAGTTGGAACTAACTTTGGCGGAAAAACAGCGGAGATTGACACCGGGCGCATGCCAGTGCATCGTGGCGTGCGCCGTTGGAGGCACATGAAGGGCGCGTAGCATGACAGCAGGGCGCGTAGCACCAAAGTGGGGCGCATAGCATAAAGGTAGTGCGCACAAATTTTGGAAAATGCCCTTGGTTGGGACTCAGAGGATCACGAGAGATATCTAACACTGCCTAACCACATTTAACCACCTCTTACAATGTCGAAAACCATCAAATTGCAGGACCTCGGCATTGACCAGCTCGCGACGTTCAAGAAGGAGACCGAGAACGAGTTGCAGCAGTTCACGTACTCGTTGGCGGCGTTGAACACCGCGGTCGCCAAGTACAAGCTGAATCTCGTGAATATTGACGAGGTTGCGTCGACAAAGGAAGATACCAGCAAGTTGCTTGTGCCGATGAGCGCGTCGCTCTACGTGGCTGGAAAAATCGTGAACCCAGACAAGTTCTTGTGCGATGTGGGCACGGGCTACTTCATTGAGAAGTCCAGTGCTGATGCGAAGGTGTTCTACAATGCCAAGATCACCAAGCTTGGCGAGGACTCCACCAAGCTCAATGAGATCATCCAGCAGAAGTCGGACATGGTGAGAAGTATTGACAGTGTGTTGCAGCAGAAGGTGAGAGAGCACTATGCGAAGCAGCCGCAGGCCACGCCAGCGAAATAGCGCAACGAAATAACGAGCCCAACGATCGAGCATAGCGAGGAGTTGGGCAAGTGAAACGTGTTAGAGCAGAGCAGTTTGGGAAATTTGAAGCGTGTTAGAACAGTGGCCAGAGCAGTGTGGGACTCCTGTCAGAACAACGCCACTATGGCAGCCTACACCAACGCGTAACACCCTATATCAACGCCATTATAACACCACAGCACATTGGCTTCGCCAATGCACTGCACGCGCATTACAGCACCGCAGCACATTTGTTTCGCCAATGCACTACTGTCAGCCTGTCACTTTTCCCATTGCCTCCGTCCACGACACAGCGCATGGCGAGTGCCCATACTCCAGGCACCGGTTCCCCTATCACTTGGATTAGGCACACATTACATACTACATCATGAACGACAGTCTTTCGAAATAGTAGTGCACTGTGTTCGAAACGTGGTTTAACAACGCCATTACAACAGTGCGCACTACAGGCACGCAGCACACTGGCTTCGCCAATGCACTGCTCACTCACACTCTACACACTCAAATAAAAATCCAATGTTTTCAATGTTTTCAATATTTTCAATATTTTCAATATTTTCAATATTTTCAATATTTTCAATATTTTCAATACTTTCAATGTTTTTGATCTTGTACACTCCCACCCCTCACATCGGCTTCGCCAATGCACTGCTAATGGTGCTCCTCGTGCGACTCGTGGTGGCCGCTGCTTGGGAAAAACAACGCCTCGGCAGCGCAGTACACCGCGAACGCGCCGACGCCCCAGCCCAAGCCCGGCAAGGCGCCCTTGAACCGGTTGGCTCTCGTGAAAGCACCGGTGTATCTCCAAGCTTCTCTGTTTGTTAGTAAGTAAGGTCGTGGTTGCATAATTGCATAATTGCATGGTGGACATCGCGGAGGTTTGTGAGAAGGCAAGTGCGGAACAAAAATAATTGATCACGGCTTCGACACAGTCTATCGCAAGCCATCAGCAGTGAACAGAAAAAGAAAGAAGCTATATGCCATAGAACAACACACTGACAACCACAAGTGTGAATACTTTTTGCCCGAATGACCCAGAACAACCAAGATTCTTGTTAAACCGTCCTCTCCAAATACCAAAATTGCTTCACCACATTTCAAGCGCGATATCTATCATCCACTATTCCTCAGTGGTACGGCACTCTCCATTAGGATCTCCGCCCCAACAACTCTCTCAAAAATGACACTGCTGAGTTCCAAACTGCCTCGTTGCATCGCGAATTGCCCCTCCTTTCCCGCACAATTTCCCTGCTTAATTTTCCACTCACCTCTTAGCCCAAGGATCAGTCGCCATGTTTGTAGTTTCTTCTTAGTCAACTGCTACGGGCGATTTTCTATTGGCCTTGAGGCAGCGCGCCGGGTAACCCCAAAAACCGGCGGTCAAATCTTTTCAGCATGGGAGCTGCATACCATCATTGTAGACGTTAACAGAGAAGTCTACACTCCGCTGGCCCCGTCTAACAAACAATGAAACTCCAGACAAAACCCCTCGAGGTCTTGGAGAAGACGTCGCAGTACCTCAAGCTGGGCGTCATCAGCCAGGCCCCGGCCTGGTTCAACGTCGTCGGCGCCAACCCGCCGGTGAAGAATCTCGCCAGAGAGCCGAATTTCAAGCACAAGAAGAGTTTCCAGCAGCAGAAAAGCTTGGACCAGAAGAGAAGAGCCGGGTTCCTTGAGCACGACAGCGAAACCGGTTTCTACAAGACGCGGCTCAAGCCGGAGAGCCCGAACATCCACCGCCCGGTGAAGCTCCAGTACTTGCAGGACGAGCTCCGTGCGCTTTTCTACAAGCAGCACCCGTGGGAGTTGGCCGACCCGAAGGTGTTGATCGAGAACAGCGGGGACGACTTTGGCAAGCAGGACTGGCTGCGGATCAACCAGCTCAACAAGCGGCTCGACGGCGAGTCGGTGGTGCAGCGGACGATGTTCTTGCTCACCGAGGGGCACGTGCCCGAGCTCGAGGCCGCGTACGAGCAGGCCAAGTTGGAGTACTACCAGGCGAAGATGCAGCGCGAGCTCGAGGCTCAAGTTTCCAACGAGGAGGCGTCGTTGTACGGAGCGTCGTTCCGGGCGTCGGCGATCGAGCACGGCTTTGCCAAGGAGCAGGCGGTCGTTGAGCAGTGGACGCAGGAGGCCGAGGTCGAGACGAAGAAGTTGGCGACGTTTGGCGCGGGGACCGGGGAGGCGGCAGGGGCAGCCGAGGGGGAGGTGGAGGTGGAGGCGGAGGAAATTCAGTAGTGGCTAGCGTCAGCGAGACACTGCGTGAGCGCTCAGGCAGTGCATTTGCACAAGCAATGCACTGCAATGAGCACACCCCATGACTCTGGCAAGAGTGGCAGAGCTATATTGCCGTGGCCACCTGTTAGGCAGTGGCCCCCTGCATAGAATTCACATATGTAAATAGATGTTGATACGTTACGTGGCTGTAAGCATTCGACAGCCGACGGCTGGAGGATGCGTTCTTACTATTTCTAGCATTTAACAGCCGGGGGACTGGAGGATGCGTTCTCACTCATTTCTAGTATTCATCAGTCGAAGGCTGGAGGATGCGTTCTTACCATCTCTAGCATTCAACAGTCGAAGGCTGGAGCGCTGCCTCGCTTCGCTCACCAGCGCTGCTGCACTTGCTGTGCACCAGAAGCAGCAGCCAATTGACTGTTCAAAAACAACCTTGAGTACAAAATTTCAACTAATTCAAAACTTTGACCGCCAGTGCAGAATTACCAAGAGACAAGTTGAGTGCTAAACACCCGCGAAAAATTCATCATCAGCCCTGCCTCAGCGCAGGCTGTAGTGCCGCTTATGTGATGCTACACGCATTCGAGCGTCAGCGAACCCTACCTTGTCTAGCTTTGAACAAAACTGCAGGCAGCCGCTTGTTGAAGAGAGTTACTGAAGATGACAAAGGCCGACCTTTTGAGCCATTTGTTGTTATTCCAATGCAAATAGAAGTGAAAAAAAGTGAGCGCTTCAGGTGCAGTGCGCTGGCAAAACCAATGTACTGCGACTAGCAATGTGCAGAGCTTCCAGTCATGTGTAGAGATTTTATTGATAGACAGGAGTGCGGTACATTTGCAAAGCCAATGCACTGTATTTCTGTGGGCCGCACTAAAGCTACGCTCAGCTACTTCGCTCTTGCTTGCCCGTGAAATTTGTGTGAAGCATCGAGCATAAGCATCAATGTCCCACTGGGCAAGAACGTCTACGGTAACGTCTTGAGAATTACGTGGTCCTTATACAAAAAAGAAGTGAAGGTGGGAGGTTTGTAGAGAAGGAGTCGTGGAAACAGATAACGCGCATGGTGTCTAACAAACCGCCTAGCCTAGCTTATTACGATAGCTAGCTGTAGCTGATCATGTTGGCTGCTGAAGGGAGTAGGCGGGGCGGAAACGGGGTGTGATATTCAACTGGCGTCGTCTCGCACCGCAGCTATTGCCGCACCACAACAAACATTGAAGAGTTTAGTAGTCTAATGCATATCTTTATGGAATCCTTAAAAGATATATTCAACTGTTGTACTGTCCTGGCTGTGTCTAAGAGCCGCTTCCTTGAAGGCAGTGCAGTGGGCATTGGCCGAGACACTATCAGGAACCACGCCCAGTAAGTCAAGCAGCACGCAGTGGCTTGCCAGGCATTAGAACTACTAGCAATATTGGTGATTCTCGTGACTATCAAGTACGCGATACAGATGCCCAAGTCAGGCGCCGATCACAGTTTGACAGTATATGGAAGCAAAGTGAGATGTGTGTCAATTGAGATCCAACTGGAGTGCTTTAGCTTTACATTTGATACTCGAAAACAAAAAAGACAAATATTTCTTGGAATGTTCAACTTAAAAAAAAAGCGTATCAGAATGATTGACTTCAACGATGGAGAAGCAGAGCAAGAAAACCACACGTAAATGAGTACACACACCGCGGCAGCAAGCCAGATGTCCATGCCCCATTGGCGGACTGACACCTTTCCCACTGGGTTTTTCGTTAGTTACATAGTTACATAGACACCGCCAACGCAGCTGCTTACGAGGCCGACAGGCTTCTTGGCTACTTCCACTCGGCTAAGTATGTCAATATAGGATGTTAAAAAAAAAAAAAAAAAAAAAATTGACTTCAACGCTGCAGCCTGGCTTCGCCAGTCTACTGCGTAGGCCGCGTAGCAAAACCCACACGCCTCCTCTGACATAGCGGGGTCCCGGTGGGGAACTGGCAGATGGATCACATGATCTTGATCAAGGCTTGGCAGATAACACCAACTATATAAGAGCAGGGCCCCCGGAAAAGCTCACAAAACACACAGTTCTACCCACAATGACAACCCCCAAGGAGAGTATTGACCGCGCGGTGTGCGACTATGCCTATGCGAACTACAACTTTGTCCCCAAGGGAAACCTCGACTACGAGCGGATGATCTCGGGGGCCGCATACAACCCGAATGACCCCGAGTTGTTGCACCGCCGCATGATTTCTAACGACTTTTGCAGAGAGTATTATGAGTATTCGTACTCAAAGTACTTGGAAGAGACCGGTTTCGATGCAGCGGGGAAGAGCAGTGCCGAAATGAAAAAGGTGGTGGACGCATACATTGAGGCGCGGAGCAGAATCCTCAGAGAGAAGATCATCGGGAAGGTCGGGCCGTCTGTGTTTATGGAGCCGCCGTTTTTTGTGGACTATGGCTACAATATCGAGCTTGGCGACAACTTCTATTGCAACTTCAACTGCACGTTCTTGGACTGCCTGCCCATCACCATTGGGCCGAACGTGATGTTTGGCCCCAACGTGAGTGTGCTCACCGCGCTGCATCCTCTCAATGCAGAGCTCCGCAACTCGGGGGTCGAGTTGAGTGCGCCGATCTCTATTGGCGAGGGGTCTTGGGTCGGGGCCAACGCGACTATTCTTCCGGGCGTCAACATTGGGAAGCGGTGCGTGGTTGCCGCGAACGCTGTTGTGAATAAACTGTTTGGCGACGACTGCTTGATCGGCGGGATCCCGGCGAGAGTGATCCGGGAGATCGACAATACGCCGAGGGATCAGGAGGCTGCGCGGAAGGAGCTGAGCAATGGATCGGTGGCCTGAGCGCGCAGTGCATGGGCGAAGCAAGCAGTGCATTGGCGAAGCCAATGTGCTGCGGTGTTACCGTGCGCGTTGTGATAGCGCGTTGTTGAAGTCGACCATTCTAGTAGACAAGCTTCTTTTTTATTTGCGAGTATCAAGTTTCGAAGCAAGGTTGCTGCGTTCAGGCCAACTGCTGAGATAGTGGGGGATTTTGTCAGTGTGCCCCGACTGCTGATGTGGGGAATTTACATAGAGATAGACACATATGTGGTGCGAAAATAATGGCCAGATGAGTGCTTAGTGCTCGAAGAAGTTCTTAGACAAGTAATTTAGTGCCCAGATGCGACCGATGATAGATAGATATATGCACATGCCCCACGCCCATTCGTAGATGTAGCGATGCCCTGCATCCGGACATCGAATCGGTGAACAGTTCATAGGCACAATCAATGTGCTGCGGTGTAATAATTTGTGTTCTTATAGTTGGCGTTCTCATAGTTTGCGTTCTCATAGTTTGCGTTGTTACTGTGCTGACTGCAACTAGTATAGACAAGCCACCGGAGTGTATTGGCCACGCCAGCACACTGGAGTCTACTACTCTTTGAACCCTACGGGGGTTTCACTACAAATCAATATTTTATTGTTATTTACACAATATAAATAGATACAAGTTTTTTGTCAACTGGAGCACTCGCAGCTAAGCAGCGCCAATGCACTGCTCAGTTCGAGATATCACGTGACAAAAGATTCCGCGGGTGGAAAACCTGCAGCTCTCCAACATAGGTCAGGGCATTGGTTCAACAGAATATTGAACTTGACCCATAAGCTAGGGAAATAGCTCGATGTGTCAGCGGGATTGAGCTTGAAAAAAAAAAGGCCGTGGGAGAGTTCATTGTGTAATAAAACGAGTTAACAAGAGAGCACAAGAGAGCACGAGAGCACAGCACGAGAGTTCGGGACTGGACATAGACACAGCTGAGTCAAGGAAGGCCCTACCCACCATGCAGAAAGCAATACAGACCCTCTTCTCTCCTCTGAGACCGTTACATAGCTCGTTGAACACTGCGTTTGACTTTTACCTCAAGCAGTATGCAAAAGCCAACAGGATCCCGTTCTCCCCGGGAAACAGCCTGCAGCGACGAGACATAATAGGCAGGGTGTCACAGTTGTCACCAATTGACAAGAACAGATACCAGGTAAAGGCAGAGCGTAAGCGCTTGTCCAAGATAAAAGTGCAGACGACCCGGGAGAAAGTGAGCTACTCGTTTTTTTTGCTGTCGCTCTACTCCGAGTGTTCCAATGTGTGGCGGAATAGACCATCCACCTACGAAACAAACCGGGAGCTGGACCTCAGCTATTTCACGGGGCTATTTCATGCCTACATGGACTTGCCCGAGCCCAGAGCGCATTATATCAAGTCCAGCCACTTGGAGGATTTTCTCTCTGTTTACATGAAGATCGAGCCGCGGCTGCTTGTGAGGAGTAGGCGGGAGGCGAGACAAGTCTTTATGCAGGAGTGTTTCAGGGTTTTGGATGACTTAATCAAATCGGAGGTTCCGTTGACTATCAAGGAGCAAAACCACTTGTTAGTTCTAAGACAATACTTTTTTGACGGACTGGAGCAGTATGATAAGATTTTAACTGAGGATTACCAACTGTTGATGCAAAAGCAAGAGCATCCCGATATCTCTTCTCTAAATATTATTCTCAAAGGAGCTATCAGAAGCGACAACCTGGAACTTATACAACAGCTTTTGAAGCAAGCAAAAAAACGGTCTGTGGACGGCCATTTCTTGTCGTTGTTCATGCATTATCTTACCAAGATCGAGAGCGAGACCAAGTTTGAGGAGTTGCTTGATCTCCTACCGCTGTTTCCAGTCGTTTTAGATCTGGAGCTAACAAACAGTATTGTGAAAGGCTTGCTACTGTTTGGAAAGTTGACGGAAGCACACAGTGTGTTTGACAGCTTATTGGACATGTCAGTAAGCAGGGAGTGCACAGAGAAATCGCCCCACTTGCAACACAAAGACTCTAAAACCCTCCGACTTTTGAACGTGTTAAGAAACCAGGACGATTCTGGGTGCGAGGTGGTTTACTGTATAAGGCCAACGGCGGATATCGTGCTGCAGTTTTTCCGGTACTATAGTGACAAGAACATGCCGTTTGCCAATGTCGCGAAGTTGCTTGTGCTCCTCCAGAACTCGTCAGACCTGAGCAGGAAACTTCTCGGCGCTTACAATGTAAAGGCGGCGAGCGCCTTAAGTTACAGCGACATCCATAAACATTACAGCGGGCAACTGTTGGTTGCAGGCCACTTGCTGAACAGTGACTACATTTCTCTCCTTAGAGGATTCCAGGCAAACACTGAAAAGTCGTGGAATTTCCACAACCTACAGCTTCTCACAACTGTTTTTCTCAACAATGCTAGT
This sequence comes from Saccharomycopsis fodiens, assembly GCA_002564235.1. Classification (NCBI taxonomy): domain Eukaryota; kingdom Fungi; phylum Ascomycota; class Saccharomycetes; order Ascoideales; family Saccharomycopsidaceae; genus Saccharomycopsis; species Saccharomycopsis fodiens. The sequence goes on from JNFV01000002.1 coordinate 2,378,636, forward strand.
CGAACGAGTGCTGAGATTAATCGCTCGATTATGGACCACTTTCTCAACGCCTATGAAAAAGTGCTCCAGAGAGGACAGATCACCGACAGCGTCCAGCTTCCCGAAACCCAAACGCCAGCAGTCGACCTAAACGCGCTTAAGAACAACGGGGAAGGGCTTTACGAACCCCCAACTAAGCTAGATAGTACCCTGGTCGCTTTGTTGTTGGGCTACGTCGCCCGGGCCAGGCACCTCGCGCAGCAGGGCACTCCCGCGTCGGGGCACCGCGTCCTCGTGCGCTTAGCAAACATCACTGGATAGGAATGCATTTGGGGGCACCCCAGCTTAGTCCGCGTAGTAAATATCACACAGGCATATTTTTCCGAATTTCCACCCCAGGCATAACGAACCCTAGTGACTCATAATGTTCAGAACCGCGATCCAGAACAGCTCTGTGCTCAGAAACAGCCGCGCGTACTCCACTGCCAAGACCCTCAAGATTGGGTTGATTCCCGGTGACGGAATCGGCAAGGAGGTTATCCCAGCCGGAAGACAGGTTCTTGAGGCGCTCCCATCGAGCTACAACTTGAAGTTTGAGTTCATCGACTTGCTTGCTGGATTCGACCACTTCAAGGCCACCGGCACTGCTCTTCCAGAGGAGACCGTTGCTACGTTGCGCGCCTCGTGCGACGGTGCGTTGTTTGGAGCCGTCAGCTCGCCAATCAACAAGACCAAGGGCTACTCGTCGCCAATCGTGGCTCTCCGCAAGAAGCTCGGGCTCTACGCCAACGTGAGACCAGTCAAGTCTGTCGGAGACGACAAGCCAGTGGACCTTGTCATTGTCAGAGAGAACACCGAGGATCTCTATGTCAAGGAGGAGAAGCTCTTTGTGGACGAGGCCACTGGGTTGAAGACTGCCGAGGCCATCAAGCGCATCACCGAGCAGGCGTCCAAGAAGATCGGCAAGATTGCCCTTGAGATCGCCTTGCAGAGACAGGGCTTGCGCGACCTCGGGCTCCCATCGATCCACAAGTCGTCCACTGTGACTGTGACCCACAAGTCGAACGTGCTCTCGACTTCCGACGGGTTGTTCAAGGACACCATCGAGACCTTCTACAACAACCACCTCGACAAGTACTCGAAGGTCGCGTTGACCAACCAGATTGTTGACCTGATGGTGTACCGCATGTTCCGCGAGCCGGAATTGTTTGACGTCATTGTCGCGCCAAACTTGTACGGTGACATTTTGTCCGACGGTGCTGCTGCGCTTGTCGGCTCGCTTGGTCTTGTGCCAAGTGCCAACGTCGGTGACAACTTCGTCATTGGCGAGCCGTGCCACGGGTCTGCGCCAGACATCGAGGGCCAGAACATCTCGAACCCGATTGCCACGATCCGCTCGACCGCGTTGATGCTTGAGTTCTTGGGCTACAGAGAGCCAGCCGCCAAGATCTACGAGGCCGTTGACGCGAACCTTGTGGAGAACGCTGTCAAGACTCCAGATCTCGGGGGTAAGTCGTCGACCACTGAGGTTGTGGAGGACATTATCAAGAGATTTTGAGCGGAGCACTGTGAGCGACCGCGAGCGACAGCGAGTGTGGCATTCCAGTGCAGTGCATTGATGAACTGAGGAGTGCCAGAATTGCATCCACAATGTCGCAAGTGCCCAATTTGCAATGCCAAAGTTCAATGTCAGATTCCGACGTCCTGACTTTTAATGCCAATCCCGGTTTGTACATAGTCAGTAATGCATAGAAACTAATTTGCGTAGGCAAGAGACTCGAACTACACATCCCTAACGCGTTTATTTGTAAACCCACCAATTGCGTAAAGTATTTGGACCTGATGGATTATGATCATCATTTAATGAATAAAACATTAAAGTCATTAATTAAACCCCATGCTTCCATCTGTTTCAGGCAAAAGAGACTGCAGTCTTGGGCGGTGAGTCCACTGCCTTCAATACGCCAACAGCAGGGGAACAACGCTACGAGATCCCCACAAGCAGGCGCTAGCCAAAAATTACTGAGAAAGGATTTGCGTGTGAGCACCGCGTTCTGGAAGGTCTAGTTTTATATGTAGTTGGCCGTAGTTGGCGATCCACAGCGGAACAGAGCACGTTGCTGCTCCAGGCTGTACAATTACTACGAAGTAGCACAGCTGCCTACGTTTCACAATACGACGTTGCGTGATCAATGGGTCACAGCCTGATGTTTCTATAATGGTGGTCATTGCCAGTAAGAGATCTCACTCTGGCGGGAGCCAGCCATTTTATTTAATGACACATGCAGGGGGAGGCACCGGACCGCATCTGAGTTAGGCCGCAGCCTGGCACATCAACAGGCAATGTGGGAGTCTTCAACAGTCTAACGAACAATTAAAAGTCCATACTGCTAAACAAATAATTCTCGGCACCCTACTGATTGGAAGCAATATTTTTGGATTCTAGTTGGTAGAGTTACAGCCACACATAGATCGGCTTTTGTTATACGAACAATCAAAGTTAATTGCCAGGTACTTAAAGTTGACGCAGGGGGAGCTTATTCAAGCTCGGAAAGCTAATCGTAGTCAAGAATACGAAGCATCTGTTGTGCTATGCTCCGGTGATAGCAACGGGTGCGTTGCACCAGACTATGAGATCTCCTCCAGAATCCAAACAACTTGAAATTTAAAAGTGGCTATACAATTCCAGAGTATTCTAAATATTATTGAGCTTTTTTCCAGTTTGAGCGCCGAGGATTTGACGTAATTAAGAGTAGCTTCCCTCGGTCGCAAATGCAGCGTGTTTGTAATTCTAACAACGCATGCACCGTATTAAACGCTCCCATTTATTTTGTAAAGAAACGTTTAAAACAGCAATTCTCGCACTTTTGGAAAGCTGTCTGCCAGTTTATTGCGTTTTAACATGCGGTTTTTTACTCACTTGATTGCCATACTTGGGGTCGCTGCCGCTGGGCAGGCCAAAGCCAAGCCAAGATTCCACACATACTCTGCCACGGCCATTTTTCCAGCATCCTCGGGATTCCTGCCAATAAGCAGTGCTTCAGACACCTCGACTTTGCTGGAACCAGTGCCAGCAATCAGTGCGTCATCCAGACTGTCCGTCTCGAGTTCGGTGACAACAAGTGGTGCCTTACGTACGCCGCCGTCCTCAAAATCAGTTCCAACAAGTAGCATTTCGCCCATCGCCTTGCCAACTGCTGGCTTTACCACGATTACAGTTACCGACGCCGCAATGACCAAGACCGAGACTGTGCTCGAGATCATTGAGACCGAGACTGTGCTCGAGATCACTGAGATCGAGGCAGTAACCGCGACGACCAGCACTTCTTGTGCGCCCGAGAAACGGCTTTTCCAATTGTGCACCGAGATATGCAAGTCCCTTGGCATCATTTGCGCGACGCAGGCCACCACTACCATTACTGTCACTGAGACGGCAACAGCAACGGGTTAGGAAGCTTCGTTCTTGCGTAGTGGGATTGCAGCTATTGTGAGATTCTAGGATGTTCTTGTCCCCTGAGTGCTACAAAGTAGCTTGATAGTGGAATTGCTGTTTCATGTCGAGCTTTTTTCTCATCAAATTTTTTGCTGTTCCACGGTACTACGCCATCAGAGCCGCGCTGTGCTCTTTTAGCAGCAGATGAGGAGTGAGTTGCGGATGGGAAACCGCTAGGGGTCTAATCTAGATATAGGGAATGTGAGCTTATGGTGGGATTTGAGCTAGCAAGTGTAGTGATTGTGTGCTCTGCTGGCACTCTTGGACAACATAGCCTAAAAGAAGCCCCTACAACTTTGAGAATATCAATGCCTCGCGGGTATCACAACCTCATGGTGTGTAAACTTAACAGCGCCGTATCCCTTACAAACCAAGCATGGGTTGGGCTCCGCCCTTAATTCTTGATGGCCGCAGCCTCGACATGCTCCACACAAGAACGTACCGGGTATCCGAAAGACTTTGGACACCGTCATTTCTTCAAAAGGCTTCTGTGCATTTCCGTTTCTTTTTGGACCAGGAAGAAACGTTATTGGCGTAATGTATGGCAGTCTCCAAGCGAATCGCTTCCAGCAGTTATGACAGATCAACTTGGTCGTCTCTTCAATCCCTGTTTTGCTGCACCAGGCGCACTTATAGTCGTCCGGATAAGTCCACGGCGTTAAGTTGTTGATGCAGCTAGCATTGGTGCCTGGATGAAGTTGGATGGCACCGGGTTTAAGCGGGCGAGGGCCCAAGCGCGTCGTCTTAGAGGCTGGTGAGGGAGAGTCCTCGATTGAGATCTTCCCAGAGGTTACGCATGAGCTGATGGCTTTAGGAAACTCCTGAAACTCAAGGCGCCCAACGCCCTTGCACACGAGACAATACGACTGCACAATTCCGGTGCCGTCGCAGCGCCCACACACGAATCCGGAAAGTCGTGGGTCACCTGGATTGACCGTGAGCAAGTCGAGTGGAACAGCGCCGTCCTTCACGGTGAGGTAAGTAATTGGCTTGATATACGGCAGCACCCAAGCAAACTCACTCCAGCAGGGCTTGCAAAACTTGCCGGACTCTGCGTCAATGCCCGAGTTGTTGCAACGTGAGCAAATATATCCTTTCTTGATAACCCAGGGCTTGTACAGTGACACGTCAATTTTCTCGAACTGTGGATGGAAAATGCATGTCGTGCTTGGTGCCTCCGGTTCGGCAAGGCTCAAGGTTTGCGTTAGTAGTTCGATTGGCACCTCAACAAGGTTGTAGCGCTTTATTTGGTTCTTCAAGTACCCCGTTTTTTCCCCTTTAGAAGAGTATGTATCTTGAAATTCTTTCAGCCAGTAGCTTTTGCTGAGAGGCGCGCCCATAGTGATTGCGAGAAAGAACTGCAGCTATCATCTGCTTCTTTTTATAATGTGACTTGAAGGAGCGACCCACACCACTCGGGACGTTTCCTTCTTGCGCGCACTGGGTGAGCACCGCCTTAGAGCCATGGGGTATCGTCAACCTCACTGTCTTCCTCTGAACTCCAGTAGGCTCAAACGAGTGTCGCCCTTAATAAAAACCCATTAGCTGCCCTCTGCAATCCGTTTATTACGTCAACTGTTCGCCTGTGCACTTCTTCTTCCTCGCATGAGGTGCAGCTCGCTTAATCTCTGTACACTAGTTCCTTCACCACACTCCTCGGCTCCTTCTGTCCACGCCATGTGCCACCGTGTTGATGCAGGTGAGCGCCAGTCTCATTGAGCGGCCTTAGAGTTCTCCCCATATGCCAAGCTGTGTCGCTGCTTGAGAGTAAGTTGTAGCGTCGAGCATACCTCTATTCGACATACAACTGGGGTCAATGCTCGAAAGACACAGAACGACCCTGCCCAGAAATAAGAAACTGCTCTTTGGTTGTTGCCTCCGGCCTTCTGGATCATGTGGTGGTCAGAAGTGCCAGGAATTTTTCACGGTCCGCGGGAGGCGTTGGGTGACCAGTGCAGAGCGCTGGCAAAGCCAGGGGGCTGCGCGCAGCGCTAAAGCATCGCATTCCATTAGGATAAAAGTGTTACTCTCTCATTTCGTTAACACTGCCTATAGTCAAGGGCAACGTCTCCAAGTAAACACTGGAACTTTTCGGCAAACCAACTTTCCCACTGCGCGAGTTCAACTTGAGTGGTAGCACTTCGCATTGTAGCACGTAGAGGCACTGTGCCATAGTTGCCAGCGCTGCGCAACAGCATTCTGGCATTGCACATCCACTGGCCAGCTTCGTTGCTTGATTCTGAACGTATTAGTCATCTTGATATCTGGGGCATCACACCGGCTGAAGCAACGCTGCGCCAGCCAGTTGCTGCGTCTACACCTCCCAAAGAACAATCTATATTATAAATAACCAACACGGTATATATCCATATTCCCAAGAAATAAAAGTACTGCGCCGAAGTCATATGGCAAAGTGCACTACTGCCTTGCTGCAACACAGTGGCAGAGCCAAGGGCATGGACCATCGGTAGTGCACAGTACACTGAGAGCAGCTAAATTGCTGCCTTTCCCCTTGCGAAGCACATTGGCTTCATCAATGCACTGCTAGACCGAAAGGCGCTATAATCTGTATCTGAAGTAGGGGTTCTTATCGCCCATCTCGGCCAACTCCTTCGACGAATACTTCTTCGCCTCGCCTGCAACAACAGCCTCCTCTCTCTTCTTGTTAATCCGAGTGTAAAGCGCCACCGTCACCAACGTTGCGCTGGCACCCATCGCAATGAATCCCAACGAGAGCCCGTGGCCCAAGAAGTAGCGCGGCGCATCCTGCGTTCTGTAGAAGTTCGAGGCAAACGCACCGCCAAAGTTGCCAATGCCGATGTGCATCGCCATCCCCACCGCGCGCTTGTAGTCTCCGGCAACGTTATTAGCGAGCCACGTAACACCAGTCGGGAACGACATGTAGATACCAATAGTGGCGATGTAGACTCCAGCATAATTCGCGCCCGGTTTGACATGCGGATCGTTGGTGATTGCAATGATGAACCCCACGGCCATGGTAGCAAAATTTGCAAGCAAAAACGGCGAGCGCTTGCCAAAGTAGTCCGACATGATACTCTGCCCCACAGAAAAGATCGAGGCCGTGATGTAGATCGGCACCGACATCAACTGCGACTTGGCGTTGGTGTAGCCCATGCTCTTGATGATCAGCGGGAGGAAGAGCGAGATCGCGTAGAGCGGGGCACAGATTCCGTAGTAGACAAGGATGTGCATGTAGATCTGCCAGTCCTTGGCCGCCTGGACCGCGTACTTAGTCTTGGCCTCATCCACCTCGCGTTCAAAGAAACTCTCGGTGTGGTCGGCGTCGTCACTCTGGGCGTCGCTGTTCAGGTCATGGTGGATCCGGTAAAGCACGTACTCGCGTTCTTCCTCAGTGAGGAACTTGGCGGTTTCTGGAAAATCATGAAGGAAGAAAAAAGAGAAGACTGCCACCACGACAGTGAGCAAGCCCTCGAGAATGAAAATCCATCGCCAGCCGGCATACCCTCCCACGCCGTCCATCTTGGCAATGCCGAACGCAAGGATTCCCGAGAAGGCACCGGCAATAGAAGCCGCCGAGAAAAACAACGCCTGGCGGAAATTGATCTCGTGGCGGCAGTACCAGTGGGTCAAATAGTAAGCCACGCCCGGGAAAAGCCCGGCTTCGGCAACGCCCAAAAAGAGACGCGTCGCAAAGAGGCCCTGGAAGTTGGTGATGGTGCCCATGCAGGTCATGACAATGCCCCAGGCGACCATGATCGTCGGGAGCCAGATCAGAGGCCGCAACTTCTTGAGCATCATGTTGGAAGGCACCTCGAAGATCGTGTACGTGATGAAAAAGATCGTGAGACACACATTGTACTGGTTGCCGTGGAGCTTCAAGTCGTCGGTGAGTCCCTCGATCTTGGCGTTCCCGATATTTCCACGGTCAAGAAACGCAAGGAGATAGAGTGCAGAGACCATTGGAATGAGATGCCAGTCGAGCTTGCGGAGAAGCTTCTTCTCGTCGATGTTCGGGAACGCCTCAGAGGGCTTCAATCGGGCGGCGGTATTGGACGAAAACTTGGTGGATGCCCGAGTCGAGACATCACCTCCGGTGGTGGTTTTCTCAAGGTTGTTCTCGTAGGAGGTCAGTCTCTCGGGAGTGACGCCCTCGAACGCCGTTGGTGCCACAATGTCCTTTTCCATGGTTACAAAGTGCTATGGCTATGTCTATGGCCTACTTGGTACATTTTTTTTTTTTGGGATATCGGCCTTATATAAAAAGCTTATCGCCGCGATGTTGGCGAGAGGTTACGTCAGCTGCGTGCTGCTGGCGGGTGACGCTGCAATTTCCCCGCTGCGCCTGCAGCAAGCGAGCAGAGAAGGGCCATAAAAAAGGGCCCTAGGAGTTCCGGTGGGGTAGGAACGCGCCAGATCTGAAACGCTGAGCGCTCAGCGCCAAGGCAAGGCCAAGGGCCAAGCGAAAAAGAAAAAGAAAAGAAAACGTGGGAGAAAAGAAAGGAGTGGCGTGTTGCAGTTATTAGTTACTTGCCAATTTCTACTTGCCAATATCTACTTGCCAATTTCTACTTGCCAATATCTACTTGCTGATGTTTGCCACTTGCCAATGTCTACTTGCACCTTTCTGCCAGCGCTTAAGCTTTAGCTTCGTGCACTAGTAATGCGGACGGCAAGTTGACAATCACAGATCGCAGAGAGGGGCCTGGGCTCGGCTAGACTGGTGGAAAGCGGATGGCCCACTTGCTGATTGCTTAAAAGACTAGTGTTGGCTTAGTCAAAGCGTTGCAATAGAAACCCACGACAATGCTGACAGTGGAGTGTGGCCGCCTCCTATTGACCAAAGCAGGTAAAAATGTGCGGCCAGGCGGGGCTGTACTGGCTCCGAGCCGTGGCACCGGAGTGCAGGTGCCACTACTCGGAGTACAGCCAGGCGGGAACAGGCAACACCAGCAGTCTGGGTCGTTGGGCGAGCCGTAGCTCACTGTTCTGCCTTAGCTCACTGTTCTGCGTTTCACGTAGAGGATGCGTTTCTTAGAGATCTAATTGGTGACACTATTCGAGCAGTAATTGGCGACACCTTCTAAGCTGCCCGCAAGCTGCTCTTCCCTCGCGCCTTGGCTTACCACTTCCGAAGTACTCAGTTCGGAGCACGTGGAGATTCGGTAGATAAGATATGGTCTACAGAGATATACATGCAAGATAACTGTACTACGCGTTTTAGTTTAATGCTCCCTACCTGTGTCACGGAGACGCACTCTTCATCAGACCACCTGGATATACCTGGATATACCAACTCTCCTTGTGTGAGCCCTTTCAGCCTCTGTCTTGGCGGCCCGAAGCGGACACGACGGGATTACCCGGCGAACAGAGACGAACTCCCCACTCCACTGGGCCACGCTGGGCCACAGCAAGTAAGCAAGTGTGAGGCTGATGCAAAAGAAAATGAAAATTAGACACTCCACAAGCCGGGTGGTACCACTGTAGGCTTTGTAGAATTTCGACGCACTAGTTCCACCGGACCGTTGCTCATTATTGGTGGATTGCTTGCAGTGGAATTTCCTGGCCAAGACCCAGTGGAGTGGGTAAAAGATGCACAAGAGCCACCACTTGACCGAACCCTTTTTGATCACTTTTGATCACTTTTGATCATTTTTAATCACTTTTGATCACTTCTTTCAATTTTGGCCTACATATTTTCACCCAGATTTTTTTTCTGATTAGTCTTTATTTGTAAGCGGGTGCTGGCTGACTGGCTGACTGCCCGCCGCTTTTCGCCCGCTTCTTTCCTGCAGCCCTGCTGTCTGCCCTTACTAAGATTACTAACTTTATCCCGGCCCACATATAAGCTTGCGGCTGCCACCTTTCCCAACTGCAGGCATTTGCACCCCTACCCACCACCACCGAACCGCAAAATGACCAAGGTTGCTATCATTGTGTACTCCACCTGGGGCCACATCTACGGCTTTGCCAAGGAGGTCCAGAAGGGCGTCGAGTCTGCCGGGGGATCGGCGGACCTTTTCAGAGTCCCCGAGACGCTTGACGCAGAGACCCTCAGCAAGATGGGTGCGCCCGAGGCCGCCCTGGAGTTCAAAATCGCGACGCTCGAGACTCTCCAGGAGTACGACGCGTTTTTGTTTGGCGTGCCTACGCGATTCGGCAACTTGCCTGCTCAATGGCTCGATTTCTGGGGCGCCACCGGCGGGCTCTGGACCGAGGGTGCTCTTTACGGCAAGCCTGCAGGTGTGTTTGTCCTGACCGGTACTCCAGGTGGAGGCCAGGAGACCACCGTGAGAAACTACCTCTCTATCTTTGCCCACCACGGCATGATCTACGTGCCATTGGGATACAAGGCCAGTTTCGGGCAGCTTGCCAATCTCGACGAGGTGCACGGCAGCTCGCCGTGGGGTGCCGGCACCTATGCGGGGCCCACTGGCGAGAGACAGGCCACCAAGCTCGAGAACGAGATTGCCCAGATCCAGGGCAGCGAGTTCTACTCGTTGGTCAGCAAGAAGTTTGGCAAGAAGACTGAGTCCAAGGAGGAGTCGACATCTGAGTCCAAGGAGGCTGCCGCTGCAGGTACCACTGGTGCAGGTGCCACTGGTGCCGCTGCCGCCAAGGAGCAGAAGTCGAAGTCCGACGCCCGGGCGAACCAGTCGACCCTGGCCAAGGACGAGAAGAAGAAGGACAGCAAGTGCTGTGTGATTGTTTAGAGATAGGCGGTTAAAATGTAATATAATGGACGGAAAGTGTAGCAAGCATTCGACAGCATTCGACGGTCGACCGGCGGATGCCATATAACTCAAAAGCATTCGGTCTTCAACCGTCAAATGCCATATAACAGGAAAGCATTTGGTCTCCAACCGTCGAATGCGAGATAACAGGAAAGCATTTGGTCTTCGACCGGCGGATGCGAGATATAAGGTAAGCACACGACGGTCGCAGGTGCAGCTCTGGAACAGGATTTGAGATAACTCACACAGAGTTGTCTCAAGCATTTGTTCCAGAGCTGTACCTACTATCTCGCATCCGCCGGTCTTCGACCGTCGAATGCTCTGCAGTGCCTGACTTGCCAATGCACTGCTCTTCTCAAGTTATGTGGCATTCTCAATGCAGTATGGCAACAGTGATGAGCAGCAGCACCTATCGAAGCAGGGGTCTTGCATGAGTTTGGTGGCTTTTGAATACTGGCTCCTTATAGCATTGATTGTTAATACTTGTGCTCACAACAAGTTGCACACTGAACAAACGCGTATTCTAAACTGTCAAGTTCCACATTGAGCAAAAGGACAAAGCAATTGGCCACTGCTTCTACACTGCTACTACACTGCTACTACACTGCTACTACACTGCTAATACACTGCTAATACACTGCCGCTACACTGCTACCACACTGCTAATACACTGCTAATACACTGCCACTACACTGCTACCACACTGCTACCACACTACTACTAAACTGCTGCCACACTGCACATTACTTACACCCTCTGATTCATGATTGTTCGATTTTGGCAATTTGCTGTCGCCTTCTGTGTTGCTGTGCTGCGACTCAACTTGCTTGCGACTCGCTTGCAACTCGCTCGCAACTTGCTAGCCTGTGTATAATGTCCGCTCTAATAATATGCTATATAGCCGATGCCTGGAGTGACAGCGTCTCAAGCCCCGCCCTCCAGCAATGCTTCTACTCTGCGCCCTGTCATTACTCATTGCAGCCCCCCTGCTCCTTGTACATCTTGACCAAACTCTCCAACCGCTTCCGCTCCGCAATCTCGCGCCGCATCTCCTCGTAATGCTTGCTGTTGATGTCGTCGATCAACCGGCGGAACTCGGACCGCATGATGCCCACAGTGGTCCGAGGACTCTCGTCATCGCTGTCCTCGCCCACGTGTTTCTTTGGCAGCCCAGAAGCAATGTTCTGGATCCGCAACTCCGTCATCTCTTTTGAGAGCTCAGTGATCGTCTGGAAGTTCAGATCAAGCTTCCGCTCGAGCTCCTGGTTCGCACGCTCGTTCTGCATCAAAATCGCGTTGGTCTTCTCAAGATTCTGGATCGCGTTCAGCAACTTCTTTTCAAGCGCGAGCTTTGCAAGATTCTGGTCCGCCACCATCTTGTTGTACGACTCCCACTCGGTCTTGAACTGCTTCGTAAGGTACTCGTTGGCAAACTTGAGGTCCTTGATCTTGGTCTTTAGCTCAGAGACCTCCCTGGTGGCACTTGGAGTGGAAGAAGACAGTCTGGAATTGTACGGCGAGCCGTTTTTCAACACAGGCGAGCTGAGCTTCCCTCCCACTGCCGATCTGACCGGCGAAAACTCATTGCTGACGCTGCTCGTTTCCAGGGTGTTGGGCAGCTCGTCGTCGTGCGTACGTAAGCGCACGTTCTCGCGGATCTCCGAAGCCTGCTGGATCTGCTCCGACTCATGGCTGAGGATCTCCCCAATGCAGTGCTTCACCCACTGGGTCTTGTCGGTGATGCCGGCGGCTGCATTTCCGGGCGACGGGAGCTGGATGTCGCGCTGTGCTGCAACGGCGGCAACATAGCCCACCAACTCATCCAACAGCTTGGTGAAAATTGCCAGACTATTCTCGTAAAGCTGGGTGCTTGTCTTTCTCAGAAGAAACGGCGCCAGCTTGTCTGTGGGCGACCGCAAGTCGCCGAAGGTCATGTTGCGGGGAGTAGTGATTGGCAGCGGCTGAGCACTGCCCAAGTTCTTGCGCATCTTCAAATTCACAGTGATATTGTTGATGTAACCGAGAATCAAGCACGTGAAGAAGTGGCTGAAGAGCTTTTTTTTGTGGATCTCTATGCTTGTCGTGACCTGGGCCAACTGTTCGGTTGTGGTCTGGTACTTCGCGAGAGACAGGCCAATCAATTGTTTCTCCAACCCATAGTTGATACTATTGATGTTGTCGATCTCGATCTTGGACCGTCTCAGCGACGGCTTGTATGTTCCACTCGCTATGGAGTCCAGCGCCAGGTACTTCTTGAGTACATCGCTCAATGCCTGCTGGCACTGCACCATCTCAGCGTCCAACACTTTCTTCTCGTCATACAAGGAAGCCATCTTTGTTTTGAGTGCCTTGATCTCGTCAAGTGAGAGAATCGTTTGGTCCTTGTGCAATGTGTTTGGCTTAATCGAAGCGCGAATAAATTCCTGATCATCCCCTGACTCAAGGTACTGGTTGAGATTGTACAACGCGTTTTCGATCAAGATCTTCAAAATCAAATCGTTTGTGTTCAGGTTCTTCGTCACACTGAACAACGCCTTGATCTCGGTCAGAAGCTTGATATGGTTCATTGTGTTGCTGAAACCATCGCCCTCCTTTGCCTTTTCGTCTCCCAACAAAGAATTACTCAACTCTGAGAGATAAACCTTGTATGAGTCGTTCAAGTAATTAAGGTCCAGCTCGTCCTCAGCACCCGGGCCTCTCTCAATGACACCATGGTTCTTTTTTCTTTCTCTGTAGTCATTCTTCAAGAACCCAAGAAGATTCTCGTAGCTCAGATCGTCATACTGGCCTAGGTTCTGGCCAAAGTTTTGCCCTTGGCCGATACTTGGCGAAAAAGCACCCTGCGTGGGCTGCGGCGAGTGCGCCAGCCGGAACGGCAGGKCCTGAATCAACAGCAACCCCGTGAGGAGCATCTGGTTGTTGGAACTCATGGTGGGTGCCGGATCAGGTTCTCAGATCCAAAATTATTCACCCTCCGAGTTACCCGGGATAGCCAACGGGGGGAGCACAACAGTAGGGAAGAACGGTATAACCAAAAAAAAAATATTCAGGAAAAAAGCGGCTTTCGCGTTTTCCCGGCTAGCTAGTTTTTTTTTATTCGAAGCTCTTATTGTGTCTTAGAAGACCCACACCCTGACTGTTTTACACGACCCTAAACGCCGGCGTGCATGCAGAAAACCATCGGTGAAATACGCCCCCACGCGTCAGGCGACAACGAACCAAGTGAGACAACAACATGTCGAAGGATATGGCATCACCTTAAGATTGTGGGGTGCGTGCCCGAGTTGCACATGCCTGATATTGGATGTCTATTTGGAAAGTAAGAAATGTATTTTCTTGGGTCTCATTTACTGTTGCGTTATCTCGGCTTACGTTGCTTCCTGTTTCAGGTAGCCCCAACTGTGGTGCAGGGCACTAGTGCGGCGAGCTGTCACCAGACACCGGGCGGAATGTGTGGATAATTTTAGACAGCAAGTCAAATGCCAGGAGGTGACGTGGCAGGCAAAAAGAAGCCGCAGGATTGCAATTTCCGTGTATATGGGGATTCTTCCAAGTCACACAGTCAGTGTGACTTCACTCATTAGTGTTACATTCCGTCTAATCATCATCGCTGATCCTTGAAGGTTCCCATCTTCGTGTCGGCCCGATCGAGCCCGCAAAAGGAAAAAAAAAAAATCGACAACGGCAGGACTCGAACCTGCGCGGGCAAAGCCCAAAAGATTTCTAATCTTTCTCCTTAACCGCTCGGACACGTTGCCAGATATTTTATAAAAAATAAGTAGTTCGACATGCGTTATTGCGGATGCGCGCTCTACATATTTTTCAGTTCGCGATGGGCAAAAATCCCTAGACCACTGTGCAATGGCCGAGCGGGAGGAAAGTGCCAAACCCAATGGGGAGCAGCCGGCAGTACCCCCTGCTGAACCGGCAGACTCGGGCCCCATGTCTAAAGACTTTGATATTCCAATTAAGAAGGGAATTCGAGCAGTGAGCTTCAACATCAATGGTTTCAACACTCTCTTCAACTACCACCCATGGAACAAGCTTCGCACACTAAAGCAGATGTTCGAGTTCATCGACGCCGATATAGTGACGTTGCAGGAACTCAAGATTTCGGCTGTTAATAATCACGTGGGGAAAGTGGCCAATCACTACAACTATATCACGATGCCTAGCGTCAAAAAAGGGTACCTGGGGGTTGGCGTTTATATAAGGAAGCCTAATGCAGACGATCCTGACTCAGTGAAAGATTTTCTCACTGTGAGAAAAGCCGAGGAAGGCGTTTCGGGTTACCTAAAATGCTGGGACATGCTTGACAAGACGCCGAAGGATCTATGGGACTTGGCGCACAGAGTGGCCCAGACCACACATCTGAAAAAATACAAGGAGGCGTGTGCCAAGTATGTCATTGGCGGGTACCTGAACTTATTCAGCAGAGAGCGGTGCCTAGAGTTGGATTCTCAGGGGAGATGTGTTGTCGTCGAGTTGGGCCTTGACACTGTGCTTATCTGCGTCTACTGCCCCGCCAACTCGTTGGGCACCGAAGAAGGCGAACAGTTCCGCCAGGACTTTGTGCAATTACTTTTCACGAGGACGCGGAATTTGCATAAATTAGGCAAGAGAGTTGTGGTAATGGGGGATATAAACATTGCGGGGGAGCTTATAGACTCGGCGGTAAATATTCAGCTGAGATTCAAAGATGGGGAGTTGATCCCCACCGAGAAGGAGTCGGATTTTGAAGATGTTAACGTGGAATCTGCTAGGAAGTTTACTCGGAGCAGTGTTCCCCGTGTCTATTTGAATTCGATGGTTTACAACACAAACTACTCGGAAGAGCCCGCCTTTATAGATTTGGAGGGCCACATATTGGACATCAAAGATAATGCTCCCATTTGCCGCCAAAAAAAGCTGGAAGTTTTGTTTGTTGGCAGCGACGACGAGGAGGAGGATAAAACGATTCCCGTGAAGGAGGTTGTGCGAAAGGACCCCTTCATTTATGACCTTGTGCGTGAGGCGCAGGGCAGAAAGTTGAAGTTGTACACCTGCTGGAATACTATCAAGAACCACCGGCTGGTCAATTTTGGATCTCGAATTGACTTGATATTGGCCACCGAGGGGGTGAAAACTTGGATGAATACGGCTGGGATATTGCCAAAGTTGCATGGCAGTGATCATTGTCCCATCTTCTGTGACATCGATGTCAGCACTGAGAAGCCTTCGACTCTGGCAAACCTTAAAAATCTGGAGAAATCGAAACCATGGGAAAATCCATACGAACCACGGTTCGAAGCTCGATGCGCCTACAGCTTGAACGAGATGACGATCATAAATATGTTCCGCAATTATAGCAGGGGCGATTCCCTCCTAAAGAGAAAGGCTGAAACTAAAGAGAAGGCTGAGCCATCCGAAGCGTCTGCAAATGAGCCGCAGCCGCCACTTGAGATAACGTCCGAATCTGTCGACCTAACCTCGGCGGACGAAGAAATCCGGCAAAGCCAGCCGACAAACTTCTCAAGCATTACACCCGAGCCAAACACACCGCAGCTGTCTACTGTGAAGAAACCATATGTCAGTCGAAAGCTGCAGAACGCGAAACGCCAGAAGACGATATCCAGTTTCTTCCAGCCCGTCGCAAAGCCCCAGACCGATGCCGAGGTCACTGACAAGCTTTATGAGCTGGTGACGAGGCAGCTCAATGAGGAGCAACAGCCAAAGGCCAAGAGTAATGTTCTCAGTATTCTTGCTGGCAAGTACGCGAATCCGCCATTGTGCAAGCACGGCGAGGAATGCATTTTGAAGACGCTGATGACTGCGAAGAACAAGGGCAAGAAGTTCTGGACGTGCAAGAAGGTCGCGGTGGGAGACAGCAATGCAGCGTTTTTGGACAAGAAGGATACCAGTTGTGGGTTTTTCAAGTGGGCGTAGCAAAAGGACTGGCGAGGTTATGATTTTGCTTTCAAAGATATCTTGCAAAGTATTGCTGATTTGATCAAAAAGCCACGCAGTCCTAAAGTCGGCCTTGCCCACGGACATCAATTAATATATGGAAGCATTTCATTTTGTAGCAGAAGCAAGTGACGAGCAATACTAGTACTGAGAAATTGCAGTAGCCAGTACTGAGAAGTACTGAGGAGAAGAGTACTGAAATCAGAGGTACAGAGCAGACCTCAAAACTAAGCAGTGGCACACTGAGCAGCAATGTGCATTACCTGATACTGCACAATACTGAGCACCGAGTAGTGCTCAATGCTGAGCAATGCTCCTTTGTTGTTTGCCATTGAATCATATCACTCTTGACAATGCTCCCAGAACACTGTGTGCCATTCTGTATTTATCGCACGACTCCATTTTTGCCCCACAATCTGAGGCGCCTACCAGACAGCAAGCAAGTCCTTCACTTTTTCGTAGTCCTCCGTCTTGTGCTTGATCACCACCTTCGATTCTAAATTGGCATGCCCCAAGAAGTCCAAGCTGAACACCAGGTTCGTCACACAGGACTCGAACATCAAGCACTCCACACTATCCACTCTCACAAGCAATTTGTTTTTCTTAAACTCAAGATAGTCCACATTGATGGACGTCCCCACAATCCCGCCAAACTGCCTGAGGCTGCGGAATAAGATTGTTTTCCACGAAGTAAGATCCAAGTACTCAAAGATGTTTTCCTTTGTGGGGTTGTATATTTCAAGGAACAAAAAAACATCCTCCCCCTTCGGCGCAATGTCAATGACGTCCCCATCTAGCGTTGTTATTTCCATGTTTTTTTGTTGGGGAAATGTATGCACACCTTAGTTCTGCTTAGTGTGGAGCACCGCCTTAGAGTTGATCTCGATTCAACTTTTTCGCGATGCGCAGTCCAGCATGCAGAGTCTTGTGCGACGCAGTGAGCCAGCGACTGTATGTTTTTCTCACAATCACTACGCAATCATACTTTATAAAAGATCTAAAAGATTCTATCATATTGGGTGAGTAACGTTTTTGCTATAAATCATTTCTCATCAGAAAATGTACCCCCTCACTTTTTTTAACTTCTCCGTGTTACTTTTAGTGTACTCCTTGTTGTCAGCCCACTCTTCTCTTTGCGACTCCTTTCTGCCAGTGTCTAAGTCAATTTGATCAAGCCTTCTGATTCGCGTCTTGTAGAAAAACTTGTAAACAAAGTACATGGCGAAGAAAATAATGACCGCCCCGTAGCTGCTAAGAAACATCCCAAGTTCAAACTGCTGGAATACCATGGTGATGCCGAGGAATATGACAATGCACACTGTCCCGCAAAACCCGAAGTAGCCGAGGTACGGCTGAAATGGAGATTTGAAAGGGTATGCAGGGTCATCACGAGAGATAATATCGGGTCTGAGCTGGAGGGCATAATAGAATCTCAAAAAGGACAAGCACATCCCTCCCCAAGCAAGAATGACGAACGTCAGTGTGATGTTGGCAAGCGCCTGGAACACTATTATTGCGTTTTCGCTAACTCCCACAAAAGCCAAAAGCAGGAAAAATCCAGTGAAGAGAACTGCGACGTAAGGCACTCCCGCTCCACTGCAGCGCGCAAAGATCCGAGGCGCCTTGTTCTGGATGGCAAGCGCATAAAGTGTTCTACTAGAGGCGTAGAGCTGAGAAGAACCGCTGCTCAAAGCAAAGAACACAATGAACCCATTGATTGCCAGTGCGAAGTTGCACATTCCCACACTCTGTGCAGCGACCACCCACGGCAGCTTATTGGGAGACGAGAATACTCCATTTGCATTATTGTGTGAACAGACCTTGATTCCTAGTTGTCTTAGTCTGTCGTTCTCGGCCAAAACATATTTTGAGTCGTAGGGGTTTGCACTTGAGTTGAGAATGCGGAGAAGTCTCGGATCCCCAGCATAAATATTGAGCCCAACAAGGAAAACACCGAGCACGTAGAATAAAAGGATGCGCCAAAACACCTTTTTCGTAGCCAGTGGAAGCGACTTCTTGGGATTTTTAGCTTCTCCAGCTGCAATACACACGATTTCTGTACCAGCATATGCGTAAGAAGCAATCGCTGCAGAAGTGAGAACCGCAAGAATGCGGCCGAGTCCGCCAGTGGCCTTGAACTTCGAGTCCTCACCAAGCGTGTATGTAGGTCTGAAGGGACCATAGCTAGCAGTGTCAGTTGTTTTTGTAGACCAGTATGAGGTCCCCAACTGCGCTTTTGTGGGACTCTGGCCAACATTTATGGCAACGGAGGCAATACTTATAGCCACCAAAAACAACAACTTGATAATGTTCGTACCGTACTCGACCTCGCCAAAGACTCGCACGTCAAAGAGATTAATCCCCACAATGATGAAGATAAAAAAGAAGATCCACCCAATAGTGCTCGCGCTGGGTATGTTCAAAAACTGGTAGTGGCTCAACATGATCGTTCCGGCAATAATCTCGGACGGAAGCAGTGCGGCGAACGCCATCCAGTAGCACCAGCCGAGCGTGAAACCATATGCGTCGTCAACAAAGCGCAGTGTCAAGCCACTGACACCGTCAGCAACGGGGAGAACCGTCACCACCTCGCAATAAGAAAGCATGGTGGCGAGCACCACGGAGCCCGAAATAACAAAGCCAAGTAAAGTGCCGAGAGGGCCAGATACTGTAAAGTTCTTGCCACTATTTAGTAAGAGCCCATTGCCAAGAGCGGAGCCAAATGCAATCATCTGAAGAGTGCGGGTAGTAAGTTTGCGCTTTAATCCCGGGGAAGTTTTCTCTTGTTGCAACTCCAAGTCGGAATGTTTTGTGCTTGGCGTTTCTTCGTCATCGAGCATCACAGTTGCACAATCCAGTAAGTCGGAGGTACTTCCAATATCAATGGTCTTAGTAGAGTTTGCAGTACTTTTTCTGTCACCAATTAATGTGCTACTTGACTCATTGCCCAGCAAACAAATAGTAAGCTTAGACTCTGGTATATTGAGATCATGGTCGTCTTCGGCATAGAATCGGGCGTTCAAACTACCGGTGTCAATCTTCATCAATCCCTCACTCTTTTCTAATCTTTTCAACTCGCAAGCATCCGCAGCAAGGGTCTTAAGTATCACTTCTCTCTTTGTTTTCCGGTCAAAGCGCTCAAAATCGCTGCATCCAGAGTCGTACTGCTTCGAAAACGAAGGTGTTTCTTCCCTGTCAAAATGCTGTAAAATTTCTAGTGGCTCAGTCTCACTCAGATAACCATCCACCTTTGCAATCTCAATTTGCTGCGCCACCTCTGCCAAGTGGTCCTTAATGGTCGTTTCGAAGAGGTGGGTGTAAAAGTAGCGGTCAGCAGCGTCCACCTCTGAGTTGGACAATGCAGTCACGACCTTTTCGAGTATGATTGGATGTATTGGGTCGGGCAAATAAGTCATTTCTTGTTCTAGAAGCTCTTTTTCCGCCTCGGTCGTGCCGCCTAACTCTTCTTGGAGCTCTTTTCGGCTTTCCTCTGTCACGTTGTAGTATGGCATATTAGGGAACAAGTTGTTCTTGAAGGAGTCACCCGAGCGGCGTCTCGGTGCCACAAAAATCGAGAGCCGGTTCAACGAGAGA
The DNA here is from genome assembly GCA_002564235.1 of Saccharomycopsis fodiens. NCBI lineage: Eukaryota > Fungi > Ascomycota > Saccharomycetes > Ascoideales > Saccharomycopsidaceae > Saccharomycopsis > Saccharomycopsis fodiens. The sequence continues at coordinate 2,398,361 of JNFV01000002.1, forward strand.
CGGGTGATTCGTTTCGAGAGCCGGCGGGAACCATAGTGTGATTCCCTACCAATGTGAGACCCGCCCCCCATAATACTGCCGTTGACGACGTCGTCCACCTCCCGTGAGTCCACCACGTCGATCTCGGGCGTCGCGCTGCGCCGGTGCACGAGCAGAAAAAGATTGGGCATTGGTAAAAGCTTTGAAGTCTGATTAAGAACAACGCCTAGGTCCGTCCCACACTGCTAATTTTATTTGAGTGAGCATTGGTGTACTTGCCGGTGGTATCCTCTCCACTGCATCGTGCTGCATGATGATGCACGCTTGCCCTACCGGTACCGCCCTAAAGGATGACAGTGGTCAAGGAATGGATCGCACAATGGATCTCAACGTTAGTCTGAAATTGCAATGTGTGGTTCCAAGCTAGAGCATTGTCCTGAGAGCTATAACTGAAGGGCAGTAGGAGCGTTCGAGTGGGGGAAGTGTATGAGCTGTGGCTGATGTGTTTTACAAACAAGCAGAGCAGTTGGCATGATAGATATCGCGATGCCGAACATCCCACTGCCAGTGTTCTTCTTTGTCTACTAGGCTTGTTGGCCATTGTCTACGACGAGCGTCGGAGAGTCGTCTGTCCGTGTCTAAGTAGTCTTTGTAGCTTTGCGTGTGCCGTACATGAAGCACAGTGCCAAGCGCACCACGGGAAAAAACAGGCTGGAAGCACTCCCAAAGCAGCAGCCACAACCCATAAAACACACACTGCCAAAGCTCATTTGCAGACAAAACCGCGCAATGAGGTTTGGCAGTGTGTGGTTGCGGGTGCATACTTTTGTCGAGCTTGAGACTGCCCTTCCAGGAGAGGCTCTTGGTATTGACCCATCTTGGCTTAGTCTGAAACTCGGGCTGCATATCTGCTTCTCACTGAGATCGCCCGCCGTCCCAATCTGCTACATTCGATCCCGAACAGGAAACAAACCATTCCGAGAGCTCTCAACTAAGCCAGGCTATTACCATTGAATCAAGAAGTATGAAACAGAAAGTGTCGGGGATCCCCCAGCTGAGTAAGCAAACACTTAGTCCACTCCAAGTGTCCCCACCAAGAATTGTCCCGGGTAACACCGCGATTTTTCACGATCGCCAATGTCTCGGGCTCAAGCCGCAGTCACGAAGAGGTGTCATAATATCATACATCGTCTATAAAAATGCCACAACTAGAGGAGATTAACGACGATGACATCGACAACATGGACATGGACCTCGCGGAGTTCGACCCCACTTTGCGCACTCCTGTAGCGCCGAAAATCGTCCCAACAGTGACGAAGTCGTCCAACTACGAGGAGCCCCCATTGTTTCCCAACATGCCTGTTCAAGGGATGAACCAAGGGGCGCCTGAGTTAGATGTTGCTGGAAGCGGTGAGAGAATCCCGATGTTGGTCGACCAGGATGGAAAGCCGGTCGAGGGCTCTGGCCTCCAGCTAACCTCGAAGGAGGAGATGAAGACGTACCAGTTGCTCTACCCGTGCTACTTCGATGCGAACCGCAGTCATAAGGAAGGCCGCAGGGTGCCTCGCGACATGGCGGTGCGCAATCCGTTGGCCAAGACGATCAGCGATGCGTGTCTCGGTCTTGATCTCAAGACGATTCTCGAGCCGGACAAGACGCATCCCCAGGATTTTGGAAACAGTGGCAGAGTGAGAGTTTATCTCAAGGAGGACGGCAAGGCAGTCGACCCGCACTGCAAAGACAAGCGCGTCTTGATGAAGAAAATCGCGGTCTACTTGAAAAAGCACCAGACAACCTCGCTGACGCCGAAGGATCTCAAATTGCCCAACTTCGACCCGCAGCTCCAGGCGGCGGACTTCCAGCCGAGAAGAGTGCCGCCGGTGAAGGGGTGGAAGATCAACGAGATTGTGCCGCTCCACTCGCCGTTGCTCATGGGGCATCCACAGTTGAGGGATGTTTACAACAAGGACCCGGTAGTGGAGGAGGGCCAGGTGCCGGTGGCCGCGCCGAAGGTGCCTAAGAAGAAAATACAAAGGGTGAGAGGTTGAGCGCGGCGTTGGAGCACAGCACTTAACGGTCGAGGACTGGCAAAGTTTTGTGTCACTATGGAGCACTGTCTAGTAGTTATAGTGCTGACTTATAGTGCTCAGCAGCACATTGGCAAACCGCGGGTGATGTATCTGCCACTGAGTAGTCAGGGGGATCTTTGACGTTAATTGAGACCACAGTAACCCAACGGGCAGCATATCCGTTGCAGCCTAGGCATGTTTTTGCGGTATACGTTGTGGTTGAACTGCCAGCAAGGTGGTGGCAGGCCAGCGACCTACGTGGCACAGCGAGTGCCGTGCCGATGTCCTACTCGGTGCCACTCTCCACCATACGGTGCAATTGCAGATATCTAACAGAGCAGAGATTTCTCTTGAAGCAGGCAAATACTAAAAAAAGCAGGCAAAAGCTTAATAGTGGAGTACAAAATTTGCCATACGTTCTACTTGTAGCACGCATTCAGTCTGTGGTGGCTAATGAGAAGATGAAGAGAAGCAAGCGATCGTAAGCCAGTAACCAAAGGCGATATGTGAGCGGCAATAAATACTTGGAAGCAATGCTGTTGCGTTGTTGGAGCCGGGGTGCAGCGTTGATAGTATTGTGATTGGGTCTCATGGCGGTAGAGTGTGTTTGTCAACGCTGACGCACTACAATCCAGCACTTTCAGCAGTGCATTGGCAAAGCCAATGTGCTGCTCAGTTCAGCACTATAACTCGCTATAACTCTATAGCTCAACTCTATAACTCTATAACTCAGCTCTATAACTCACTATAACTAAGCAGCACATTGGCTTCGCCAATGCACTGCTGTCTTCGCCAATGCACTGCTGTGACGCGCGCGTAGCACACGACTGAGTCCACACCCGGCCGGGTCACCCCCTGCCCTTGGTTAGAAAATTTTCCACTTCAACCACGGTATAGTGAACCAAATACCATGTCGGAACTCACGATTGACGACGTCGAGCTCGACTTGAGCCAGATCGACTTCCTGGACCTCGAGGAGAAGTACCAGGTCAACCCGAACCAGGGCGTGGAGGAGTATGTCGTGATAGACGGTGCGCCAGTTGCGCCCGAGTCGAAGATCCCAGTGCTCAAGAAGGTCTTGGGCAAGTTGTTCAGCGCGAGCAACGCCGAGGTTGCTGCCGGAGACAACGCGTTTTATTTTCCCGTTGTGGACGGCAAAACCACCGGTTTTCTTTTTGTCCAGTTCAAAAATGAGAAGCACGCGGACGCGGCGATCAAGTCGCTCAACGGCAAGAAGTTGGACGTGAAGCACCGCTTGTTCTTGAACAGATTGTCTGACGTGGAGAAGTACGGTGCGGAGGGTGCTGTTTCCGACACCGCGAAGGCGGTCAAGGTGCCAGAGTTCAAGGAGACCGACTACCTCAAGTCCTGGTTGCAGGACGAGGCGGGCCGTGACCAGTACGCTTCGCACTTTGGCGAGACCGTCGCCGTGAACTGGCACAAGGGCACCACTGCCCCTGAGACTGCGATGGAGCGCGAGAACTTCACTGCGGGGTTCACCGCGTGGTCGCCAAAGGGCTCGTACCTCTTCACTATCCACCCGCAGGGCTTGCAGTCGTGGGGCGGCAAGAACTTTGACAAGATCCACAAGTTTTTCCACCCGGAGGTGAGATTGTTGGACTTCTCGCCAGATGAGAGATACCTTGTTTCCCTCTCGCCAGAAGCCATCAAGCTTCCTCCTGCCGACCACCCGGCACGTGAGCTGTTCCCATTTGGTCCAGAGAGCGAGGGCCACAAGCTTGTGATTTGGGAGTTGGCCCTGGGTCTCCCAGTGAAGACGTTTGCGTTGCCGCCTAATGTGGGGCAGGGCGGCAAGATGGACTGGCCGTTGATCAAGTGGAGTTACGACGGGAAGTACTTTGCCAGAAAGGGGCCGGACGCCCTTGCCATTTACGAGAGTGCCACCATGACCTTGCTCGACAAGAAGATCCTCAAGGTCGAGGGTTTGCAGGAGTTTGAGTTTGCGCCTGCGGGGATCAAGCTCGCCAACGCCAAGGCCGACGACCCGCTCAGTCACGTGCTCGCGTACTGGACCCCGGAGACGCCGAACCAGACCGCGCGTGTGGCGCTCATGGAGGTGCCGTCGAAGCAGGTGCTCAGAACCGTGAACCTTTTCCAGGTCTCGGACTGCCGTTTCCACTGGCAGGACGAGGGTAAATTCTTGTGTGTCAAGGTCGATCGTCACACCAAGTCTAAGAAGACCACCTTCTCGAACCTTGAGTTTTTCACCCTCGAGGAGAAGGAGATCCCAGTGGAGAAAATCGAGCTCAAGGAGACTGTCATAAATTTTGCGTGGGAGACCAAGGGCGATCGGTTTGTGCTTATCTCGAGATTGGACAATGGCCCAGTGAACCTTGCCATTCCAAAGAACAACATCAACTTCTACGCGCCAGAAATAGAAAAGAAGACCAAATCCGGAAAGCAGCAGAAGAGCGATGCCGTGAACCTCAAGAAGTTCAAGAACTTCAAGACGGTTGCCGACAAGCACCTGGTGAACATCCACTGGTCGCCAAAGGGACGGTTCGTTGCCCTCTCGAGTGTGGACGGCTCCAACCCGAAGATCGACTTTTTCGACATGGACTACGACGGAGCCACCGTCTTGGCGTCTGACGAGGAGACCAAGAACCAGAACGTGCGCGCGTCGCTCAAGCAGATTGGAGACGTCGAGCACTTTGGTCTCACCAACCTCGAGTGGGATCCTTCTGGCAGATATCTTGCCGGCTGGTCGTCTGTGTGGCGCCACAAGATCGACAACGGGTACAAGATCTACGACTTCTCGGGCCGTCTCTGTGGCGGACAGGGCCTTGACAACTTCAAGCAGCTCCTCTGGCGTCCACGCCCACCGACGTTGCTCACTGCGGGCGACCGCCGCAAGGTGCGCAAGAACTTCCGCGAGTACTCTGCGCAGTTTGACGAGAAGGACCTCATGGAGGCCGACGCCGCGACGAGAGAGATCATCTTGACGCGCCGCAGATTGTTTGCGGAGTGGGCCGAGTTCAGACAGAAGATTGAGGAGAACAGACAGAAGTACGGTATTGTGGAGGAGAAGCACGACGAGAGCGAGGACCAGGTTATTGAGGAGATCCGGGAGGAGGTTCTTGAGGAGAAGGAGGAGATTGTCGAATAAGCAACGAGGACCGGCCGAGAAAAGCCCGCGAGTGCTAAAAATGAGCACTGAGCTTTCTGTCACGCATGCTTACCAAGAGTCGCTCTTGTTCTGGGCGAGTTCATTGCACTTCGTTGTTGTTAGATAGTAGCGCATTGCTAGATAGAGCACAGCTAGATAGGAGGAATGGAAACGATATTGTAAGGGCGTAGGCGAGCAGTTGTTGATAGCAGTAGACTGGCGAAGCCAGGCAGTGGCGAGCGTTAGCGAGACGCTGCGGCGTGATAACTGCGATGCGTTACTAACTGATGTGCATAAAGACCTGCGATGCCCATCAGTTGTCCTCCAATGATTGTCAAGGTTGTGGCTTGCCCCTTAGAGATTGTGCCTCGCCTGAAGGATTGTGCTTTGCGTCAGAGCAGTTTCCACCTATACATCCATGTACATGGAGAAGTATAAACATAGCTAGAGGCAGTCTTAAGAGGGGCGTGCCTTGGAACGCTGCACACGGGTTTTTTCAGTGCGTTACTATGCAATAGCCATATCACTTCTACTGTGTTGCTAAACACCTCAGTGTTCTCATGGCGTGTAATGTGCAGCCAATTTAGGAGCATCGAATACCATGTATCAAACATGTTTTGGATAGTTCCAGAGTCACCTACAATAACAGGTCTCAGCACAATAGCCAAGGCACTGTTTATGCATATCACGTGCCGCTGTTCATGCTTAAGGACCAACCTTAATGCATGAGCACTCAACATTTACACACCGCGTCCGTTCGCCATGACATACTCCAGCATAACAGCCTGTGCTATTTCAGCGGCAATTACAGTTTCTTATGTCGCCGTGCTATACTTGCCCAGCACAAGGGTCACGCGGAACGTTTCCCGGCAGCACCCCGTGCTCGTCGCACTGCGAATGAATGCTGTGGTAGTTCTTTCACTAGTGCTGTTGATTCTAGTCCCATTGGTGATCTATGTTTGTGGTGGCACTGAGTCCTTTTTGCAAGCGGTGGCGTTGCTAGGAATCGTGCCTGGCATGAAATATACTAGCGAGGGCTATGAGTTTGGCTCCATACTGAGGTACCTCAGCGATACGTCGAAGGCGCTCACCCTCGTGTGCAAACTATTTGTGGGGCCCATCATTTTGCGCACATTTTTTGAGCCAGGCGCCAGCATTGCCTCAGACTTCGTTGAGGAAATATCAACCCTTAATGGGCGGAAAGCTCTTGTTGTCGGCCCCTTCACAGAGGAAGTGGTTTACCGTTCCTGCCTATTGGCGGCCCTTATTCCACTGCAAGTACCGGTGGACATTCTAATACTACTTGCCCCGCTCAGTTTTGGCGTCGCCCATTTGAACCACGCGTTTGAGATTCGCCGGGGCTTGGAGAGCCCTCCGCTCACATTAGTGATGTTGTCTTCAATTTTCCAACTAACATACACCTGGCTCTTCGGGATGTTTGCCTCCTATGTCTTTCTCCGCACAGGCAACGCGCTCAGCTGTGTGTTGGCGCATGCGGTGTGCAACTTCTTCGGGTTTCCCGATTTGAATCCGAGGGTTAGACTCCCGTGGATGAAGTGGGTCTACTATGCAATGCTCCCATTGGGAGTGTACTTGTTTCTGGTCTCCCTAGTGAGTGGGACAGAGAGTAGCGGCGGAGCTATTCAGTGGCATTGAGTAGTTATCGCCGGCGTGCCAAAGAGCAAAAAGGAGTGAGGTTAGAAGTGTGGGTACGAAGAGACTTGACTCTAATGAATTCTCATCTTCCTCTACTCACTGTGAGTTACGGTGCTTGACTGCACGTTCTCTGCTACCATGTTCTGTGTGCTTCTACAACAATTATAATTAGCACTGTCTGCGCGTCCACTTCATAGGTGCTCCTTGCTATCTTGCCCTTGGTATGACACCTCGCCTGTGCCGCACTCCTGCCATGTTCAGCCTATTGTGTGTCAATTAGGGGGTGTTTTGAATGGGTGCGGTCAAAGAACTTCCCTACAAATGAAGCTCAGATAGCTTTGATTTACTCCAAAATAGGCAAGAGGTAAGATTGCTGCTCATGAACTTCTAGAAGAATTTGATAACGATAAAAATTATTCAATACTGTTCTGGCGACGGCGGTCTCCTGTTCTTGACCCCGGGTAACCTCATCTTAACATCCATACACCTGGCACCCCCTGATGTTTGGATGTCAGATACATTTTCCTTAGTTTACTAATGGATTATGTGAGCCTTAACCATCCATACACCAAATTCCCTACATCCATACACCATTTACCCAAAAAACCCGGACATATAGTACTCTACATCCATACACCACACACAAATTAGTTATAATCAACATAACTCAGCGAGCTTTGGTTGTAACGCACTCGAACTAAGCTCCTTTGACTACTTCAGTTGAAAGCTGGTATTATTGTTTGTTTCTGCGCAACGCCATAGGTTGATATCTGCTGCCATTAGCCTACAACGAAGTTGCATCTTTCGCAGAGGGCTCTACTCTCCTACATTGTGCTGAGCTGTAAATACAGTAGTGTCCCATTCGTATCTATACAAATCCAATATACAATAGCAGCTTACTGGCAATGCCAGGAAACCCCAAAGTGGCCAAAAAAGTTATAATGATGTTACGGTCAGGTAGCGACGGTCAAGCAGTCGCGAGTTGGAGGCAACTGTGGAGGCACGCAATGGAGAACGCTGTGGCAGTGCACAGTATTAGAAGCAAGCAGTCAGCAGCCGTGTCGACCACTCTGAACTGCCTTGCCTTTGTTGACGACTCTGGGGTGAGTTGCCTTCTCGCACCCCGCCGCACTCGGTGCTCAGTTGTAATCGCCCACCGGGAACTCCTCCTTCTCGTTGTCCTCCTCCAACATCGGGTTCCCCGCCTGCCCCTCCTCCATGTTCTGTAACAACAACGTGTGGTTCACCAAGTTCAAATAAGCATACATGAAGTTCGAAAGCAACACCTGCTGGCGGAGCTCGCGCTTGGGGTTTGCCAATTTCAAATGCGACAACCGGTAGATCGCGCGCTCGACGTTCATCGGAAACCGGTGGTCCAACATGATGATTGTCGCGTGGGTCAACGGAGGAAGAGGAAAGCCAAACGCCAGGTCGGTGTACTGCACGGGCTGGTTGGGCTTCTGCAGAGACAATTTGAGCTGGCGGAACGTGTGGAGCTTCTCTTGAGTCAGCATGTCGGCCAGCACAAGCAGGGAGAGCACGTCCATGTGGTTTGCGCCGTCGGGAATCAAGGACTTGGAGAACTGTTGCTGCTCGGGGTCCAACGTGTGCTGCTGTCCTGTGGCGCCAAACGTCTGGGTCTCTTCTTCTGGCTCCGGCTCATTGTAGTTCTCAGTGAAACTTTCAGGCTCCATAGCGCGAGAGTCCACGTTCCTACTTTCCAAGCTGCGCGGCTCATTCTTAGCACTAATTCCCATGCCAATCTCCAGTCTTTGCGGGCCGTGCTCCTGCTTCTCACCAAACTTGCCGTCCACCAGCGGAACCTGGGGACTGTCATCGTAAGACGAAATCGGCTCCTGCTCATTATAGTCATACACCGGGTGCTGCACTGCCGTGTGCTGCTGCTGCTGCTGCTGCTGCTGCTGCTGTTGTTGCCTCCGGTAGTCGGCCATCCCATTGGCTGGTAACGGCGGCTCGCTAGAAGGTGGTTTGCTACTCTCCTTCAAGTTTTTAGACAGCTTTTTCTTGAACAAGCCAAACACCTTCTTACTACCTTGCTGGTCCTCGTCATCCTCTGGAATCTTGTCGATCTTGTTCCGTCTTGGGCTCAGCTCGGCGTCGGCATCCATCGAAACACGTGACATGCTGTCCGGCTCGGACTCGAAGCTCGTTTTGCGCAGCGGCGACGAGGCGGTGTCCTTGCTGCGGCGGCCCCACAGGCTGAACGGCTTCTTCTGCTTCTTGTCCTTGTTCCGAAGAAGCTCGTCGTTGAACAGTTGCGACTGTGTGATTTTTTTGAGGCTGATCTTCTTAGAGATTTCAGGGGCCGCCAGTAAAGTGTATTTCGAACTCTCCTCCGGGCCATTTGCATTGTCCCAGCTCTCCTGCTGCTGCTGAGCAAAGAGCTGGGCCTGCTGAGCTTGCGCCTGTTGCTGAGCCTGCGCCTGTTGCTGAGCTTGCTGCTGAGCTTGCTGCTGAGCTTGCTGCTGCTGCTTCTCTTGCTGCATCCACTCTCTCAGCGGGTCTCTCAGCGGGTCTCTCAGCGGGTCTCTCTGTGGCTCCCTCTGTGGCTCTCTCTGTGGCTCCCTCTGTGGCTCCCTCTGTGGCTCCCTCTGTGGCTCCTTCTGCATCTCCCGGCGCTGCTGCTGCTGCTTCTGCTTTCTCGAGTGTATGTCCACCGGATCCTGCAATTTCTGCGAATGAATGCCAATCCCCTGGCCGTGCTGACTCAGCAGTCCCTGCAATTGTTCGTCGAAGCTACGGCGCCGACGAGGGCCGGGTCTGCTGTTGTACCGCTGTTGATCGAGAGTGTCATTCGGATAGGGCAGTTCCTGCGTGCGGCGAGAGTGAGACTGGTCACGATGTACGTCTCTAGGGACGTCCCGCTGATGATGTCCTCTGTGCTGATGGTCTCTGTGCGGATTGTCTCTCTGCTCCCGTCTCTCATAGTCATGTCTCTGCCGCCGTGGATCTCTTTGGTCGCGCTGCTGCTGCTGCTGCTGCTGCTGCTGTTGTTGCTGCTCCCGATGGCTCAGCGACTGCCCCAAAAGCTTGTCGGTCGCCTGCTGCCGCTGCTCTTGGCGGTCAAGATCAGAATGGCGTTTTGGTTTCGACTCAGGAGGGCGGGAAGAGTCATAGGAAGGATGCTTATTAGGACTTCTTTGTCTAAGATCGGGACCAGGACCCGGGCCCTTGCTGATCGGCTGAGGACCCTTCCCCCTGTCTATACTAGGGCCCCTGCTCGGGTCTCTTGAAGCGTCTTTCACCCTGTCCTCCCGCTCCTTCCGTCTCTCGCTAAGCTTTCTCTGTTGTTTTTCGAGCTCTGCCCGCTGCTGCGCAATCTTGTTTCTCTCCTGCTGCAACGCCTCCCTCTCTAGTCTCCGCCGTTCTTCGCGCTCAGCCTTCTTCCGCTCATGGGCAGCCTGCTGCTCCAGAACGTTCGCCACGGGCACTGAGCCGGGGTCCATTGGCGGCAACTTGGGAAGCGGGTGTTTCGAAAGATCCTGCAGCCGCTTCCGCCGGCTCAGCAACTCTTTTTCGCTCTCCTTGTTTTCCTTGCTCTCCTTGTCACCCTCCCGGTCTCCGCGCTTTACCGTCTTCTTACGATACGTGGTCCACTTGGACCGCTTGAGAGTGATGTCGCCACTTGGGAGCGCGATTGGCAGGTCCATGTCCTGCAGCAGATTTTCGAGATCCGTATTTTCTGGGGAAGAATTCGAAAGGCTCTGGGACCGTGGCTTCGTGGGCGTGGCGATTGGCATTGGCTGGGTCTTGCTGCTCGTCTTTCTGCCAATCCTTAGTGGTTCAGTGTCATAGTCCAAGTCTTGAGAACTGGCTGGTGACAACTCCTGTCTTCCACCATTGTACAGCCCATTGATCAATTCAGGAGCGTATGATGACGAGTAGGAGGAAAGCGCCGACGTCGATAGCGTTCTGGCTAGCGTCGCCGCGTCGGTCAGGCCAAGTCCGGCCATATTGCTGAACTTCTCGAGTTCGTCGGTGAGTTCTCTCAACGAAGGCATGCTTTTGTTTTCGTTGTCCTGCTCCGACTGCAACAGTGGCGCAGAACTGATGGACTCGTTGTCCTGCTCACCACTGTTGAGATTCGCAGTCATTTCCGTGATCGTCAGCTGCACGTGCCGTCGGAAGTTGTCCGGCGCGATTCCAGGATGCGACGTTGCGGGCACCCACAATAACTTCGACGTGTCGAGTTGGATCTTATTGGACAGAGGTGAGGCGCCTGAATCCTCATACACACTGCTCCCCTGGCTGATGCTCCGCTGGCTGTTGCCTCGTTGGCTGTGTTGGCCAATACTGTGCTGGCTGTTGCTTCTCAGGCTCTGTCCACTGTGACGGCTGCCGCTTCGCTGCTGGCTGTTTCCGGGACTGTTCTGTATACTTCCGCGTTTCCCATCTTGCACTCCCGAGTACCGCTTGTTGTGCTGCTTGGTGACAAACTTCTCAAAATTCGAGTCACCTCCCAGAAGGTCCGGATCAAACCCCACCAGCGTCAGCTGGCCTATGGATAATCGCTTGAGGTTCCGCAAGATGTCGCGCTCATTGGCCACGGCCTGCGCCGCAAGCTCTGCGTTCAGCTTGCGTCGTCCTGTTTGGCTTGAGGGACTCGTGGACGAACCCGGTCCCAAAGAACCCGATCCCGAAGGACCCATTCCCTTGCTCATGTTCTAGCGCCCTTGTTTTATGTCGTAGCCTGCACGTCTTGTGTGTTTTTTGGAGTGAAAAACGGGCCCTTTAATTTTGAAAGAACGACTCAGCAAGTGTCAGTTGCTGTGAGAATAAGTGGCCCGGCGAAAAAAAGATATAGAGTGGTTGCGTGGAAGCTGGTTGAGGCCTGGCACGTCGCTGTCTCGGGGTCGTGAGTAGCGCTGTCTTCAAATTGGTAATGCGGGTCACGTGACAGCTACTGGCGAGCAAAGCAGCAGCCGCTGCGCATCAGCAGAGGCGGTGGAAACAGATCTATTAGCCCCGGGTATTCACGGCTCTTACGTAAACTGCTCTATACCTGAGCTACAATATCACCGCCCCTCAAATGCTGTTCCCACTGCCTTGTGCTGTCCTTGGGTCCCAACGTCCCCCACGTGACCAATTCCGGTGCCTGTCTTCCACGCGCGAAAATTGCAAATTTAAATCGGCGGTTAGGCAGCCCTGCGCCTCTGGAGAGGACGAGGACGAGGTCTGTGCCGGGCATCAGCGGAGGCAACGCGCACACGGCAACTGACTCGGCACTGTCGCACGGAAGCAGCCTGGCTCAATGGCAAGCACCGTGGAGCAGTTATATCAGGTAAGTAAACGGTGTGGAAAGCTCCCGGGAGAGAATGGGTAGACACTGCGAGTGGCAGGTAGACGATGGAGTCTTAGAATTAGTAGACGATGGAGTCTTTGAATCACGGCTTTGACTAACGCACAGGAATCACTCCCCCATGTGGACGCGCAGCGGGTGACGACGCTAAAAGAGATATGTCGGGCGTTTGGGATCCCCATCAGCGGGAAGAAGGCTGATCAGCAGTTGAGAATCAAAGAGGTGTTGGCGAAGCAGCGAAGTGACGAGCCAGGGTTCCGGGCGTATCATGCGATTTTGATGAAAGTGATACTGGGGCAAGTGCCGCCGAGCTATGAAACTCTCAGACAAGCCTTTGCGAATCCCCTGGTTACTAATGGGCTAGCAGACCAGAACTTTGTCGTCAGTGGGGCGCCGACCACAAGTAATGGCTACAGCAATGGAAACACTGCCAGTACATCTCGCTCGTTTCCTGCTTCACGACTGCGGCAGGCCGCCCGGCCTTGGGTGTGGTTCAAAGAAAGCCCTTTCTATAAGTTGAAACGATTGGTGAACAACACTCCCAGAGTGGCCCCGATGGCGGTCACGGGGCGCGGAAGCTGCAACATCGAGTTTGTCCTCACGCAAGCTGAGCAGGACTTGCTCAGCCAGGGGTTTCAAATGATGTTGTTCAGCGGTGTCTACAGGGAGTCGAGTCTGGATCAGAAATCGCACATTGCGTTCCCCAGTCCGATGGAGATCAACTTCAACAAGCAGCCGATCAAGGAGAATGTGCGAGGAATTAAAAATAAGCCTGGGACGGCCAGACCTGCAAACTTGACATCTCTCGTACGACACCCGCCGCACAACAATATTCTTGAGATTGTCTACGCGTTTGCGAAGGAGACTTACCTCATGTACTGCTACATTGTGGAAGTGATCACTCCCGAGATGTTAGCAGAGAGTATCAGTCTCCACGTGTCTAAGGAGTTCACCGAGAAGGCGATACGGCAAGAGTATGAGGAGTCTCAGAAGAATGACGACGACGACCTTACGGAGCTTACAACGGCCCTTTCACTCCGATGCCCTCTCAGTTACATGCGCATGAAACAGCCTGGCCGTCTGGTGAACTGCTCACACGTGCAGTGCTTTGATGTTCTTAGTTTTTTGCAGTTGCAGGCGCAGGCTCCCACCTGGGCGTGTCCAATATGTAACAACAACGTTACTATGCAGGACCTTGCCCTCAGTGATTACATGAGCGACATTCTCACCAGCACTTCTGAGGACATCGAAACGGTGGAATTGCTTCCCAATGGCTCCTGGAAAGAAATGAGGGAAAATGACGAGAAGGATATCCCCAAGAAAGGTAAGCCCTCCGCGGTGAAGACCGAGGAGAATGTGTCGTCCGACGATGAAATTGAAGTTATAACGTTGGACAGTGACAGCGAGGATGATGGGCCGGCTACTAACCCGCCACAGCCAGCTTCTCTGAGCCACCAGCTGGCTAATAATGACTACTCTGATTTTTTTGATGCCGACCTTTCCGCGCTGGGGCCAGCGGCGGGAGCCTCTCCGACTTTGACTTCTAGACAGGAGTTGAGTCGGGGGGTTCCTGCCATGACCCAGGAGCAGGGGCAGCAAACGAGCACCGCGGCAAGTCCCAGTCAGGCAGGTGCCCACATAAGCCCTCAGGCGGCTCAGACAAGCACCCATACAAGCACCATGCCGTTGCCAGTGACTGGTGACTTACCCACTCAGTCAGCTACCACCACAGCTAGCCAGTCAACAAGTACTGCAAACCAGACTAATAACCGCGTGCCAAGTCCGCACACTACGTCTAACGCGGTGCAAAATGCACAGCCAATAACCACTAGCGTGCCCTACCCAAACGGGATTCCAATATTCCAAGGACAGGCGCCCACGCGGCACGAGCGGTTCGGCTCATTCAGACCACCGCAAACGGGTCCTGGTCAACTGCCTACTCCAGACTGGCGCAGCACCGTCTCTTCGACGCTCTCGCTGCCACTAAGTACTCTTTCCTCGACTTCACCGCCGGGAGGTGACCAGCACCAGCAGCCGCAACAGCAACAAGGATTTCAGCAACAGGTGCATCAACAAAACTCGGGGCAGCAAGGATCCTCTTTCAGACCGCCGCCCCCCAGCGGCCCGGCGTCTTTGTTCATCCCCTCAGTGAGAAGCGCCAATCGGGGTCCCAATGCTTCGAATCATTTGACTCGGGCTCCTGGGAATAGGTTGGGAAGTGGACCAAGAAGCGACGCCGGGCCAGTGAACAATAGAGGGCCCGTCAATGGGGCCCCGCTGCTGTGGAACCAGCACGGGCAACAGTGGCTGTCGGTAGCTGCGAGCACGGCAAGCCCGCAGGGTGCAGCAGTATCTGCCAACAATGGTGCGCCATCCAATGCTAGTGCGACCGTGACTCAATCAAATCTGGCTGCGCCCACTAACGATGCCGCTCTGACTATTGCAACTAACAATGCTACCGTTGCTTCACTGCCTAACAATGCAAATCCCCCATTGCAAGCAGTAGATGCGGCGGTGGACGGTGCTCTGGAAGCCCTCGGCGACGAAGGGAATGATGAGGGAGATGGCGACGACACAACTGAAGACGAAGTTTTCCGCGCCGACATGTCGGATGACGATGTGCCACTAGCGCAGGTGAATTCGCGCCGCCAGCAACAGGGTCCGTCAGCACTGGATGACGTTCACCGGATGGTAGTTCAGGACATGTTCAATGGGTCTTCTGAGCCCGAAGAAAACAATAGAGGGCAACAAAATAATGGAGGGCAGCTGGCAGCAGCAACCAACGGCGCTGCCCCGACTGCGCCTGCTCCAACTGCGCCGGTCGGCCTGAACCCTTCTAGCACTCTCCAAAAGAGAAGACTGAACTCTACCGGGGAGGGTCCCAATAAGAGATTGGACGCTACTGAGGAGGCTACAAAACTGCCCAATGCGCCAATCACGGCTGCATCATATACCGCTGTGTCTAGCGTGTCTAGCGCAGCTGACTCTTTGCCGTTCCGCGGCGTGCTCACTGGACAGAAAGTCCCCGACCCGCTCAACAGCTTTTTTCAAAAAGCCGCCGAGAAGCCGAAGGAGAATAGAGAGGCGCCGAAAGAAGCGACGGAGACAGCTGCAAAATCTCCTGCACAGTCAAACTCCCAGTTGGCTCAGACTGCGCCAAATGCGCAGAGGCCATTGCCAACAGCGCCCTATGGCCACTTCTCTCTCTCGCAAGCCAAACTGGTGGGTCAAAGCAACACCTCAAGTCGCACAAGTCACACATCAGGTCCGTCTTCGCACAATGGCAGTCACTCCCAAGGTCCAGGTTATAGCAATCAGGGACTCCTGCTCTCAGGGAATCCGTCTTCTTTTGGGAATCCGCCTCCTGTAAACCATCCTTCTTTCGGTGCTTCCACTTTACGACGCCACTCGGGCGACTCGTGGCGCGGGCTGCAGACTGGTCCCAAGCATGTGACGTTCCCACTGATAGCTGACAACACGTTCCGACCACCGACTGCCGACGGTTACAGGCCTATATCACATAAGCCTGCCGATATCTACAGACCAAGCAACGCTTTCCGTCCTCCGCCAGCAGTGCCCTCGGGGTTTCGTTCTCAGTTGGGTGCTAAAAGATTGGGGCCGGACGATGTGCACAACAACGAGCCGCACGATGCAACAGCCAAGCAGGTGCCCAACGTTGTGTGGCCCGCGGGGGATCAGCCAAGCAATAAGCTTAGTGAGCAGCACTCCCGTCCCGAAGATTTGTCATCCTCTCCGTCTGCCTCAACACTGCCCCGCACTTTACTGGTCCCGCTGTGGAGCTCACGGCTGAACCTTCTTCGGAGAAAGAATTCTGATCCTGTGGTGAGTAATAGGGATGCGTCACTCGTGGTGGGGAGCAGCATGACAGCACCCAGCAGTAGCGGTAGTGGCGTAGACACGTCGCCCCGCGTTCCTGTGCCGTCTGTCACCCTGGCCCCATCGCTTTTGAACAAGGGTTCCTCCTCCGTTGGATCTTCCCCTGTGGTGTCGCATGTCACTCCAGTGCCCTCAGTTTCTCAGGGACAGCATCTCTTGTCAAAGACATCTGTCTCGGCCGGTCCTTCGCCTGTGGTGCCAAATGTAGGCTTAGTGCCTCCAGTGAAACTGGCGTCGTTGCTTTTAAACAAGGCACCTGCGCCCACGTCTGCCCCAGTGGTGCCCTCCATGACCCTGGCCTCGTTGGCAAGGTTTTCTACACCACCTGTGGCTCCTGACGTGGTGCCATCACCGGAGGTTTCCGCACCGGTGGTTCCCGCACCGGTGGTGCCGGCGCCGGCGGATTCCACTCAGGTAGCACCATCACCTATAGCACCTTCGGCTGCCCCGTCACCACCCCGTCTTCCGCCGACGATCCCCTCTATTCTGCGCATGCGGTCGTCCCAAGTCACCCAGCCTGCCGTCGCCGAGCGACGACTTTCTGAGGTGATCGACTTGACCGCTGAGGACAGTGAGTAAGCGGCTAAAATACTACATAGTGTATAATATTATCTGTCAAGTAATCAAACCACTTTAGTGCAGCAGTGGAGAGCCGAAGACGAGCGGCGCATTATCTTCAAGTGATGCTTCTCCGGTGTACTACAAAAAGAGCACTTCTAAAAAGCAGTCGTTCGATGTTCGAAAGATCACTAGGAGCGGTGTTCAAAATTGGAGAGCACCGTTAGCGGCAACTTTAGAAGGGCCACCACTGTCAGCAGTCTCTGTGGCGATTGATTGTCGGTGGGATTGCGTCAGACTCTGCCGGGTTATGACAATAAGTCTCTCGGTGAAACTCTGTCAGACTAGACCGTGTCAGTCTCAGTTGTCTAACCGGTAAGACATTCTCAATTTCATCGATTTAGATATGCGTTGCTTTTATAGCATTGGTGCTGTATGTTCTGCAAGCTTTTAGGCAGGGGCCCCGGTTTGTAGTGACTTCCGACCATCTCAGTTTGGCAGGGTTAAAGTGTTGTCCAAGAATGAATAATTACATGACCAACAAGCAGTTTTCACATTGGGAAGCATTGTCTACAGTCAAATTGTCTATATGAGGAAACTGGCCTCTATTGGATAGCACTGCTAAAAGCAGAATATGATAGAAGGCACCGCTCAAAGCAACGTCTTAGCGACCACTGCTAAAGACAATGGCCAAAGAGAGAGAAACGCTCAAAGTTTTGCGTCATCCGCTGGATACTGCTCTATTCTATGAACGGAATGAAAACCCCCCTATCCTTACGATACTGCACGTACTTCTCTCCGAAGAACCTCACCAAATACTCTTCTTCATACTCAATGCGGCGCGAGAAGAAGCTATGCAAGGCAATCGCAAACCCCACGAGGCATATTGGGTTGACCAACATGATCTGGCTGCCAATTGCCCACCAGAAGTAGCCAGTATAACTTGGATGGCGTGAGACAGCGTAAACCCCATGCGTCACTAACTCATGGTCGTCCTTCTTCGTGACGGAAATGATATGTGAGAAAGATTCGCCAGCTGTTTTCATCGATAAGGACCGTAAAGATTGGCCAGCAATCATAATAGCCAAGCCTATGAAGTAGCAAACAACAAGCTTCTTCTTGAGCTGTGGAAAGAAGTACACCTCGACGGCCGTCTCGATAAGAGACGCCGCATGAGCAGCACTGTACGCCCCGCTATGATTGATGAGAAACGAATCCGACGTGACTTTAGACGAGTTGTATTTGGCGGTTACCCAGTACTCTAAGAAGTGGAACACTGCAAGAAGAGCCAAGTAGAGTGCAACGGGGTAGAATGTGAGGCGAGGAATCAATGTAACGGCAATTCCAAAAATAGCTCCGAGGAATGCCGCTTGCACAGCGATGTCCTCAGGAAGGTTCTCCTGTATGTTTGCCCGGGTCATACTTATATGATGAGGCGTATTTGGTGGCGGTTTGTGGTCTGCTGAAGTCGTCTAGAGTGGAAGCGTCAGGGTTCCCTTGATTAAGTTCAGTCTTTCAGCGATGGCGACTCAAATGATGTATCAGAACGGGAAACTGTGATGTTTGCTTCTGTGTAAATTATGTTCAATCAGAGTGGTCCTGTCAGCAATAATATGCTATTCAGTAAACGTTGGATATAAAGTCTGAAATGCTCCGCTTCCTTTAAATGTTCTCCGCGTTGGCTGCACTCAACACCTGCAGCTGGAAATTATCCGCGATTTTAAGGCGCGCCTGTGCAGAACATTTCCCAATGCATACATGTCAATGGAAAGCAGTCAGGAAGTAGCATGCCACTAGAAGTGGTCCGAAACTGAGGTCTTTGGAATAATTCCTTTTTTAAGCTAACATTTTCACAAAAAAAAAAGGTTTACCATTGCACTCTGCTAACTTCTGTGAGTGGATATTTGTGATATAATACTTGGCTGCTGTGTTCACTGGTGATTTATGTTTGAAAGCACACGACAACTCGGGAACCAACTGCGTCACATAACATTCCATGATAATTTTTGAATTAAAAAATTTCAATTCTTCTAGCTAATGTCAACGTTTCAAAACAACTACAGACAATCATTTCTCGTGATGTGTGTTCTTCTAGTGCCTAACCGGCATGCGTCTATATAATCTTCAGCAGGCGCTAGTCCTCCGCCGCCAATTCCTCGAGACTCTTCTCATCGCCCGCCTGAACCTCGTCTGCCACTGCCGCCGCCTCTGCCACCGCGTCAGCGACATCGCCCGCCTCCGCTATTTTGGCAGCCCCCGTGAGTTTCTCGCCATCTCCGTCATCTTCGTCTCCAGTAATCTGGTCCATCTGCAATGTTCCCTTCACAGAGTCGTACATCTCCATCTCCGAGAACTCCTCGCCGTCCTTCATGAGATCGTTCCGCATGTAGAGGAAATGGTCCTTGAGCATAGGCGGGAATTCCGGGTTGGCCAAAAGTAAGTCGCGCGTCAGCTGACCGCTGTTGATCAACTCCATCTCCCGCTCGTGCTCTTTGGTGTATCTCTGAGTAAGGTAGTACAGCATGAGCACACTTTCGTCAAACTCCAAAAACCTCAAGATATCATTGATGTCGTTGTCAATAGCATACAAGTTCTTTGACAACGCCTTCCGGTAATGGTTGTCTCCTTCTTCCCGAATAAGTTTCTTGAAGAACGCCTTAAACTTGTATGACGGCACCCAAATTCGCAACTTGGTCAAAAAAAAGTGCAGCGCAAAGTACTTCGCCAGCAACGCAATGCCATGGTACTCATCTTTGAGCACTTCCTGGTAACTCTGTGGCACAAACCCCTTGGTCCCCTCGATAAGCGTAAGGCGTAAAGGCGATATTTGATGGTAGAATACAAAGTGGTTGTTCTTGCAGTTGTACACTTGCAAGCGAGTGTTTTTGCTTAATCGCTCCGCAGGGCTGAGTCCGTCCTGATAGGACTTATCGATTCTGCCCGGCGAGATCTGGTTCGGCTTAATAACTCCGCGTTTGGTGAGCTCCAAGTTTTGCGATTCATCATGAGACGCCGCCTCATTGATACCCAACCCGTCGTGATTCACTCCATCATTTTTGTGCTCGAAGTCCAACGAAAACGGATACGAGCTTCCCTTTTTAGTCGTCACGCCATTGACGGTTTCGATCTCTTGCTCTTCTCTCTTCCGCATATTAGAGAACTTCTTGGGTAATGAGGCCTCGCTGAGGGATAAACCTGTGAGGTCGATGTAGATCCCCTTATCGACATCGATAAAACGCGCATCAATGTTGTTGCGACCGTACCCCTTGGTTCTGTGGGTCAAGTACAGGCCACAGTCAACATAGTACTTGCCCAAACCGTCGTCCAAGTTTTCCACAATGAGGGTGTTGTTGTAGAGTTTGCAAAACCGTTGGAGCTCGGCAATCGGCATCTGGATATCAATGTCGTAATCCCATGGGAAATTGGAGCCATTCCAGTGCCACGAGAGCAACGATCCGTGTGCCACCCACGCCGCAATGTTCTTCGCATAGGTGAACTTGAGAAACAGGCGTAGAATGTGGTGCAACGTCCGCCGCGTCTCTGTCTCGCTCTCGATGACGCCGTTGAAAAACCGCCAGTCGTAGTGACCGCCTGCTTTTCTGAGTTTCACGTCCTCGTTTTCCGTCGGCGCAATCGGCACCTCGTGAAAATGTTTCTTAACAGCGCCCGGTTTTGTTCGATGGGACGTCTTCAACGATTGCCAGTGGTTTTTTTCCTTGAGCGTTTTGAGATTGGCCAACGGAGAGTCGCTCTTGCCGCCCTGCTTGAACTTCTCATTGTATGCCTTGATGGCCCCCTTGTGATCGTACTCAAAACCCTTGGTGGAAAGTGTCATCTGGAGATTCTCATTGTCCACCGAGACCGCATGGTTGGCTTCTTCAGGGTCCACCTCCTGGTTCTCCGGAGGATAAGCCGCCACGAGCAGCTGCAAAACATCAATGACGTTTGTTTTCAAAGTGTTGTCCGAGATCTCATTTTTGTGCTCTTCGAGAAATGGCCTCACCAACTCATCGTAGGTGTCCTGCTCCAACAACTTCTTGGCTTGACCCACGGTATGCCCGTTTTCCACAGGAAACTCAAAGGCTCTGATATTATTCAAGACATCCACCGAAGGGTTTTCGTCCGGCTTCTTTGGCAGCTTGTTCTTGCGCCGTTCAAGATCGAACTGGGTGTCAACAAGAAATATCACAGAAGCCGGGGTGGGAGCGCCGGCATATAAAAAGGACCGACTCTGCAACATCTTTGCTCTAATCGAAGACTTTCTCGTCCATTTGAAGACATTAAAGTTGATCGACGAGTTCACATTTTGGCTATATCCAGACGCAAGCTCCTCGATTCTGTCTAAATCTCTGCAGAACAGCTCCGGGTCATAACGAAGTTCTCCCACCTGCTGGGGCTCCTCTTCGCCATGGTCGCCGAAGTTGCGCACCAAACTGGAACTGATGTACTTACAGTTGTAGCGGTTCTTGTCTTCCGCAGAAATGTACGGATCGTTGTGGAGCAAGATGTACTTGTTCAACGTTGTGATGTCCACCCAGTCGTACCAATGAAAAGGTATACTGAAATCCGAAACCCCCGAATCCAAGTGTCTCTTGATGTTGCTAAGGTGGACGGCAAGCGTGAAGCGCACGTCGTACTGCAGCACCGGCGGTATCGTGTCCTCGGATCCCGAGAACTTCTGCAAATATACCTCAGGTACCGAAAACGAGTAATCGCTGTAGGCAAAATGGTCCACCTCGATCTCCAGATTGCGGTTGATCACCGTGGTCTGCAGTGCCTTGTCGGTTGTCTTCAAGTAATTGGCATAGCTTTTGAGCTTCACCCGGAGAAGTTTCTCCTGGTCCTGGAAAAAGCTGCGGAACCAATTAAGTATGTCGTGGAGGTCAAAGTTCGCGAGCGTCGGCACCTCAGGCTCCTTGAACAAGTTCTCTGTCAGCTCGTCGATGCTTTCTTTGATCTGATTTTCACTGGTCTGAACTTTGTTCACCTCGGGCTGGACAATTGATACGCTTTCTGGCGAGCTGCTGAGTATAGTATAGAGAAAATGCAACACCACCAACGTGAGCACCGTGAGAACTAACTTCGACCGCCGGAGCTTGCCGAGGACTCGTAGCACCGACATCTGTTAGTTGGGAGGTAGTGAACACTCCAGAGATCTTTCAGTATTGTGATCCAAACTTGGAATGATCTGGAGCGAGCTGTTCCGGCCGTAAAAATTAATAAAACAAAAGATGAACCTTTCTTGAGAAACACCTCTTCTAAGCCTGATCCGGATCTCTTAGACCTTTCTTCACTGATCTCTGCCTTGACTCGGCGATCCTCTGGGCATCCAATAACACTACTCTTGTGAGTTCGCGCTTAGGGCCGCCCGATTCCGGCGTGCGCGTAGCCGAAAAAGCCCTGCCTCGACCCACAGGACGAAAACGCATGGCGTTGAGAAGCCATGGAAAATGGCTACGAAAAAGCAAGGCGCAGAAAACGTCGGCGCTCAAGCGGTGGCCATGGCGCTGAAATGGCGTGCCTGAAATGACATACTTCACAAAAAAAGTAAATCAAAATACAGCAAGTAAGAGTGTAAAATGGACAGTGAGAGAAGTTCTGAAAGCAGCTGTTATTTCTGTTTTTCCTACATTCAGCTGAAATGCAGCGACCCTCCTCTTGTTATCTCGCACATAATATGTGTCAACGTCAATCACTCTTTCAGCCTTAAGGTTTTCGACGGGGTTGTTCACAAGAAACCAGTAAGTGCAGAGTCTGGGCCTACAAAAATCTAAGTGGGGCGTAGCTCAACTGAATTTAAAGATTCCGCAGCTGAACTGGATTCAAAGAATTTGGTTTAAGGAATTTCGCAGCACATTGACTTCGCCAGTGCACTCACTGCTTAAGGTTTTCCTCACGGTCCACCACTCAGTGGCAACCCGATAAGCAAGAAAGGTGCCATCACGTTACTCACATATTTCATCCCATTTCCACATTCAACACCGGCCCACCGCGCATGGAGAAACCTTCATTTGTTGCAATCGGCTGGCCGCGCCCCCCGGCGCCCCCCGTCGCCCCCCAGCATTACCCGGCCCTTGCATAGCTGAAAATTTTCCCGTCCCTGAAAAATACAACGCCCTCACTACACTTGTGTCACACAGTACAGTACAACCAAACTATGTCTGATCAGCTTTCTAATGACTTGAACAAGCTCAATATCGGTACCGGCGCCGCCTCCAACGGCGGCGCCCCAGGTGCCAGCAAGCCCCGCGGGGCGTACGTGCCACCGCACCAGCGGAACGGCAACGGTCCACGTAACGGTGGCGGTTTTGGCGGCTCGCGCGGCGGCTTTGGCGGCTCTTTCGGGGGGTCGCGTGGCGGCTCGCGTGGCGGCTTTGGCGGCTACGGCGGCAGCAGAAACGGCGGCGGGCGCGGCTTTGGCGGCGGCTCGCGCGACGACGGGAAGTGGGTCGACGGCAAGCACGTGCCGGGCCCACGTAACCAGAAGGTCGAGCTCCAGCTCTACGGCGAGCCGGAGGACCCGAAGTTCCAGCTGACTGGAATCAACTTCGACAACTACGACGAGATTCCGGTGGAGGCCACTGGCGACAACGTGCCAGACGCGATCGACACGTTCACCGCGCCACCGTTGGCCGAGCTTCTTGTGGAGAACGTCAAGCTCGCGCGCTACACCAAGCCGACCCCTGTGCAGAAGTACTCGATTCCGATTGTGGCTGCCGGGCGTGACTTGATGGCCTGTGCCCAGACCGGTTCCGGTAAGACCGGTGGGTTCCTCTTCCCATGTCTTTCGGAGTCGTTCATCAACGGTCCTTCCACCGCCGAGGCTCCAGGCGGCCGCTTCATGAGAAGAGCCGCGCCAACCATTCTCGTGCTCGCGCCAACCCGTGAGTTGGCCTCGCAGATCTACGAGGAGGGCCGCAAGTTTGCGTACCGCGGCTGGGTCAAGCCGTGCGTCGTCTACGGAGGCGCCGACATCCGCCAGCAGATCCGCAACCTCGACCGCGGCTGCGACTTGCTCGTGGCGACCCCAGGTCGTCTCAGCGACTTGCTCGAGAAGGGCCACATCTCGTTGCACGCGATCAAGTACCTTGTGTTGGACGAGGCCGACCGCATGCTTGACATGGGTTTCGAGCCCCAGATCAGACACATTGTCCAGGGCTCGGGCATGCCAGGCGTCCAGGACAGACAGACCCTCATGTTCTCGGCCACCTTCCCGAAGGACATCCAGATGCTCGCACGTGACTTCCTCAAGGACTACATCTTCCTCTCGGTTGGCCGTGTGGGTTCGACCTCGGAGAACATCACCCAGAAGGTTGTCTACGTCGACGACTACGACAAGAACTCTGTGTTGCTTGACATTTTGTCGGCATCCGAGAAGGGTCTTACCCTTGTGTTTGTCGAGACCAAGCGCATGGCCGACGATCTCTCGGACTTTTTGTATTCGCAGAACTTCCCGGCCACCTCCATTCACGGTGACCGCACTCAGCAGGAGCGTGAGCGTGCGCTCGAGGCGTTCCGTTCTGGCCGCGCGCCGATCTTGGTGGCCACTGCCGTTGCCGCCAGAGGTCTTGATATTCCAAACGTGACCCACGTTGTGAACTACGACCTTCCAGGCGACATTGACGACTACGTCCACCGGATTGGAAGAACCGGCCGTGCCGGTAACACCGGTGTGTCGACCGCGTTCTTCAACAGAGGAAACAGAAACATCGTCAAGGACCTTGTCGACATCTTGTCGGAGGCCAACCAGGAGGTGCCTGAGTTCTTGACCACTGTCGCCAGAGAGGCCTCTTCTGGAAGAGGCGGCAAGGGCGGCATGGGCCGTCGCGGCGGCGGCAGCAGGGACTTCAGAAAGTACGGCGGTGGCGGAGGAGGCTACGGCGGCAACTCGGGCGGCTCTGGCTGGGGCGGCTCTTCCGGCGGCTACGGTGGGTCCTCCTACGGGGGGTCCTCCGGTGGTTACGGCGGGGGAAGCTCGTACTCCCGCGGCGGTGGTTCTTACGGGAACAGCTCTGGGGGAGGCGCCAGCGACAGCTGGTGGTAAGCCAGCGGCTTTGTTATAGGGGCGGGGGATGGCCGCGCGCAGCACGAGGCACGGGTTGGTGTGTGCTGCGCTTGATTTGAAATGTGTTTGCGTATTGTGCACGTCTGGAAATCATCACACTACATTGAATATTCACCGGGGAAAAAGGGAAAAGATACATATAGAGGGGGCTCAAGGAGGCTTCAGTGGAAACATTTTTCCTTTTTTTTTGCATATTTTTGTTTTTTCTAATTGGCATTTCGTTTCTTGCAGTTGAGGTATATCTCCGTTCTGCATCTGTATTACTAGAAAGCATGGTAATAATAGTGCTGTTTAGAAAAAACATGGGTTTAGTTACGCGATTTCTGCATTGGCAACTGGCTTGCGTCCATGAAATTTTTTTTTGTTGTTTCTTTTGTTGTTTGGGCCAGTGGTTGTTGATGTCGTTGATGTGTATGAATAGATATATCTTGGATATTGTAGCAGTGCATTGGCGCAGCCAATGTGCTGCGGTGTTGACTTGGACTCTGTTAACTTGTGATCTGCTAACTTGGGATATGCTACCTTGGATCTGCTAACTTGGCCTCTGCTAACTTGTAATCTGTAGAGCGTGCCACACAGTTCCTGGCGAAGTGAGGCGGGGCACTGGTGGTGCACTGCGGTGCTAACTTGGGACCCGTAGAAACCACTGACAAAGCAGCAGGGCAGGGCAAACCCAAGGACCCAGTGCTAATCTGAAAACCCTGGAATGCCTGTAATGAATCTCTAGTTATGCTCTACTAATGGTGTGTGTCTACTGCCTCACAAGACCCAGCTCGTTACCATCACCTTCATCTCTTATCAATGATCGAAGACTACCATTATCCGGCGCTGCCGTTATCCATACTTCCGTTTCAGTGTTGAATATATTATTCACGTATGAAGGACTATTACAATGCCTAGTACTATTTTGAAAGCCTGGAACGCCTAGTCTTTTTTAAAAACCCTGGAATGCCTAGTTCTTTTTTGGAGAATGTTCGAGAGGTAATCAAGTAGGACGAGTAGTTTATTACGACAGGTGTAAGATAATGAGGTAGCAGAAGAGTTTTTTTTGCAGGTCTGTCTACCCAGTCTTTGAAAGTAGCATCGGCGAGCGAACGATCTGCACTGAATGAGAGCAGCGAGTTCGCCATAGCAGGGGACCTATACAAACCGCTGACGAAACAGCAGTGCATTGTAAGCACTATAAAACCGCAGCACATTGGCTGCGCCAATGCACTGCTACGGCTATGCACATCGGAGTTTCTGACGTCCCCGACTGTCTGCGGAAGATATCTGCCGCGTGCATCTCGGAATGAATCTCAGAGCCGGAGCCGATCAACATGCAGGTCGCGGGCAAGGCTTGTTCATCCGAGATGACAAAAAAATTGGAGTAAAAAAATTGGAGTGTCGATTGGGCAAAACAACTAGTAGTCACCTCTGCAATAGATGGAGCCACGGCTAATATAATTGACACATCTGCTCGAACTCTAGTTGGCTCTGCGGGGATAGCAACCTTGGCTGCATTCTCCAGATTGGCGGGCCGCCAGCAAGTAAGCTTGGCTATTAAGGTTTGCCAACCCTCGTTCCAAAGGTGGGCCCATACAGGTAGGTTTGTGTACTTGATCGCCTCCGGGCTCTGGGTTGACAGACGCTTCCGAGTGATCCCGGAACAAAGCAAGAAAGATCGAGGTCAAAAGACAAGAGTATGTGGTGAATACACGAAAAATGTTGTGGCACTGTTTTCTTCCATGCTAGCCGAAGATTGGGGCATGCCCCAATTGCTTCTTGCCCAATTGCTTCTTGCCCAATTGTTTCTTGCCCAATTGTTTCTTGGCCATGCCCAATTGCTTCCTGGCCACGCCCAATTGTTCTTGCTGATTCCTTGTGCATCAATTAGGCGCCCGGCAGCCACATTGCACGGCTGACTAAACAGGTTGCTTGGCACTAGCGAGCATCTCGGGACTCATGCGGAACAAGTAGCGGGCTCCAAGTCCCATGTGTCCACACACTTCTAAGCGTTTCTACACACACACACGGCGGACCCCTTGAATCCGGTCATCCTTGCCGGGCAATTTGTAAGGCGCCATTAGTCAGAACGGAAGTAGTCTCAGAACGGAAATAGCGGCGACGGAGTTATCGGGTGGGCCCCAAGCCCGCACAGTGCCCCAAAACAACTGAACCCTTTGGCCACCAGCTGAGCCGCAGTCTCGCTTGGAACACCGACCATTTGCGGGTCGCGGAGTGTGGGCTCTTGCGTGGCCCGAGGCCTTGGCGGCGCAGAGCGCGGACCAGTGGTGGATCCGAAGGTAGCGCCGACGCACTCTGCTGCAGCGCCCTGTGAAATTAGGCGCCCACCAGAGAACACAGCACTGTATATAAACGCATGCCCCAGGCAACCAAAAAAAAAATATCACCCGACTATCGTCATCGACACACACAGATCCTCCCAGTTATCATGAGCAGCAATACTCCAATGAGCAGCGACACCACGGATAACACCAAGAACGACATCGAGTCCGCCGACGAGATTGCCTCGTTCACTGCCCAGAACATGGTGGGCATGGACGACATTGGCCAGACGTATTCCCAGCAGCAGGCGGGCGACGTCGAGAACCAGCTCCCCTCGAGACGCCCGACGCTCTCGCGGACGAACAGCAGAGCCACCAACAAGTCCAGCATGAGCGCACGCTTCTTCTCGGGCCGGGTGCAGCTGGAGCGGCAGACGGTGTACATGGCGTACCTCAAGAGTTGGGTGCTCTTGGCGGTCGGCATCTTGCTTATCCTTGGCTTCTATTGGGGCTCGTTCTACAACAGAGCCTCGCGCTACAAGCACTTCAAGATGTTGCTTGTCAACGAGGACACATTCACGATTGACGGGGTCGAGCCGCTCTACGGCAACTTTGTCGAGCAGATCTGCCGCTCCCCGGAGATTGCGGCCCACGGCGACTACACGATTTACAACACTCAAGAGATGGTTTCGAAATACGGCCGCGAGAATGTCACCCAGACCGTCACCAGTTTGATCCACCACGAGAAGTTCTGGGCCGTGGTGCACATCAAGCCAAACCTTACCCACAACCTCTTTGAGGCCATGCGCAATGCCAACTCTACGTTCGACATCAATGCTCAGGAATACAGTGTCAATGTTCTCTACGAGACCGCTCGCGACTTTTTGAACATTCCGGGTCAGGTCGTGCCGCAAGTGAGACTCTTCGCCGAGGCCATCACCAGCCCAGAGAACGTCACCAAGGCATTGTACACTCCGCTCTTGCAGAAGCTCAATGACACCGAGAAGACGAACCTCATCAACAATGCCTCACAAGTGCTTACCACGACCCCCCGCTCCAAGATCATCGACCTCATTCCAGTGACCAACGCCACAATCACCGCTCCGATCCAGGTCGGAATGATCTATCTCATCATCTTGACATTCTTTCAGTTCAACTTTTTCCAGCCCGTCCATGTCATTTTGGCCAAAAAGGTCAAGAAGTCGCACTTTGTGCTCTACCGCATTCTTTCGGCGCAGATCTCGTACTTTGTGTTGTCGCTCTTCTACAGTTTTGTGTCGCTTGCCTTCCAGGTGGACTTTGGCAAAGCCTTTGGCAAGTCTGGTTTTCTTGTGTACTGGATGACCGCGTTCCTCACGATGTCCGCAGTGGGCGGCGCCAACGAAAACATGGCGATGCTCTCGTTTGCGGTTTTCCCACCATTGCTTGGTTTCTGGCTCTTGTTCTGGGTCATCAGCAACGTGAGTCCTACCTTCTCGCCAATGGCCATTTTGCCTGTTTTCTACCGCTACGGTTACGGGTTCCCGATCCACAATGCTGCCGAGCTTTTCAAGGTGATTCTCTGTGACGCGGCCAAGGACCAGATGGGCAGAAACTACGGGATCATCATTGCCTGGATCGTCATGAACAACTTGTTGATGCCGTTCATGATGAAGTTTGCCGGAAAGAGAATGGCCGCGAAAGCCAAGGCCGAGAAGGAAGCGGTGGCCAAGAATGGTTAACAGTCAGAAGAACGAAGCATAGCCAAGACCGGTTAGGTCTGAACATAATTTCCCCTACTCATCAGTCGTTTAAT
The DNA here is from genome assembly GCA_002564235.1 of Saccharomycopsis fodiens. Classification (NCBI taxonomy): domain Eukaryota; kingdom Fungi; phylum Ascomycota; class Saccharomycetes; order Ascoideales; family Saccharomycopsidaceae; genus Saccharomycopsis; species Saccharomycopsis fodiens. Next base: position 2,427,094 of record JNFV01000002.1, read on the forward strand.
ACATTTTTAATAGCAAGCAGCGTAGTTGACCAAGTTGGTCCATGCTGGAGTTGGACTCGGCTATCGAAGCGTAACATGAATGCGGCTTTCTCAAACGCAGTCTTTCTAAAGTAGCCCTTTCTGAGGTAGCCCTTCCTAAAGCAGTCCCTCCTAAAGCAGCCCTTCCAAAGTTGTAGGGTCGGATTGCAAATTTTGTTATTTCCCTTGGAACCATCGGCGTTAACATTTGGTGTCCTGCATCATTACGCAGTGCCGGCCGGTTTTAACGGACATTGTAGAGCGCGTTACCAATGAGGTGGTTTTTGGATTTACAGACAAAATTTGTCTTGGTTTGTACTGGTTTGGTAAACAGTTTTGTAAAATTTGTTTTGGTATTTCACAGTTTCTGTGAAATTTGTTTTGGTATTTCAAATTTATTTTCGGATCTTTTCTTCACTTAAAAAAGCATACCGAAACTCAAAAGGTAAGCTCGCCTTCATCTATTATGAGCTATTCACTGACTTTGAGCTACTCACTAACTTTGAGCTACTCACTAACTTTGAGCTACTATCAAAAACTTCGCACCGTCTCGCTAACGCTCGCCGGCGCTGCTTGATTGTGTTCCTTTAATGAGTTGAATCCAAAGAATCAAAAAGTGTCTAAAAATGTTGAAAAAAATGCGTGATCACTAAACAATCTTAATGTCTCTCGACTTGTTTTCATGCTGAAGAGCCAAGTGCAACAAGCTCTCCCGCTCGACTTTCTTCCCCAATAACCGCTGGAAGAACCGTCCGGTTTCGCGCACCTGATACCGGGCATGCTCACCAATAGGCAACCCAAACACCAAGTCGAGCTCTTCCAAGGTGTACCCCTTGGTTTCAGGCACAAATAAGATACTGAGGACAAACAAGAGCGCACACCAGCCAGCGTAGAAACAGAATACGCCAGTATTGCCAATGCTGCGTAGCAAGTTTGGAAACGTGAATCCAAGAATGAACGAGAACATCCAGGTTGTGGCAGTTCCAAAACTCGAGTGGGCGTCACGCACCGTGATCGAGGCGGCCTCTGCGTTATAGGTGAACGGCACCGGCCCCATACCAATGCCATAGAAGTAGACATATAAGTAGATCCCGGTAAGCACCAAGCCAAGTCTCATCTTATCGGTAGTGCCATAGAAAGAAAACCCTGTCCAGAGGAGAAAAATAATAAGGAGCGGATACGTCACGTTGAGCAACCATCTGCGTCCCTTGACGTCGATCAACGGGATTGCGGTCAAGGCACCGCAGGTGGCAAGTGCGCCAAATCCCACACTTCCTCTGAGGGAGTCGTTGTTGGAAAAGCCGGCATTACTAAGCACGGTCGAGATATAGAATGTCAAGATGTTGACACCGCAGTACTGCTGGCCAAACATAAGCAACCACGAGGCGAGAGTTGCCAGTCTGTTGCGAGGTACAGTGAAGAGCTGGACGTACGGCGAGTACCATTTCTGGCCCCTAGTGGCTTCCTTTTCAATATCGATGAGAGTTGCGGTGTAATAGAAATCACGCGCTGCAATCAAGTCGGAAGTTCTCAAGCGCTTGAAACTCTTGTAAGCTTCAGCATAACGACCCTTCGCGATAAGCCAACGCGGGGATTCTGGGACGAAACAGATCATGACACAGACTACCAATGGCAACGGAAACACGCTGCCCAACATGTAGCGCCAATTGTGTTCGCCGGCATTGAGAAAAGCCAGTCCCATGACAAATCCCATCATCACTCCGAAAGCGGTGAGGGTCTGCCAGAGCATGACCAAGCCACCTCTGATCACGGCCGGTGTGGATTCGGCAGTGTACACTGGGACTGTCGCCGATTTTGTGCCAATGGAAATCCCCATAAGGAGTCTCCCAACCATCAACATTTCCCAGGAGGGTGAGAAGGCCTGCCAGAGACCAGAGGCGGCTGCGAGGAAACTGGCCCAAAAGATGGTGACTCTCCGTCCCCAAAGCGCATTAGAGGGAATGGCCACCCAGCAGCCAATCACCGCGGCGCCTAGGTACGGGATCGAGTTTACAATTCCCTGGATATTCGCATCATAGGCAGAATCGCTGTCGATGCCATACACTTTGGTGTAGAAAAGCGAAGCCCCACCCGCCGCAGACTCGTCAATGCCCTGCACTGCAGCACTGCATGCCGACGAAAAGGCAAGGAAAAAGAGCATGGAGTTCTGGCGCCACGGGTGGGCCCTCTCATTAGAAATTATATCGGCGTCTTCCTCGGAAAAGAACTGGCTATTCGTGACTTCTTGCGGGAAGTTCGCAAGTATCGCACCCTTGGTAATAATCTCCCTCTCGTTCTCCAACCCCGCGCGGCTTACCACCTTATCTCCGCTGGCGATCGCCTCTTCTACGGTGCCCAATTTCAAAAAAGACCCCGCAATGCCCTTGACCAACGCGTCACGCGACGTCACGCTGTGCTCCAGCACGTTCTCCTTGCTTCCGCTCATTGTTCGGAGTTCCAAGGACTCCATGCTGCGAGCGGTCCTACTTCTATATCGCCCGGGTCTCGCACGCCATAGCCATGCGGTATGTGCTCGGGTCACGTGGGCTGTCACTTGGCGCAACGGCGGCCCGGATTTATGGGTGGGCTAAGCAGGGAAGCAGTGCAATGGCAAGGCCAGTGCACTGCGTTTTCACTAGTCTCGGTGGCTGATCTCTTACGCGTTGTGCCAGTACCATGTGCCTTTTTGATGAGTATGATGTAATGAATGAGTAATGAGTAATGGTGCAGCACCACTCACATAATCCACACCGCATTCATGAAGATGGTGAGCGATGTCACGTGGAAAAGTGTCTCCGGAAAACCGACCACTTCTCGATGCACGATCTCCAGATAAACTCAGACACTAACAAGAAATTTTAAGACAGACTGTAAACTCATCGCCACAAACTAGTGGCCCAAAAACAAACATTGTAAATAATCCGTGCCGGATTTATTACTGAGCAGTGCATTGGCAAAGCCAATGTGCTGCGACAGCATCAGTGCTCTGGCGAAAGCACTGGCGTCTGTGACTAACTAGTGGCAAGGCACTTCTCTACCAAAATAGGCAGTCAATTTCAGCCGTGCCCGAAAAATCGGCGCTTATTCTAAAACAATTAGTTGGGAATTGCCATATATTTGATCACATTCGCCCCGCCCCACGTCTGTGTCACGTGACTTTCAGGCACCAGGATCAGCTCTTTTTGTTGCTCGCTGCCTCCGACAATAACCCCCATTTAGGCACCAGCGCATTGAGTTTGCTGCGGTACCAATGCTGCGTTATTTACAATGCGGCAGCCGGCCAGTTTGGTGCGTCTTTTGTCTGGGGTTGGTGCATAGAGCGTTTCCTCTCGTATCTTGTGGCATTTCCTCTCACGAAGACGCCGTCGCCTCGCCTCAAAAGTGTGCCACCGCGGGTCAATGTTGTCAAGTTGTCAAGCGAAAAAACCCAAAGTTGCGGGCTTAATTATTTCCCTTCTTGCCTAATGAACGATGGGAAACTGCCGGCAGCTGCATACATCTCATCTGACAATTTCCTAACTTGGCCAAGTGTAAACACGCTCCTTCAACATCGCAGATTTTCTATATAACTAGCCTCATTTTTTCCTCGGCTAGCTTTTGAGCTAGCATAGATTTTCTATACTTGAGCGATCGACAATGAGATTCTCGATTGGCGCACTTCTTTTGGCGGCGCTGGCAGCTGCCCAAAGTTCCAAGAACTCCTCCAGTTCTATCCTCAATCAGAAAGACAGTGTCGTTGTCTACTGGGGGCAAAACTCGCTCGGCTATTTAAGTGACTTTGACGAGAACGAGAAAGAGCTTTGGTGGTACTGTAACTGGGACAGCATTGATATCATCAACCTTGCGTTCATGAACGAGTTTCCAGGGAATTATTCCGAGAAGCACGGCATGCACATTCCTACCATCGACTTCCCAAACCACAAGAATTCTGAGTTTTCCGTCAACGAGACCTCTGTCATGAAGCACATGGAGCGCGATATCAAGCGTTGCCAAAAGCGTGGCAAGAAAATCTTTTTGTCGCTTGGCGGAGAGTCTGGTGACTACGGGTTTAGTACCGCTGCCGAGGGCGAGGAGTTTGCCGACACGTTGTGGTACATGTTCGGCGACCAGAAAAACAGTTCCGTGCCGCGTCCTTTTGGCAGTGCCGTTATCGACGGGTTCGATTTCGACATTGAGAAGTCCGATACTGTGGGATACGTTGAGCTTTTGTCCAAGTTGAAGAACTACACGGATGCCTCTACCAAGAAAGACTACTACTTTTCTGCCGCACCACAATGCGTCTACCCGGAAGAAAACATGAACCTGATCTTGACCGAGTCGTATTTGGACATGCTCTTCATCCAGTTCTACAACAACGACTGCGCCGCCAACACCTCGGACTTCAACTGGAATACCTGGTCCAACTACCTGACCCAGGTCTCTGTCAACCCAGAAGTGAAGTTGTATCTTGGCTTGCCAGGCTCTGTGAACTCCAGCAGTACCGGTTACATTGGAGACGCTCTGGTTTTGAAATCGGTGATTGACGAGGTGCGGGACACCACTAATTTCGCGGGAGTCATGGTCTGGGAGGTCCTGATGGCGTTCAACAACAAGTTGGCCGACACCAAGAAGAGCTTCACCCAGTCGATCAAGAATATTTTGACCAAGGAGGTGAGCAACAGCACTGGCCGCGACACCAGCAGTGCCGCATCCACAACGGTGCCGGTCGTGGCGCTTGTCATGGCCCTTGCTTTCATGTTTGTTTAATTCCCTAGTCCCCAATATAATACAACTGTTTAATTCTTGATCTTGTAGGGCATGCTATCAGTCAAAGCTTAGATTATTTTGTGATTAGCATAAGGTAAGTATACTACATGAAAATTCTACAAGACTGATACATAAAATATTATCCACTGTGGTGTCTAACTAACTCACTGCCCGAGCGCAATGGATTACGCAGCAGGTTAGACGCAATGTCCCAAACTTAGTGATCCATTGCTGCCCATGAGTAAAGCACCTTGTGTGAAGCATGATGTAGTGACTACAATATACTACACATTCCATGCAAGTGTCTCTTACCTAGAGCTTTTCTTCTTCAAAACTTTCCTCAAAACTCTCTCTCGAAAGCCGCCGCAAAGAAACCAATACCCCCGTCAATCTTCGGTAAGCTCCGGATACACCCGTCGGCCAACTTCTCCGCCTCCTCTTCATCAAACCGTCTCTCCAAGAACTCCTGCTTCCAGCCTCTGCGCTGCCAATCTGAAATCACGGAGTCCCTCCCACAAAGCTTCCACCCTTGTTGCTGCACCTTTGCGTCATTCAAGAGATCTATCACAACCTGCTCGTTCTCCTGTGGATGGATGGAGCATGTCGAATAGACCACTCTTTTCGCCCCAGGAAAACTAAGGGCATGCTTCATAATAGTGAACTGGAAAGACGAGAGCTTTGCAAGACGCTCAGACTCATGACCTTTGGCCTTCACGAGTGCAATGACTTCCTCAGGCGACGGGTTCTCTGGGATGTCCACCTTCACACTGTTCTTCTCCTCGCTTCCATTCTCCTCGTTCTCTCTTCCAAAAATCCCACTTCCAGAACACGACGGGTCCACAATGAGCCCCGCCACCTCATTGTACTCTTCAGGATTGGCCTGAGTGAAGTCACCGCACACGACGCGGACACACTTCAGGGCCCCCGCCTTGTCCACCATCTTGCTCAATGTCTTGGAACGGTTCTCGTTGCGCTCGAATGCAACAATCGAACTCTTGGCATTGTGAACGTAACTAGCAGCGTGAGTTGTCTTGTTGCCTGGCGCAGAACAGCTGTCAATGAGCTTGTCGCCGGGCTGGGCGTTCAAGATGTGTGCTGGAAAGCACGACGATCTGTCCTGGATAATAAGCTGGCCCTGCTTGTAGGCAGCACTGCTTGTAAGCTTGTCTTTAGGGTTGATCCCAAAGAGCCACGGAATGTACTCGTCGTGATAGATGACACCCTGTTGCTCTTTAACCTCGGCCCAAGAGTCCACTTTCTTCAAGTGCTTCAAAAAACTATCGCTCTCGATAAACTTCTCTGGGTGCCTCACCTTGATGGTGTTGATGCGGAACCAGCGCACCGGGGTGTAGTCCAGGTCAGAGTCTTCCTCGGGCACCAAATCGCTGAACTCCTTCACCTTCAACTTCAACTTCAATTTCGTATACTCGGACTTCAAGCGGGTCTTGTTGTTGATCACAAAGTCCTTCACCGGGTGCTTAGCCGACTGGATACGTCCGCTCTTCGTGAAGAGCATGTCATGAACAAGCAAGAGCAAGAGGCGTTCGGTGACCTTCTTAGGAAGCTTCGGCTGCTTCAAGATGCGCGAGTTCTTCACAATTAGAGCAATCCATTCCCGGTACTTTTCCGTGGAGCTCACGAGGGCGTAGATGTGTTTTGGGTTGGATTTCAAGGTCTTGGAAGCGTCGAAGATTCGGGATCTCAAAGACTGTTTTGTGTCCTTGGTAGTGAGAAACTGCTCAGACTCAAAGTAAAGAAGCATCTTGCTAGTTTGCCAGTAATATTTTGCGTGGGTAAGTTGTTTCTTCTTTAACGCAGGGTATGGTCTTCTCGATGGACTGGAATTTTTTTTTCGGCATGCATGCAGCGCGATCGCAGGCACTGCGGGATTTCAACATGTCAATCAGGGGAGCGAGTCAGTGCGCCAAACTTCAATTTAGATGAAGACAAAGGTATCAATCCTGACGCTAGATTTTTACAATTTTTTCTACGACTCTATAGCTTGGTAAGAAAACATTTAGCATTGTATGATTGTGTCTGGCGCTGTGCCAATTCTACTGCTATACTAGTAACGTCTAGCTTGGCGGAGTAAGCTGTGTTGTTCCTCGGACTGTCGTAATAGTGTTGCTACTTCCAGTTGCGGTTACGTTTTCACCAGTAGTCCTGGCAGGTGTCATAGTGAGTGTAGATGTACTGCTTGGAATGCTGGTCACATAGAGGGTCGTAGTGGAGACGCTCGCAAAGGTGCTGGACGCAAGTGTCACGGCCAGCGTGATTGTTATTGTGGGTGTGATTGTCAAGGTAGGAACAGCAGCAGTCAAGTTGGCAGTGGTGGTGTATGCGGCCTGGTAGATGTTTACAGTTACGGTGGTGGTGTCGTCGTCGTAGGAGGCAGTGGTATAGGCATCAGTGGCACAAGCATCAGTGGAATAGGCATCAGTGGCATGAGCGTCAGTTTCATACTCATTGGTGTCATACGCATTGGTGGCACTGGCATGATACTCGTCAGAGGCTCCAGTTGCGTACGCATCATCGTCATCAACGTCATCATCGTCATCAGGAGTAGCAGCGTAACTGTTGTACACCACTCCGAAGCTCTCTAGAGCAGCATTGGAGCCCGGAACTGGGTAATCCGCAGTAGTAGCGTCCAACGCCACAGGAGACGTCTCCGTGTGGAGGGTTGCGGTCACGAGTTCGCCGTTGGTGTCAGTTAAGCCCCAGGCGCTCGCGCCGACCACTTGGTGGGAGGCCAAGACAACGCACAAGGCATATTTTGAAGCAGCAAATAACATTATCAGTCAGTAGGAAAGTTTCAACAATGAAGCCCGAGAAAACAGGAGTTTCTCGTAATTTATGGTGGATGTCGAACACATGGAAAACCTACGCGTGGCCCACCTCTGCATGGCTCCGACTCACATGGAACACCGTAACCAGCAGTACCATGAAACTACACTGTCTTACCACATTGCCAGGAATCTAATTTTCCGAACCTCTGTTTGTGCCTGCTGCCTGATGTCTCGACTTTTCTGTGGTATGTCACTTCCCCAGGAAAACCACAGGGGTTGTGAAACACTGTAGCAGTGCGGTATGGCAGCTGCAGGTTGATGCACGAGGCCAGGCCTCAAACAGGTGGTCGAGTTAAAATGACTTTAGACAATTTTGAGACGACGAGAAAGACACGTAAGATCTTGTTTCACGGAAATGATATTTATGAGATTTTGTTTCAAAATGCCTAAAAGAATGCCTTGTGTCACTTCAACAACAGCCAACCGTTGCCTATGCTCCCTGCACTGCCCCCATGGTTTGGGGGCCCTTGCACCCCTGAAATATACCCATCCCGATCCGTCAAAAGGTAAACCCAGTGAGACATCAGCAGAGCAGTCAACCAGAGTCAAGGACATTCCGGGGGGGAATCTGCCAACTAGAGAATATCTACAACGCGCTAACAACAATTGATTATTCTATGAAATGCAAGTAGGGTTTTTGTGTGGTTTGCAATGCTTCGCAGGTGCAGGTGCAAATGCTTGAGGTCTCCGCAAATGCAAATGCTCGCAAACGCTTGAAGTGAGGCGCTCTCGCATGATTACTGGGTAATGGTGGTGGCGGCGTAGACAGTGACGACCTGGACGCTGGTCACGACGACAATCGAGGTGCTCTCGTAAGACGTGGTGGAAGCGGCGGTTGGCACGGCGGCAGCAACGGTGGTTGCGGCGGCGGAAGATGCCTCAGTAGAAGAGGATGGGGCCTCAGAAGAAGAGGATGGGGCCTCAGAAGAAGAGGATGGGGCCTCGGAGGAGGCCTCGGAGCTGGCGGCAGCGGCAGCAGTTGTGGCCGCAGCAGACGACGAGGCAGACGCCGAGCTGATGGCAGAGCTGGACGCCTCGCCGCTGGCGGTCACGGTGACCCACTCGGTGACCTTCTGGACAATCCGCGGGTTCACGGTCACAGTCTTGCCGTCACTCACCTGGGTGGTTTGGTAGACAGAGTAGCTCGCTGGGTCGGGGGTCGGAGTGACAATCGCCTGGCCCGGGGTGTATGTGAGAGTCGCAGTGGTGACGTCCATGATGATCGCCTTGTTGTTGGTGCTCACCGTGACAGAGTCGGCGGCGGCGAGCTGGAAGAGAGCCATGGCGGCGGCGGCGAGGTGGAGCATGGTCGATGGATTAAGGTTTAAAAATTGCTGAGGATTTGGCACTGGTTTTATCCACCTTCTGACATGCATGAGCAGGGTAAGGCATGGGCTGAAAAGGGTGCCTGCAGGGGCTGTTTGGGGGGGGGGCCCGATCGGGTATTGATGACCCTTGGCTAGCCATGGTTTCAAAACACAAAGGTGTGAGAGACTTCAAACGTAGACCATGCTAATGCCGGTTAAGGTTTCTGCCTGGTTTCAGAGTGGAACACGAGAGTGGAACACAAGAGTTGCTTTTTTTTTATTAGTTTGTGGTTTGCTAAGATATTTATTGGCTGCCTCTTCTTTTGACCGCCTCTTCTAACTTACGTCAGGTTGCCCCAAAAGGCACAGCGGAAGGAGGCATGCAGACAGGGCCGACGCACTGCACCTGAAACACGGAGATTGCAGGAGTCTCTCTGACAGTGAGCGAAGTGAAATGTCAGAGATAGAAACGTGGACCATGAAAAGTATCTAATATCTCCTTTTTCTTACATGTTTTATTATTTAATGGTCTTTTTTTTTGCTTGGTGATTAATTTTTAGTTTTTCTCAAAGATTTAATTGAATATTTCTCAGAGATTTCAAAGAGTATTTTCAGAGATTTCATAGAGTATTTTCAGAGATTTCATTAACTATTTCACAAAAGGTTCGTAGATTATAGCCCGGAAATTAAATCAGCTGAGATGAGAACTCTGACCAACCCACACATCCCCGAGTAATTAAAAAGACACAAAAAAAAATAAAAGAAAAGAAAAAACTGCCAAAATACTACTTGACTTTTATTGACTTTGCCATTCAAGAGCACAGCTTAGCATGTAGCAGCAAAGTCAGTGCCATCCAAGAGCTCAATCGCAGCACGTTGGCTTCGCCAACGCACTGCTGTACAAACAACCGTGTAAGATGTGAACATTTGTGTACAGTTTGAGGACAGCTGTTCTTCGGCATGTTGGGAGCCGGCCAGTAACATTTGCACACTGGACAGCAGATCTACCGTAATAGGGAACTTGCAAACAAGACACTAAACGCTTGTACTACAGTTGGTGCGCACGCCGCCACTCATTAACAGCTGAAATCATAATATACATTACACTGGCAAAGAAGAGGCACCTGGCCATCAAACAGCAGTGCATTGGCGAAGCCAATGTGCTGCGATTGAGCTCTTGGATGGAAAAATCAGTGTCTGCTACATGATTGTGGGTCGGATTGCCGCCAGAAATTAATGCGGCACATTTTTGTCATGTAGGCATCAGCACATCCAAAGGGAGCACAACACATTGGCGAAGTTGGCTGCAGACCAACCGCACCACACTTCACTCCATGACTAACAACTCCTCCTAGTAGTCCACGCAGTTTATGCCAAATTCCGCTGGCCCCGAAGATAATCGCTCGCACGAGGGGGGTGCTTGAGGCGTTGCTCGCTAGTTCATGTTGATCGCCAGCTTGTCATCCAACGTCCCAATAACAACCTCGTTCTCCCGGCTGACCCTGATCCGGTCCTTCCGACTAAGCTGCAACGACTCCTCCTTGCGCTTCTCCTCCTTCAAGTCCTCCTGCTTGGCCCGCTCCTTCTCGCGCCGCATCTCCTCAAGCTCCTCGACATGCCGGTCCTTCAACTTCTTGAGGTCCCGCGTGAACTCCTCGAGCGACTGGAACTTCTTGCGCTCCGTCGTGCTCTTTCCCTGGTTGATCGACTCGACATAGTCGTCGAAATCGGCCGGCAACTTCTTGGTCAAGGCAAGCTCGATCAAAGAGAGATTCTTCTTCTCCTCGAGCGAGAACTTCAACTTGATCTGGCGCCGCGTGCGGTGCGGAAAGAGCTCGGCAATGACTGCAAAGTCAGTGCCCCACTGCAGCAACAGCCGGTAGAACAAGATCGTCTCTTCAAACGTCCAGCGATCGGAGTACGCGTTCTTTCGGAACGACCCATTGTGGATCGGGTTCTCGAACGGGTTCTCGTTCTCCACGACTCTCTGCCGGCCGTCCGCGAGATTCGTCCGCGTGTCCACCACCTGACTCTCACTGTCGACCGTCAACTTGCCGCCCTTCAATTTCAACTTGATGCTAGGGTCAGAGGTCCGCAGAAGCTCTTCCTGCTCAAGCAACGTATCTTCGATCTCCTTCTCTTTTTTACGCCGTTCGGCGGGGGTCAACTCCGCCTCATTCACTAAAACATCGTACGGCACGCGCTTCTGCCTCGCCTCCTGCCGGAGTAGTCTCCGCTTATGCGCCTCCTTGCGCCGTTTACTCTCTGCCTTCTTGGCAAGATCGAAATTCGGCGACACTTCGCCAATCGGCAACTTGGGCGTGCAGAGATCCGCAATCGTGAACTCCTCTTCGTCGATGACAAAGTTCTCCAACAATTTGGAGTCCAAAGAAGAAATTCCCCGTGGAATCTGCTTGACGCTCGAGATCTTGACCTGCCCATCAAACATCTCAGAAAAGCTCTGGTAATCCTCCCTGCTGATTTTCCGCATCGTCTTCTTCCACGGGTGAAGCACCACCGCATACTTCTCCTCGCCGCCGTCCTCCTCGGACTTCAGCGCAAAGGGCCGCAACTTGATCTTCTTGAAATTCGCGTCCTGCAACAACTCGGCGTCCAACTTTTTGCGCGCGGCTTCCTCCGCCAAGTAGTAGTTGTCTTCATTCTCGCCACCCTCATCGCTGGCACCCACCTGGACTAGCGCCTGCTGAGCGATGGACTCGACCGTTGGCAACTTGTTCCCGGTGGTGTCTCGCACTTCCAAGTTCTCCTTCCCACTGGCAACAGACTGCAGGCCTCTGCGCCGCACCAAGTGCTGCTTCACACTGACATTGTCCATGCGTCTCTTTTTGATGGGGCGGGTCAACGGGACGCCTAGCTTCAATGGAGCACTGCCGGCAGCAGCCTCCCCACTCCCGGGAGTCTCACCAGCCTTGTCCTCCTTGATTAGCTTCCCCGCGAGGGGAGCCTTCACGTCAAACCTGCTGATTGACGACAACCGTTTTGTCCGCATCCGGCCCTCGGCATTGCTGATCGACAGCCGACGCGACGTGCTGGTCAAGAGCTTGATCGAAGAAGACACCGACTCTGGGGTTTCTTGGGTCGCTTCTGGCGTCGGGGGAAGCACCGGCGGCTCTGGTTTTTTCTGCTCGAGCACGTTGCGGCGCCGGCCAACCTTGGGCGTGAACTTCGCGCCGGTCTTGTTGATGAAACTCATATAGATCTAGGAGAGAGGGGAAATGAGTCGAACGCTTCGTGTCTGGACAATGCTTGGAATGCACATTGATGTATTTTTTGACACCCGCGTCACGTGAAAAAAAATTTAAGCAGGGCAGCGAAGCGACAACACGAGTAGGCAAATAGCGGAGGAGAAACTTTTCCCATAACTAATCTTTTTTGATGGCCCCGCCCCTTGCAAAAAAGGTCCACTCTTGGAGCCATGGCTCTGACTGGGTCCTTGATCTTGTCCCCTTGAAAAACGACAGCGTGGTGTGCGCCTCGTTGCTGAACGGCGAGATCAAGCAGTACTCTGTGGAAAAGTATTCCAGTTTACAGTCTTACAAGGCGCACAGTGGCTCTATCAACAGGCTACGCAAGCTTGATGGCGACGCAAGCGGGAACATGCTTGTCAGTGCCGCGGAGGACAGTGTCAAGGTGTGGGATTTGCGCACGTCCAAAGAGGTGCACAAGTTGACGAACCAAAAGAACATACCATTTCTCCTGGTGACAAGCGGGTACAATACCGTGGTGGGAGGTACAGAGCTTCAGAGCAATGACGCTCATATTTATATCTGGGACTTGAAGAACACGTCTAGTCCGCTCCGGCTGATTGTGGAGTCGCAGCACGACGATGTGACCGAGCTCCAGTACCACCCAACCAACAGCCAGATGTTGCTTCTGGGCTCCACCGACGGCTGCGTCAACATCTACGACTTACAAGAGCCGTCCGAGGACGACGCGTTGTACCAGGTGATCAACCACTCGTCGGTTGCGTCTGCAGGCTGGCTTCTGGCGACCCGGATCTACAGTCTTTCCCACATGCTGACGTTTGCCATCCATGAGTTGTCTGATGTCTCCAACGAGGAGACGGTGGAGTTGGAAAAAGATAAGGACTTGGGCGATATCCGGCCGGACTGGGGGTGTGAGTATGTGGTTGACGTGTATGACGGGTATGTTGCGGTGGGGTCTTTGTCGGACAAGAACGAGGTCAAACTCCTCGAGTTCAAGCGCGAGAAAGTGCGAAAGCCGATGTGTGTGTTGGAGAAGCCGCACGGCGACGAGATTGCCCGCAGCGTGGTGCGGTTGGTGCTGCAAGATTTGGTGTTGTCGGGCGGCGAGGACGGCAATGTGTGCTTGTGGAAGTACGAGGAGAAGCAGAAGAAGGGGAAGAGCGAGAAGAAGGCGAAGGCGAAGAAGTTTAAGCCGTATTAGTAGCAGTGCATTGGCGAAGCCAATGTGCTGCTTTTGCTGCCACCACTCCGTCCAACAGCACTGCACACAGCACAGCACAGCACATTGGCTTCGCCAAAGCACCGCAACAAGCAACGCTTCCCGGCGCGGTCAAGTTGCGAGGCTCGCACTCATGAGTACAAATAAGTTGCGAGGCTCACTCATGAGTACAAAAAAGTCGCGAGGCTCGCCGCAAAACAGGCACCCTGCTGCAAGTTGTAATCTGCGCCGCGACGACGTGCGTGGGAGACTGCACTGGAGCCGTCCAGTGGGGGGACAAAAGTGCCCCGCACCAGAAAACCGACGGAAATACGAGCGCAACAACAGTGGTCTGACTTTCACAATGGTGGTCCGACTTTCACAATAGTGGTCCGACTTTCGTAGCTGGCCCTGCCCGCACGCAGTGCCATGTTGTGAGCAATTAGCACCAGTCCATAATTGATCAGCCCTGCGAGAAAAAGCCGTTTCTAAAACCCGTAATCAACTGAACAAATAAAAACGGTTACACAACAATTAAAATGTAATTTCCAAATCACACTCAGGTATTTATCTCTCATGTGTGGTGGTCACGGCTGTCCTCAGCCGCAATTACGAGCTCGCGGCGGGTCGCCATATGCAGCCGAAACACCCCCTTTTTGGCGGCGAACGGTCTGCACGCGCAGCGACACTGGCACCAGCACGGTCGAGCAGGGCCGTGAGTACTGTCGACCACAGGGGCCGCCAGAGCACTTCTTCTTGGTGTCTCTCAGGAAGATTTGGGGTCTCTCAGGAACGCACATCTCCTGGAGAAAGGGGCGAGTGGGATCAGTGGACCGGGGTGCGGCGCAGACCAACCCTGATTCATTGCATGCCTAAATTGAAAAGCTAATTGGAGGCCAATCAAAGGCTAATTGGATTTCCGCAGTAAGCAGCACGCAGCATTCGAAGCACACTGTAACGGAGTATGTTGCCAAGCAAGCCAAGAAGTGCCCTCCGATAGCATGGCATATTTAGAAAAGATCGATTTGAAAAAGAGAGAAGGAAAATTATCATACAATGCTTCATGGGTGATTTCCGACGCTTGCTTCCACCGTCCCCCTCTCTGCTCCTCGGCAAAACCAACGGCGAGGCGTGATTGATGAATCTATTGTCCACTCCGGGGATTGCTGGGATCCTGCGAAGCGACAAAAGATTGGGTCTCTTATGGGCCTGAGAGGATAAGCCTATTCTCTAATTTGTATTTTTATTCATTGGGCGGGATCCTTGTCGATTGGCTCGCTTAGCTGGGGCGATTGTGGGCGGCCAAGCGGCCCGCCAATTTCATGCGCCGCCACGCCCGCCCATGCCGCCCCAGCAACGCCAGGCAATTGCCGGCTGCACGGGCCCACCTAATCTCAGACACCCCCAGTTCTCCAGGGTTTTCCCAACCCAGCTGTCAGCCGTCCCACGAACCATCTTATAACCGCACACACCGCCAGTGCCCGGCCCCATGTCATAGATGCCCAAAGAATCTCCGACCTGGGACGAGCAGTGCTCGCGATGCGACCGGGTGCCATGTCTTTGCGTTGGTGCCGAGCAAACTCCAGTGGAGCAAAGCTCAGACCACCCTCAACAACACCACCACATGCTGAAGTTGAGTCTTGTGAGTCTGAAGACTTACAGACGGCAGAAGCAGGAGAAGCCGAAAAAGCAAAAGAAGACACCGCTTTTCTCAATATTGGACTTCAAAAATAAGACCCAGAGCAACACCAACAACATCGGCCTCAGCTCCACGATATACAAGATCAATCTTCAGAAGAAGCTGTTCAATCCGCTCACGGGCCACATCTACCAGCCCATGACGTTCCCCTTGGTCACGGTAAGGCGGAAGAAGTATCCCGATAAAATCATCTACAGGGACCTTTTCTCGATCTGCGGGGAGGACGACCCGATGCACGGCTATTTCAGGCTGGAAATGACATACCTTTTTTTCGATGCCAACTACAATGCTCAGCACTATGCCATGATCTATTCAACCCTCATGACCAGGGCATGTTTCGCAATCTTGGCCCAGAGCGAACAACATTACCAGATGGCAAAACAGTACTACGGGCCGAGTGCAATGGACCACCTCAAGCAGCCAACAGAGGACCAGGAGGGGGCCCTCAAGGCTCAGGCACACAAGTACCCGCCGAAAACAACAAAACTCCTCCAGCATCTAGTCATTGAGCACAAGCTCGAGGGGTTCCGTTTGGCACAGAAAACGATCGAGCTGCTCAACAATCCGCAGAAGCTCCAGGATACCCATTTCTTGACCTTTGTGAGAAACTTGTTTTACTACTCTATTATAAACATCGGACTCACTTTCTTCGAGGGCCTGGACTACAACAACTTGCTCACTTTCGTCAAAGGATTCGTCTCGACGACATTACACCAACCGCTTCTTGACAAGTTCAATCTGATTATGGTGCTCCCGCAGTACCGCAGCAGCGACAAGATCAACCAGCAGTTCAAGTTTGTGCACAACATGTTCCTGTACATCCACCTGTACTTTATCCGCAACATCAACAGCATCTACATTCCCAACTACAACACGGGCATACTCGCGGAGTTCTCTTTACGGCTTGGCTCTTTCACTGACCAGTTGTTTGAAAACAATGACTACCTTCTCGACTCCATTTCGGGCCCCACAAAGTCTGGCCAGGGCGACTTCACCGCAGACCCAAACCTCACGGTGCTAGCACAGATGCTCTTACTCAAACAGTTCTTGGCAGATTTGCTCGACTCTCCGCTGCTCAAGATGTTGCGGTCCGACCATATATCGGTGTGCCCGCCCGACGCGATGTTTTCTTTCTTGAGACAGTATCTTTCGATCTACCCGTCGAACGCGACATTTGTGCTGTCCAACTACAAGCTGTTGGCGCTACTTGAGAAACTCTTCTTGCTCCACTGGATAGCGTGCTCTGCCATTTTGGACAATGTCTTCTCGGAGTCGCTTTATTTGTTCATCACGCGGTTCTCAGGTATTACGTTCTATGCCGGATTCAACCAGGATTTTATCAACGACACTTTGGACCAGATATCCGAGCTTGAAGACTCGCGCCTCGCAGATACGTTGACGCGTACCGTGATATACCTCACCCGCACGGTTTCCTTCTTCATGTACCGCTACCGCGTCTATCTCCGCAACCTCATGATCCTCAACCCATACCCGGACACTGAAAAATTCAATGAGCATCGCTTGAAGTCGCGCAAGGTGGGGCTCAAGGAAAAGCAGTTGGTGCTGTTGGCCTCCCAGACAATCCGGTTCGAGAACTACCCCACCAACGACCGCCCCCATGCACAGTTCCACGAGCACCAACCGAACAACCCGAAGTTTTATATCTTTGAAGACAAGGAGTTTGAGATTGACAAGAACTGCACTCTGTTCAATGCCCACGAGATTTATAGCCACATCCACGCCCACGGTTTCAACGTGGACCGCATGCCGCTCGAGTTGCTTCGGCTCTCGTCGTTTGGGTTGTTGGAGAACATCGACTACCGGCCGAATCTCAATACGCTCTCGAACAATTACTTGAACTTGAACAACGAGTACTTCAAGCACAATGAGACGTTGGTCAATTTGTACACAAAGGACCGGAATGAGATCTTGAACTGGAAGAGGGAAGAGACTTTCAATGGGGAGGGCCACGGCAATGGCCACAACAATGGTCATGACGGCAGTGGCCATGACCAGGATAGACACCGGTACAATGCAGATAGTGAGTTTTAGCGAGTTTCCAAGTTACGCGCACCGTTCAATGTTTTGGTTTAGTTAAAGCAACGATATATTTAATGACAGCCAGTTTTGCTATCGATCATAGTGAGCAGTAGACCCGGAGGGGCGAAGCAGCACGCGAGCTGTATTTGGATACGTAGAGTATGTAGACTTTACTACTGCGGCCCAGACGTGTACGCTTTCGATTTGCTTAAAATGATATGACAATTTGATTCGCTTTGCGCAGATATTGATGATTCTTGCTGCTCCCACTCTGCGCCAAGGTAGCGTATTATAAACGACAAACCTGGGAAAGGCAAACCTGGGAAAGTCAAACCTGGGAAAGGCAAACCTGAGAAAGGCAGACCTGAGAACGGCAGACCTGAGAACGGCAGACCTGAGAACGGCAGACCTGAGAACGGCAGACCTGGGAACGGCAAACCTTAGAACAATGCCGGAATCAGGTCTTTGACAATTGTCACTGGCACTTGTCACTGGCAGTGCCATCGTGTTCGCTACCGAATCTTTTGCACTGCTTTTGACGCCGCTTACTGCTTAGCCGACGCCGCTTACTCGCACTGTCTCGCTGGCGCTCGCCAGTGCGCTCCGCGCTACACTTACTGCTAAAATCGGCGTATATTACTGCAGCACCGCCGCACGCTGTCCACTATCGGTCACCGCTTCTGGCTTACTCCAACTTGTCCAAGACGGCCTTGGTGAACTCCTCGGTGGTGGCGTTGCCGCCAATGTCCTGGGTGCGGACCTTCTTGTCCTTCAACACCGCGTACACCGCCTCGGAGATCTGGTCGGCGCTCTGGTCGAGGCCCAAGTGGCGCAACAAGAGAGTCGCAGAGAGAATCATCGCAGTCGGGTTGGCAACGTGCTTACCCTCGATGTCAAGACCGACGTGTCTGCAGCCCGGCTCGAACACCGCGTGCTCACGGCCAAAGTTGGCGCCTGGCACGAGACCCGGCCCGCCAATGAGAGCCGCGCCGATGTTCGACAATATACTGCCGTACAAGTTCGGGGTGACAAGAACATCAAACTGCTGTGGTCTGGACACCGCCTGCATCGACGCGTTGTCGACAATGATGGTGTCGCAGCCGATGTCTGGATAGTCCTTGGCGACCTCCTGGACAGTCAGGCGGAACAACCCGTCGCCGAGCTTCATGATGTTGGCCTTGTGCACCGCGGTGACCTTGCTGCGGTTGTTCTTGAGGGCAAAGTCAAAGGCAAACTTGGCAATGCGCTCGGACTTGTACTTGGTGATGATCTTGAGCGACTCCACCACCCCCGGCACAGACTGGTGCTCGAGCCCGGAGTACTCGCCCTCGGTGTTCTCACGGATGAGGGCAATGTCGATGTCCTGCAACTTGGTGTCGACGCCCGGGATGTTCTTGATGAGGGTCAACGAGGCGTAGATGTCGAGCTGCTTGCGGAGCGCCACGTTGAACGAGTTCTTGCCCACGTCGGTTGGGGTGTGGAAGATGCCCTTGAGCCCGACCTTGTTTCTCTTGAGCGAGGCCACGGACTCCGTGACAAGGTCGTGGCCCTCGCCGCCGCGGATGAGCTCCCAGTCGACCGGCACCCGGGTCGCCTTGAAGATCTCGACCACGGAGCTCGTGATCTCCTCGCCGATTCCGTCGCCCGGAATGAGGGTCACGTCGAACCGCCCGCCGTACTTCTTTGGCAACGACGCCTCGGTCGCAAAGGTTCTCACAGACTGGGGTTAGTGTGGTTCAAGATTATCGTGGTGGTCCAAGAATGGCGGTCTAAGAATGGCGGTCTAAGAATGGCGGCCTAAGCATGGCGATCTTTATGTCCAATTCTAGGGGGTCCGAATCCAGCCAATCAGGCTGGATTCGACAGATCTCCCCAGGGCCACGCTTTTTTCTCTGACGCCATTCTTGACACGTCGTTTCCTCAATATGATTTCCCGGCTTTACTTACGTTCTTGGCAGCTTGTCTGAACATGGTGTGTTGTGCAAGTGGGATACTTGGGAGGAAAAAACGAGGCCGCGCGAAAAACAGGTGGGCGTGAAAAGCTCGGGGGTAGTTCGGACATGAAAATTTGCCAGGGGGTGGGGAATACCCTCCTTAGACTCCGGGAGAGTAGTGCATTGGCACAGCCAATGTCCTGCGGAGCCTGTGCGATTTCAAGGGAATATATTTTTAAGCAACACTTTTAAGGCAACAATTGAAACTCTCTGTCACTCTCTTGTAAACACCGCCACAGCTTCGCCAGTGCACTACTCTCTGCTTTCTGCTTACCAGTGCATAGCTTGAACTCATGCACCCCGACAAACTCCCGACCCCCCCGACATCTCCAAACGTTTCCCCGACTAACCACACCGGGCAGCGCATTGGCGGTGTATTGGCGGAGCCTGTGCAATTTCCAAGGCAATAATTTTGAACAGCAACTTCTAAAACACTATTTTTGTAGGCAACAATTTCTTAGGTAATTTCGTAGGCCCTATTTTCTAAGACAGTCTGTTGTCAAGCACCGTCCTCAGCTATTCTACATACCACTTCCTTGTTGACCCGGGTAACCCATATAAAGCCTGGCACATCTAAAGGGGCACTACTTGACTGATGGTCTCACTGCCCGAGAGGCTCACTGCCCGAGAGGCTCACTGCAACAGCAACTGGCGACTGCTTGGGTTTTGAACGTCTGGGTGTTGACTGCATTGGTATCCAATGTGCTACTAAGAACATGCGCAGCATAATGGCGAAGCACTGCTTCTGCAATGGTTGACTGACTCCGTTTCTCAACCCCAACCCTAGCCGCGAAAGCCGTAAAACCCTAAAGCATGTCCACTAGAGCAAAATTAAGGACTAGAAAATACTCAAAACAGTCGCAGCACAATGGCTCCGCTATTGCACTGCTTGCACTCCTCTGCACTGCTTATGCAACTGGTGTCCGGATTTCACGTGACCTTTGTCTTACACACACTCTCTCCTTTAACAACCTTTCAGTGTACTAGAAGGAAATCAAAAACTGTAGAAATTAGTTTAGCAGTGTCATACTGCCATAACAGTGTTTTGTCCTTTTATAGCACCTTTCTGTGTTATTTTCTGCTCCCCCCAAGCGACCCCAAACCCCCGCGACATGGGAAATGCACCAACTTCCAGAAAGTTACTATAAAAGATCAAGAGATAATTTTCGGGGTTTTCACAAAACACACAAAAATTTTTTTTTTTTAATAAAGTCATTAGGCTGTATTAAATTCATTAGGCTGCAGTAGTCGACAAAGGGCTTATCTGCCAGTGGGAGTGTCTCTTGCCCGTGAGGTTGTCTGCTGCCTATGGTTTGCTGCCATGGGCCGTGGGGTATGGTTCTTGTCACGTGCCACACTCTATTACCACAGCAGACCCAAGGAGAAACACGGCCATGACGGTGGCAGTGAGCAGCGGGGTCCGCAGCGTCCCAGGGCAGCCCGACAACAAGGGTGAAGACACGGAAAACGAGACCATCAGCGAGGGTGAACTGACCGAGGACGAGCTGCGGCAGGGCCCGGATGACAGCATGGAGGA
Source organism: Saccharomycopsis fodiens (assembly GCA_002564235.1). NCBI lineage: Eukaryota > Fungi > Ascomycota > Saccharomycetes > Ascoideales > Saccharomycopsidaceae > Saccharomycopsis > Saccharomycopsis fodiens. Next base: position 2,447,706 of record JNFV01000002.1, read on the forward strand.
GGGCTACATTTTGGCTGCCAAGTACATCAAGCGCGGCCGGGCACCGCGGAAAGAAGACGGCGTTGGCCAGGGTAGTATATTTTCGGGCGGGCAGCATGGCCGGAGCAATGAGCGGAGCAACGAGCGGAGCAGTGAGCAGAGCCCGGTTCCCGTCAAGAGGACGTTTAAGATGGGTCTTAGTAAGAGCCATGTAACAGCTGAGAAGGGTCTCTCTAAGATGAGCCCCTCTAAGATGAGCCCCTCTAAGATGAGCCCAACTAAAAACCGATTCAGCCTGCGGCCGGGGCTCCGGAACAGCAGGAAAGCTTCGTCGCCCGAGGCCTCTGCCCACATCCCCACGCCCTCGGACGACGAAACAGTGAGCGACTACGAGACCGAGACAGACTGCGAGCGGCTGGACGACGGCCGGGGCAGCGAGCCGTACTTGCACAGCTCGCCCCTCACTCTCAAGACCCCCAGTGCGAAGCCGGCAATCGATGCCAACTCCCGGTCCACCGTCCGCATGCTGCGCGTGGGCTTTTTCAACTTGACGCCCACCGCCAACAGAGAGGCGGCGCACTTCACGCCCCACGCGCGCCACGATCTGCTGGACAGCGACTACGGCTACGCGACGGGCCTGCCGTCGGCGCACCGCACGAGGCGGGGGAAGAAGCGGCGGGTTGATCACGTGACGCGGGGGGTCGGCGCGACGTCGGGCCCGGGGAGCCCCGAGGACCCGTTCATGGAGCCCACCGAGGGTGTCGAGGGTGTCGATGGGTACAGGTTTGTGAGGCGGGGCGGCAAGGCACGTTCGCGCAGCGGCAGTTTTGATGCAGTCGATGCAGGCAAAGCGGAGGACCCGTACAGGATGTCGTACGACGCCCAGCCATTGCGCGGGGCCAGTAAAAGCTCTGTGGACGTTCTAGACAAGTACAGGCAAGAAGCTGGCAAACGCTCGGGGCAAGACTACGAGTTGTACACCAAACAGTGGCTGCACTTGAACCAGTTGGAGGCCGTGGTGTGGCCCAACAAAACGGGCACGTTTGAGGGCGTGACAGTGGACGAAGTGACGCTGTTTTTGCGCCAGGGGCTGGAAATCATCTTCAAAAACGAGTTCCGGCAGCGGCGCATCGAGAGCAACGGCGACGTGCTCGACCGGATTTTCAAGAACGTGCTCAAGAACGAGCGGATCCGGTGGCACCCGGACAAGATGGTGAGGATCTTGACGTCGGTGGGGCTTATCCGGGAGGTGGACGAAAACGGAAAGGGGGTCAAGGAGGAGGCGAGTGGGGAGGCTGCTCGTGAGCTGGCTCAGGCGTTGACCGAGCAGATCACGTATACTTTTCAGGTTATTAATAAGATATACGAGCAGTTGTGAGCAGCCTGGCGAGCGAAGCGAGGCGGGCTGCTCTTATTTTTTGCTTGCCGGCACATTGGCGGAGCCAATGTGCGGAGCCAATGTGCTGCGGTGATCAGCTTTTGATTGAAGCTTGCTTCGCTCGCCGCTGCTCTTATTTATTGCTCGCCGGGCTGCTAATTTTATGGATGCTTCGCTCGCAGCCAGCAACAGTGGACATAATAGACAATACCGAAGGTGTGCCAGCATCAAAGCAGTAGGAAAGTTGTAGGAAAGCAGTACGCAGTGGCGAGCAAAGCGAGACACTGCTTTATATAAGACATCGCAGCACATTGACTTCGCCAATGCACTGCTCACTAGACTGTTGGTGGGCACACGTATGTAGGGCGAAGGACGCATGCTGGTGCGCTATGTAGGCAGTATGAAATCAGCCGCTGCGTGTGGAATACTAACAAACAGACTAAAACAATCGGTGTGAATTTGCTAACGTTCTAACATCAGCTATGCGGTTGGCTTATATTTTTTTTTGGAAAGCAATAGGAAAGAAGTAGGAAAGTAGTAGGAAAGTCGTAGGAAAGTTGTAGGAAAGCATTAGGGAAGTAGTAGGAAAGTAGTAGGAAAGTATAGACATGTGAATTTTCGGCAACCATACCGCACTGTCATTCAAAATAGGTGTGTCCTTTGTAAGTGTGTCCTTTTTAAGTGTGTCCTTTTTATGTGTGCCCTTTTTATGTGTGCCCTTTTTATGTGTGCCCTTTTTATGTGTGCCATTTGGTTGGATCAAAGCTAGGTGCTTTGGAGGAGCCAATGTGCCGCGGTGATTAGCTTCTGATTGAGCTTTTGATTATATCTTTTTGCCAGTACTGCTCTGGACTCAGGAAATGGCTATAGGGCTAGCAACGCCACCAAGTTGCTTCGCAATTTGGCAAAAGGCTAGGCTGGGTTCATAGAGGCGAGGCAATATAATGGCATTGTTCGCTTCGCTCGCCAGGCTGCCGCCAATAGATAACTTCTTTTCAATATACGTCATTCGCTCTGTATATAATCAAAAATACATCGTTCGCTCTATTTATACCCAAAACTGCTGCCAGCTGATCTACTCAACTCCCTCTGTCTATTACACTCCCCCGACATTGGCTGACCCAAATGGACCGGGAGTCGTCCCACGTGCTGCTCGATCCGGCCCAGGCGATGAGAACCCGCAGGAAAGTCACTGCAGAAAATCAGTGCAGAAAGACACTGCATAAGCCCGAGCCAAAGATTTTCAGTCCACTCGACCCACTGTTGTTTTAAACCATTCCGACTAACCTAAAAACACACTCCTTCTAACCCATGACCCAAATAGGAGCCGACATCACTCAGCCGCTCGACGTCGACAAAGCCCCGACGCTCGAGGTCCGCCCGCTTGTGCCCGAGTACTCGTTGGCGGCGCTCAACTACGCCATCGACCACTACCGCCAGCTCCACGCGAGTTTCACCACCGCGACTTTCTGGCACCCCCTCACGTTTGCGGTGTGGGTGGCCGCCAACGCGGTGTTTGTTCGCTTGATGTTTGGCAAGGCCGTGAGCAGCTTCGGCTACAGTGTGATCCTCAACAACCCGATGTTCCTCATCCAGACGATCTTCTTCTTCATGGCGAGTTTCGCGCTGATCTTGCTTGTGGGCAAGTTGCAGTCGTACGAGATGCGCGACATCAGCGACGAGATCAGAGACTCCGGGGGCGAGGACGTCTTTGGGTTGAATCTCCGCCACTACATGTTGTCGGACAGCAGCAAGAAGTTGACCAAGGCCGAGAAGGAGCAGGCCAAGATTGCAGAGAGCAGCAGGGTGATGGTCTACAGAGGCACCCCGGTGGCGGTGGTCTCGGTGCACCGGCAAGGCACGACAAAGGCCTACAAGATCACCGCGTTAGGAATCAAGAAGGTCTACCAGAAAAGCGGAATGTACGAGGACCTCATTGACTGGGCGGTTGAGCGGGCACAGAGCCAGGGGGGCCGCAGCGTTTCGATTGACGTTTATAGTGTTGATAAGTACTTGGCCGGGGTGGTGCGGTCTCGCGGGTTTGCCAAGGCCAAGAGCGAGCCGTTGCAGAGTGTAGTAGGAAGGGTTTTTGGGTTCAGCAAGGATACCTATGAGCGGGAACCATGATAAACCATGATGGCTGTGCCATGCACTGGCGAGCGTCAGCGAGACAGTGCGTGACAGCCACTTGTCTGGTAGCTCCTAAAGGCAAGCCCGCGAGCACTATTGTCTATCCTTGTGATCCTGCTGCGCTTGTCATCATGGTTCTCTGCACCAGCAGTCATCAGGGTTTGAGCCCAGCCCAGCCCAGCTATTGGTAATCAATCCACTGCGTGCCCCGCGCAGCGCGTTAGCTAAAAACTATTGTTACAAAAGAGCTTTGAATCGTTACGTTTGTTGAATATGAGAATCGAGTAAAAAATCTAAAGACAAGTTAGACTATATTGTGATTTAATAAGAAAGGAGTTTTCAGAAGCGGGGCGCCGTAGACAATAAACAGTAGACAGTGGACAGCGATCAGGAAACGGTAGACAATGAAAAGTAGACAATGAATAATAGACCATGAACAGTAGACAATAGACAGTAGACAGCCAGATATTTACGGCTTCTATTTCCAAGAACGCAGCACACTGGCGGAGCACTGCCACTTCTTGAACAGTGCACCTCTCCAATTATAGCACACTGTTCACTCCCGTCGCAGTAGGAGTAAACAGTGTGCGGTACTCTTCCTTAATAAGTCTGGCAAAGCCTACACTGCAGCGCATTGGCTTTGCTAACGCACTGCTCTTACTCCGCCAACGCACTGCTCTCCAGCAACATAGCAATCAACATTACCATATGGAAGAAATGTAATCCAGTAAGGTAATGATACAACAACTGTATCCACTGGAGACTTAGTGAAATTGAAATCTGGCAGGCTGCACGTGACCTCAAATTATGCCCCTCAATCTGATCATCCACGACGCACCCTGATGATTTGCACCCTCATCAAAACCCATGAGCCAAATGCTACGACGGGTCCAGCAGGACCCCAGAACCAAGGCCGCCCTAGCAGTTGGGGCCCTTTTATTTACCCTCTTCTTTCTCTGGCGCACGTTTGCCAGTGAAAACTCCTCTGATCTCACAAACGCGGAGGTCAACAGCTTACTCTCGCAGAACGTGGTGAAGAAAGTGGAACGCCCCAACTTCAAGCTCGCGACGCCCTACCTCAACAACGAGGTCTCCGAGCAGAACTACCAGTTTAATGGCCACGTGATGATTCGCAACGACCGCCACGTCCGCCTCACCAGCGAGAAGCGGCACCAGACCCTGAGTTTCTTCTCGAACCACAAGATCCAGGAGAAGTCGTTTGAGCTAGACTTTTCGTTTGCCATTGGGGGCAAGGGCGACGTCTCGAAGTTGCATGGCGACGGGATGGGCATTTTCTTCACCACCGAGAAGTTGCAGGAGGGCGAGTTGTTCGGGGTGCAGGAGATGTACACGGGGTTCGCCATCTACATCGACACATACCGCAACGGGCGCACGGGGATTTTTCCCTACGTGATGGCTGCGCGCAACGACGGGCTGCAGAAGTACGACAAGGACAACGACGGCAAGGCGAACGAGATCGACGGCTGCATTGCCCGGAGCTTGTGGAACCCGAAGCGGGGCAAGACCCGGGCGCGGCTCATCTATGTGGAGGACGGGTACGTGTCGTTGGACTTTGACTACAACAACGACGGGAACTGGAAAAACTGTTTTGCGTTGCAGGATGTGTTTTTGCCGCGCGAGTTTCACCTTGGGTTCGCGGCGCAGACGGGCGACCTCCACCAGAACGTCGACATTGTCGACGCCCATCTCTACGGGTTGTACGACTTCCACGACCAGCCGTTCGACAAGTTTGCGCATCTCCAGGAGATTCTCCAGGACGAGTCCTCGCCGGACAAGTTTGAAGAGGTCAGCGAACAGGTGCGGATGGCCGACGACCTGGTGCGGACCCGCAAGGTGCAGAAGAAGAAGGACGGGAAGCAGGTGCGGCGGACGATCCGCCGGTTGCAGAACGCCGAGAAGCGGTTGAAGAAGCAGTCGGAGCAGCGCCGTGCGGAGCGCCGGGCGAAGCGTGCCGAGGCGTTCTCCAAGGCCAAGAAGTATATGTATTTTCCTGTGTTGTTGGTGGTGGTGTACTTGGCGACGGTGGTGTACCGGGTGCAGCGGAAGAATAGTCGGAGGAATAGCAGGGGGTTGCTTAGTTAGCACCTTGCTAGCAGCAGACCACGAAGTGGGAGGCTGCGGTAGCCCGTTGCACTGGCGAGCGTCAGCGAGACAGTGCGAGACAGTCGCTGGCCTGTAGCTTCTCGAGTCTCTCTCAGACTGCGGTTGAGTCTCTCTCTGTGATGTCGTTTCCTACTCCCGGACACCCCAGATGATATTTATATAATATTTATTTTTGGAGTAGAGCCACCAATGGCTGGTCCAAACGAACATTTTTAATTTAGCTTCTCAGCTTCTCTAGCTTCTTATAATCTGCAATGTGCATGTTGCATGTTACCAGTGTTAGTAGCCTAAGCACTGGCGAGCGTCAGCGAGACAGTGCGAGACAGTCACTTGCCTGGTAGCTCCTTAAGACAAGCCCCCGAGCACTATTGTCTATCCTTGTGATCCTGCTGCGCTTGTCCACCATGAGTGCTTCAATTGAGTTAATAGTACACAAGCAGTCGATGCAGCGAGAAAAACTTTTGTCGATGCAGTAAGAAAGACTTTTGTCGCATCCGCCAGGCTTCGCCTGTCAAATGCTAAGCATGTAGGGAATACTCACACCTGGATTTGACAAAGCTTTTTAAATAATTAGCAAACATCTACATTTCACCTTGTTCAAAGGGAGGTATAATCCTTTTGAGATTTGTGCATCACCTTCCTGCATGCTTCGCTACAATTGCAATCGCTTGGCAGAGAAATCCACGTAATTGTAAGATGCAATAGAAAAGACTTCTCGATGGAGTAACATAAGCAGTGAAATAGACCCTGGTCGATGGAGTAAAAACACTTTTGTCGATGGAGTAAAAAAGAATTTTGTTGAGGGAGTAAAAAAGAATTTTGTCGAGGAAGTAAAAAAAAACTTGTCGCATCCGCCAGGCTTCGCCTGTCGAATGCATTGGACAAACAACACGGTGGCAGTCTCCACAACAGCCAACTTCTTTTTTAACTCATGCGAATGACTCTATTGGTATCTGATAATTTCTGACGCCCCAAATAGTCCCAAACAGTCAGGCTCAGGCATCGCGCTTGCAGGGTGCGTCCGCAGTCGAAGCAGAAAGCAGCTCTGGCAGAGTCACAAAGTCTTTTCCACTGCACCGACAAAAGACTTTTCTACTAAAATGTCTTTAGAAACACCGAGCCCACTCCACCCTTCACGCGGCTCGCTTATTCCAGGTAGTCGCAATACTTTAGCACCCGCCGTTTGTTTGCCAGCGCTGGGAATGTAAGGTTACAAGAGGAAATGGGGCGACCGCGATGGGATGTAAGGCTCCAGCATTCGACAGTCAAACACTGGCGGATGCGGTAAAGCAGTGGCGAGCGTGAGCGAGATGCTGCGTGTGTCATTTACTGCGAGGCTGTAATTCGATACGGTAAAAAGACTTTTGTGTCTACTGCGAAGCTGTAATTGTCGATACGTTAAAAAGATTTTTGTGTCTACTGCGAGGCTGTAATTGTCGATACGGTAAAAAGACCTTTGTCAATACAGTAAAAAGACATTTGTACAGTAAAAAGACATTTGTACAGTAAAAAGACATTTGTACAGTGAAAAGACATTTGTACAGTAAAAAGACATTTGTACAGTAAAAAGACATTTGTCGCATCCGCCAGGCTTCGCCTGTCGAATGCTAGCAAACTTTATTCCAAGACACGGTCATGGGCTCACTGGCGCCTGCCAGACCCTGGCACAGGGCGTGATCCCAGGTAATTAGCGCCCGAGGGGGTAGGCCATGATGTAAGGGGGCAGCACAATCAAGGAAGGAGTGGAGTAGAGAAGGAGTAGAGCAAGGAAGGAGTAGGCAGGGGAGTAAGCAGGGGAGTAAGCAGGGGAGTAAGCAGGGGAGTAGTCAGGGGAGTAGTCAGGGGAAGGAGTGACTTTCTGACTCTGTCAGATCAGGCGGATCAGGAGTGCAGTTTTTGGAGCGCAGCTTTGGAGCGCAGTTCCTGGAGCGCCGTGCTCGGTGCCTGCAACGGTGCCTGGCACGCCGCCTAGCACACCCGCCTAGACGGCCCGTAGATCACTGCAAGGGCTCGGCAGGAGGGGCAAGGCTTTAAGTTCAACGGTCATGACATAATCCACTACGGTCGGGGAAGCCAGACTAAAAATATGACAGCTCAAGGAAGCTGGGTGACTACGGCGGCGCGTGCTGCCGAAGTGTTTTCGTTGCTCATGAAATTGCCACACCAGTTGCTCGCTTGGAGGACAATAGGCGTGGGCGGATAAGTAGCACGCAGCACGCCAATCCCAGCGCCGCGCACGTGACCGCGACCCCCCCGTTGTCAGCAACCCCCGAGGGTTTTTCGAAATAGGGTTTCCCAAACGGGCCCGCGGCCACCGCAGCGCCTCCAGGGTGAGCCTAGCGCCAGAGGGCCGCCCGAACGGGATAGCCAGAGGTGCATACAAATAAACAAGGCCCAGGAAGGCAAGCCAAGTGCGGTGTTTATTAGTAAATAAAGAATTTCACTCACAATTTCAGGTGGGAGTCATGTTCGTTCTGACTTGAAGGACAGGTCACTGTGGATGACTGACCCGTGGCCAAGTCAGTGATTCTGTTACAGGTCACAGGCTACCGATAGCGCAGTGTCAGTGCCGGTGGTTTTCAGTGGCTTGAGTCTGAAACACTGTGCGAGAGCGTAACATCTCCCCATCCGGCAGCCGCTCGCTGGATCCATGAGCCGCCAAAGGCAAGGGGATTTTGGCTCAGAAAAAGCGGAGGCCTTGGAAAACGCCCGCGCGCCGGTCGCTAATTGGCGGGGAAGTCACGCGTTTGCCGACGCACTCCTATGCACGCTGTTGCCCAGACCGCGCGCTCGTCCTAGGCCAGACGCGTCGATGCGCACCGGGATGCAGCCAGACGCACGCCCGCATCCGTTGTGCGTGCAAACTTTTCCGCGCCCTTTTAACAGTGTGGCTCCCCGTGTTTTTCAGGTCTTGTTTCTTTAGTACTCTCACCACTCCGATTGACCCTAGACGACCACAGTCCTTCTTTCCATTCCTTGACGTCTAAGCCAATCACCACATTCTTTGAAACAGATATCCTCATTCCTTGATCTATTTATATTTCCCAGAGTCCGAATTTCCAATGTTGTTCAACAAAGTCTCTGTCTTGGCCATGGCCTCCGCCGCGCTTGCGGTGCCAAACCACCACGTGCACCACATGCACAAGCGTGACGAGAACGTCGAGACCGTCGTCGTGACCGCCACCACTTTGGTCTACGTCACCGACGGCGAGTCCACCACCGCGGTTTCGTCTTCGGCCTCCACTGTTGAGCCGGAGCCAACCTCGGCCTCCACCACCGTGACCGTCTCGCCAGCTTCCAGCTCCGCTGCCAGCTCCTCGTCCTCGAGCTCCCTGAGCTCCTCGTCCTCGTCCTCGTCGAACTCCGGCGTCGACGGCGACTTGGACGACTTCTCGGGTCCAAACTCGAAGTTTGAGGACGGCGTCTACAGCTGCGACTCTGTGCCAACCGGCCAGGGTGTCGTGAGCGTCGACTGGGTCGGCCTTTCCGGCTGGGCCTCGATCCTCAACGACAACGGCGACACCGTCAAGACCTGCCAGGAGGGCTACTACTGCTCGTACGCGTGCCAGGCCGGTATGTCGAAGACCCAGTGGCCTTCGTCGCAGCTCTCTGACGGCCAGACCCGCGGTGGTCTTGTCTGCAAGGGCGGCAAGCTCTACAGAACCAACACCGACACCGACTACTTGTGTGAGTGGGGTGCCCAGTCTGCCAACGCGGTCTCCAAGGTCGACAAGGTGATTTCCTTGTGCAGAACCGACTACCCAGGTTCCGAGAACATGGTTGTGCCAACCAGACTCACCGCCGGCTCCACCAAGCCAATCTCCGTTGTTGTTGGCGAGAGCTACTTCAAGTGGCAGGGTAAGGTCACCTCGTCGCAGTACTACGTCAACGACGCCGGTGTCGACATCGAGGAGGGCTGTGTCTGGGGTACCGACGCCGGTACCATCGGTAACTGGGCCCCAGTGGTCTTGGGTGCTGGCCAGACCGGCTCGATCACCTACCTCTCGATCATCCCTAACCCTAACAACAAGACCCCACCTTCGTACAGCTTGAAGATTGAGGCTGCCGACGGCGGCTCGACCGTCGGGTCTTGTGTGTACTCCGGCGGCTCTTACTCTGGTGGCTCCGACGGATGCACTGTCTCTGTCACCTCTGGTACCGCCAACTTTGTCTTCTACTAGACGGTTTGTTCTGTGACCCGCGGGAAGCCGTGGGTCGTGTACTTTAAAATTGTTGGCAAGCAGTTGTAAGCTGCTTGCCCGCGGTCTATATATGTTGTTTTCTTCGCCTATGTCTTGCATAGCACAATAAATACCTTCTACAAACTGTATGACTATTCAGCATCTGGCGAAGCCAAACTACTCATAGTTTAGCATCTGGCGAGGCCAGGTGCGTTTTCACCAATATGCTTATTATTTAGCCTGGCTTCGCCAGGTGCGTTTTCACCAATATACTTATTATTTAGTCTGGCTTCGCCAGGTGCGTCTTCACCAATATACTTATTATTTAGCCTGGCTTCGCCAGATGCCTCTTCACCAAGCTACTCAAAATTCAACGGCTGGCTAGGTCGACGTTTTTCAGCATTCGCGACACCGAGCGCAGGCGAGGTGCTGACTTTAAGATAGACTGTCTTGGAAATAGACTGTCTTGGAAATAGACTGTCTTGGAAATAGACTGTCTTGGAAATAGACTGTCTTGGAAATAGACTGTCTTGGA
>JNFV01000002.1:2458222-2478654 GCA_002564235.1 Saccharomycopsis fodiens
TGGAAATAGACTGTCTTGGAAATAGACTGTCTTGGAAATAGACTGTCTTGGAAATAGACTGTCTTGGAAATAGACTGTCTTGGAAATAGACTGTCATAAAAGTAGACTATCTTTGCAGTAGACCGCCTTAGCAATAGACTCTCATAGAAGTAGACCACCTTAGCATTAGACCGTCTTAGCAATAGACTGTTGGCCCGCCCACGTCTTTACCGCCCAAGCCTTTACCGCCCACGCCTTTACCTAGCAACACTCCCACCCGGTGCTTGAGAGTTGACTGCTTACTGCTTATTGCAACAGAAACAATCACTCGCAGCGTCTCGCTTCGCTCGCCACTGCTGCCTCCTTGCGTGTCTTTCATGTTGCGAGACACAGTACCACCTTAGAGCGGCTGCCGGGCCGGAAAGCAAACCGGCTTGCAACATGGAACAATGTGCAAAAACGCATGTTAGTAGATTCGCGGGCTGGCATCTTGGCTGGTTGGCGACGCTGCGAGTGATTGCTGTTGCAATAAGCAGCCTACCTTCAAGCCAAAGAAGTGACTCAAGTAGCAACACTGACAGAGTACGGGGCCCGAACCCCTAGCACGTATTTCGCACCACCGCACGGAAAGATCACTTACTATAGTCTGGTTACTTGGTCACTTTCCTGGTCACTTTCCTGGTCACTTTCCTTGCCACATTGTTTTACTGCCAACGTTCTATGGTCAATTGTGATTGTCTCCATTGTCGCAACTATTCTTAGTAACAAAAAGGACTACCGGTCTCATTCTGCCGGGCTCAAAAAATCCCCAACTGAGCCATACAATTTCCATTCTCGGGCGGCACTATTTGGGGCAACAACTAAGGCACTGACGCATTTTCACCACAGCAGCAGCAGCAGCAGCAGCAGCAGCAGACACACAATCACTCGCAGCGTCTCGCTTCGCGCGCCGCTGCTAGCAAGAAGACAACGCGCCTTGATTCATACGCTCCGAAACCTTATTGCACGACTTCCCATCCAGCACTAATTACAGATTACCATGAGCCAGGCTGTTTTCGTTGGCGGTCGGCGTGCTACCACGACCCAGGATGCCTGACAGTCACGTGACTGCGGTGGTGCCGAGCCAGCACAAGCGGCGACACAAGAGGCGGCACAAGCGGCGACGACACAGGTCAGCAAGGTGAATAACAATGCATAAGAGCAGGAGGAGAGAACAGGCGGAGAAAGCAGGCGGGGAGGAGTGTGCCAGTCAGCATGCAACATCTCAGTATGTTGCCGACTCTTGTGTGACTCTCGCCTGACTTAGCCATCGGCTGGACACTATGTATGGCACCCGAGGAACACCCTTGTATTAGTTCAAAGTATTTCGCCCAATTACATCACTGTCGAGCAATTGCCACCCGTCAAAACCCAAGCTAGTGCTCTGTGATTGACGCCTCGCGGGGCCGCCTTGGTGCCGGGGCGTGCTGCGGGCGGAATGTGGTGACTGGACTCTGGGAGAATCGCAGGGCGCGGCCGCTAGCGTGGGAGTAGCGGGGCTGCGACAATCCTACTTAAAAGAGCAGCAGCCGCTCTTTCATGTAGAGTTAGCAGCGTCTCAAAGTCATCTTCACTCTTTAAATTTTTAGCTATTTTATCTCACCTAGTCATTCGTTAAGGCACCTCTGCACAGCACACCGCAGGACACACAGCATACAGCGAAGCACTGCACGCAGCATAACACACTCCAAGAGCAGCACCCTAAGCCAACCTTCTGACTTGTCAAACTTTTCGCCCCAATGAACCTCCAGCAGCTCTTCTTGCTCGCCACGGCCCTTGCTTCTGCCACGGCCCACCGCCACGCACATCGCAAGCGCCAGGCCGAACCGCTCGTGACCACACTCTCCACCGTGCAGGACGTGGTCACCGACGACGTCAGCGTGACGGTGTGGGTCGACGACGCGGGGCACACTTCGACAGACGCTGCGGCCGCGGCGCCGACTACTGTGGCCCCAAGCTCCGGGGCGTCGGCCGCCATCGTCGACAAAGACGTCAAGCAGGACGACCAGACAGCGACAAGCAGCAGCGCGGCGCCAAGTGCGAGTGCGAGCTCCGAGTCCAGTACTGGCTCCAGCTCTGGCTCCAGCTCTGGATCTAAAAATATCGATGGCGACCTCAAGGACTTCGCCAACATCCAGGAAAAGTTTGTGGACGGCACACTCCTGTGCGACGCGGTCCCGACGGGCAACGGCGTCATCTCCATCGACTGGCTCCAGTACAACGGCTGGGCCTCGATCCTCAATCTTGGCGGGTACGCCGCAAGCACATGCCAAGAGGGATACTACTGCTCCTACGCCTGCCAGGCTGGAATGTCCAAGACCCAGTGGCCAAGCTCACAGCCTTCGTCCGGGGTCTCCATTGGCGGTCTTGTCTGCAAGGGCGGCAAGCTCTATCGTACCAACACCGAAAGCGATTACCTCTGCGAATGGGGTACTGAGTCAGCCTACGCTGTTTCCAAGATCGACAAGGTGATTTCCTTGTGCAGAACCGACTACCCAGGCTCCGAGAACATGTGCATTCCAACAAGACTCACCGCAGGCTCGTCCAAGCCGATCTCGGTGGTCAACTCTGACACCTACTACAAGTGGCAGGGCGGGAAAACCTCGGCCCAATACTATGTGAATGACGCCGGCATCGATGTCGACCAGGGGTGCATTTGGGGCACCGACGCCGGCACCGTGGGCAACTGGGCCCCAGTGGTGATGGGCGCGGGCTCCACGGGGTCTACGACATACCTCTCGCTCATTCCAAACCCTAACAACAAGAAGCCGCCATCGTATAGCGTCAAGATTGAGGCTGCGCCCGGCGGGAGCCAGCTGGGCAGCTGCGTTTATTCGGGGGGTGCTTACAATGGGCAGGGGACTGACGGGTGTACTGTGGCGGTGAGCTCGGGGGTGAGTAATTTTGTCTTCTATTAGCGAGACAGGAGGCCGTCTATCAGTGAAGAATTGAAGAGTAGCAGCCCATCGGTACATTATAAGTACTCCTTGTTTAGAACGGGACAATAATCATTTGCGTTTGTTCTTTGTAGACAGAATCAAGAGATTTAGATGAAAAAAGGAAGGCCCCTTTGACAAGATCTTTGTCTAGAATGGCAAAAAAAGTGCTCTCGGCGAGAGTCGAACTCGCGATCTTCAGATTTCTCTTGCAGTCTTATGAGACTGACGCCTTAACCAACTGGGCCACGAGAACAGCACGTTGAAGATTTTTGTTCACTAGTAACCAAGTTCCAAACCGAGAAGTAGGGAAACTGCAAAACATTTCAGTTATACCTGCAATTCTGGTGCAACTAAGACGATATGGCGCTATTCGGTTGATGCAGCAACCTGGAGGCTTACGTCAGCAACCGGGCGGCTTTCTGACCCTGTTGGCGCGTCACGGTCCAGAGTGGCTCGCCATCATTTTTGGCCGTCACCCATTGGAAACGAAAAGTAGCAGGTTGCAAAGCAGTTTCGGATTCAACAAAAACGGTTATCGTTGGAAGATCGTTGTTGGGAGGAAATACACAGAGAGCCACTGGCGCTGCGATGCATTGCTACTTTGCACTGGCGAGCGTCAGCGAGGCAGTGCTTATTTAGTAATTCTACGGTATATTGCACTACCTCGCGAACGCTCGCCAGTGCTTATGTAGTAATTCTGCGGTAAATTGCACTACCTCGCTAACGCTCGCTAGTGCTTATGTAGTAATTCTGCGGTGATTTGCACTACCTCGCTAACGCTCGCCAGTGCAAAGTAGTGCTCGGTGATTTCACCCCGCGTCTTTTTCATTACGCGTCAACTGCAGGCCCGTGAAAAAGACGACCCAAGCAGCATCCACTCCAAGAGACACCACAAACAACAGCGCCGGACACCACTTTTTCAACCCAGAGCTAGCAGAATGTCGATTGTTTCCCTCCTCGGAATCAACGTCTTGAACAACCCGGCAAAATTCACCGACTCGTACGAGTTCGAAATCACCTTCGAGTGCCTCGAGCCGCTCTCCCACGACCTCGAGTGGAAGTTGACCTACGTGGGCTCGTCGCGCTCGCTAGACCACGACCAGGAGTTGGACCTGATCCTCGTGGGGCCCGTGCCCGTGGGAGTGAACAAGTTCTTGTTCCAGGCCGACCCGCCTTCGCCCGAGCTCATCCCTGCGCTGGAGCTTGTCTCGGTCACCGTGATCCTCCTCTCGTGCCTGTACCGCGACCGCGAGTTTGTGCGGGTCGGGTACTACGTGAACAACGAGTACGACTCCGAGGAGTTGCGCGAGAACCCGCCCAGCAAGGTCCAGGTCGAGCGGGTCAACAGAAACATACTAGCGGAGAAGCCGCGCGTGACGCGGTTCAACATCGTCTGGGACAACGAGGAGACCGAGGAGTATCCGCCGGAGCAGCAGGAAGACGAGTTGGACGCCGAGGACGACCAGGAGAACTACGGCAAGGATGACGACGAGCAGGAGGACGAGGAGGAGGACGAGGAGGAGGCCGAGGTGGTAGACGAGGAGGAGGACGGCGAGGAAGACGGCGAGGAAGTGGAGGATGGCGAGGAAGACGCGGAGGAGGAGGCCGACCTCGAGGACACCACTGCCGACGACGAGCCGAAGCAGAAGAAGCAGAAGACCGAGGCGGGCGAGGACGTGGAGGACGAGGCGTCGACCCCGGCCGACACGACGGAGGACGGCAAGCAGGAGGGCGGCAAGCAGGAAGATGGCAAGCAGGAGGCTGCCGAGACGACGGTGACGATAGAGGCCTAGCAGTGCATTGGCGAAGCAGTGCGTTGGCGAAGCAGTGATAGCATCTAGACGTCGGTGCTTAGGGCGTCGGTGCTTTCTTTGTTCAATGCGAGAGACCAGTGCCCTGGCTCAGCACACTGGCTCAGCACACTGGCTAAGCACACTGGCTCAGCATCTAGGGCTGTGTTTTTTTCGAAATGACGAGCAGTCGTGTTTTGAAACCGTCTCCTTCTCGCTACCTCTGGACTGTTCTCAAATGCGTCTCCGTTAGATGATCGTGAGCTTTGGCCGATGCTCAACTGAAATATCCACAGGGGCAGGCGTGCCACAGTGTGCTAAGCCGGGCCACGTGTATAGTGTAATAGTATTTTTTAAACGCAGTAGGACCTTCGACCGTCGAACTTCCAGTCTACTCATACTTCTCACTGCTTAAAATAGTATAGAAGTATACAGCAAGGCCTCAATGTAACATTGCATTGTGGAGTCAGTGTTTCTCTATGTTGTGTAGTAAGTTATGGAATTATAACCGATACCATCATACTCTGCAAATGACTAGTTAAGTGCCCTAAAACGGGTTATTGACACTTCGGGGTTCTTGCGTCTTCACCGTTAGTGAGTACGACCTCGTTGCTTATTCTACTCGCATATGCTATAGTTTCTTCATGACTATGGCTTAGACATACGACATTCTCATTGGGCACATTTATCAGCACTACTAAAAATCAGGACTGCTGGCAACTGGGACTGCTAACAATCAGCACTGCTGTTAACCAACATTGCTGTTAACCAACACTGCTGTTAACCAACATTGCTGTTAACCAACACTGCTGTTAACCAACACTGCTGAGCAGTTTCTATGAGCTGCATACTCAAAGCACCTAGCTAGCCCGCAGAACACAAGACTCTACATATTCTTTTTATTTGCAGACCCGTCAAGGGTCCTGCTCATGCATTAATATCGGGTTCGCCTCTAACCACGTAGTATCTAGCCTCTCAAAGGCCACTACTGCGGCCTGCCAGCAGCGACACTGATTGCTCAGTGCTCTCTACGCAGCGCTCCGCTGCTAGCTACTAGTTGACATCGATGGTCGACGGATTCAACCCGTGAAAGTCCAGGTAGTCCTCAAACTCGAGCTCCTCATCACTGTCGTGATCGGCCCAGCTGAAACCTCTCGCCGGCACCAGCTTCAGCAACGTAGTGTCCAAATAACTCTTGGGCCGCTGCAGGGTCGCGATCGGAACCTCCTTCGCTGCAGACGCCTTGCCGTCGATGCTGGTGTGCTTCTTCTTCATGCGGTACTTGGCGGCGTCGTAGTTCGGCCGGTGGTGCGGCGGCACATACTTTATTGGCTTCGCAGGGAGGCTGCCAGTATTGCCCTGCTCGTTTGCACTGCCCCTGTTCTCCTTGCCTGAGGGATCGTCGCGTAAAACACCATTGCTCAAAACGCCCAAACCAGTGCTGCCTTGCTCACCCTCCATCTTAGCAAGCGTCGAAGTGAGAGCCGAATAGCGCAGATCGTTGGCCAGCGGTGACGAACCCTGGTCCTCACTGATTTTCAACGACCTCATACTGCTACTTGGCACGTCGTCAAAGTCGTCGAGCAAAATGTCATCGGTCTGCTGCGGCTCAAACTCGCGGCGCGACACCGGAGGACTCAAGTTCTGGTACACGTCGGTGGTGTTGACTGCCTTAGGCTGGAACGCGGGAGACTTCAAGCGGTCCCGGAGATTTGGCGGGATGTAGATGCTGGTCAGGGCCTTGGTGTCCAACAACTTGAGAGGCGCAGCCTTGCGTGACGCCAACGAGGAGGCCAACGGCTTCGTCGGAGCCAGCATGGGGAAGACCGCTGCCTCCCGCTTACCCTGCTTCCGCACCGGCTGGGTCTCGTTGAGATGCTTGCGAATCTGCTGGGTCTCGTGGGTGCTCGACTGTGATTGGTGGGAAACTGAGGACATCGTGGAGCGGGACTTGGCGCGGCTGTGGGTCGTGTGTCGAGAGCTGGTGGCCGAGCTGTCGTCGGAAAAGTCCTTGTCGTTCTTCTTGACATCCTTCCTGGTACCATCCTTTGGCTCCTTCCTGGAGTCTTTCTTTGGCTCTTTCTTTGGACTGCTCCAGAAGCTTGACGTGTAGCTCGAAATCGAGGCTCTGGACACCTCAAGCAACCCTTTCCGGGGCTGCTTGTAAGACAGTGAGATGGGCTTGTTGTAGGACTTGGACAGCCCTGAGGCGTGCCCAGAAGCCAGGCCGCTCTGGTACTGTGCCCCTCCCCTGTTGAGTGCCTTGTGTTTCGGATCAAGAAACCGCTTGGACGGCGGGGTGTACAACTCCTGCCGGTTGTACTCGATCTTGAGGTTCTGACTGCCCACCTTGAACGGCGTCTGGATACTGAGTGGTTTCCGCTCGCGGTGGTTCTGGTTGGTCTGGTCAATGTTGATTGGCTTGGCCAGCTTTGTCGTGAAGCTGCCAATCTCCTCCATTTCCGGCAACGCATCGTCCTCGCCATCCTCGTACTCGTCATATGTGAGAGTGTCCAACTTCTCAAGCTCCTTCCGCATTAGGCCGAGGTCTCTGTTCTCGGGATTGAGAGTAAGACTGTAGCGGAGCACATTGAAGAGGTCCAGGCTCATCGACGGAAATATGTCGAACAACACCTCGCGGTTCGCGCAGAAATTGAGAAACATCTTGTCCGACCCGTTGGCAATCGAGAACGGGTTTTTCCCAAATATAATGTTGAGAAAGCAAATCCCAAGCGACCAGATATCGGACTTGCTGGCGTCGTACTCGTCCAGACAGATATCCTGGTCGCCCTCGTTGTCAAACATCTCGGGCGCCATATACCGGTCGCTGCCGACATCATAGTCGTCACAGAAGCGCTTCTTGGTCGCAAGGCCCCAGTCTCCTAGCTTGACTTGGTTGGAGTTGGTGACAAAGATGTTTTCCGGCTTGATGTCGCGATGGTAGACCCCTATTTTGTGGCAGTAGATCATGAGGTCGATGAGCTGGAATAGAATGTTGACAATCTCGCTGTGGGTTGCCGGCCCCTTGCCCAGCTTGATCAAGTCGTAGAGATCTCCCTTCTCACAATAGTCCAATATCAAAAACGAACTGAAGTAGTCGACCAAGCTCGCAACGTTCTTGTGCTTCCCGAGAGCAAGGTAGATCTCGATCTCCTTCTCGGCCTCCTCGTTCGCCCGCCTGTCGTCGTCCTCGTCGTCGTCCATGGGGAAGATGTATTTCACTGCAAGCTTTTCTTTGGTGAAGATGTCTTCCGCAAGGTACACGATGCCGTAGGAGCCCTCGTTGATCTTGCCCAAGGAGCGGTACCGGCTCTTTAGGAGGCCGCCGTTTTCAAATTCCTTGGCTAATACACCGGGACGAAGTTCCAACTCGGGCATTGTGTGATGTGTGTGTGTGTGTGTGTGTGTGTGTGTGTGTGTGTGTGTGTGTGTGTGTGTGTGTGTGTCGTGAAGTGTTCTCGTGTATGCAGGTGTGCTTGGTGCACTATGCAGTAATGACTTGTCTAAAGGCAGCAGATGGAATGCAGCAGATGGAATGACTGTTGGTTGGCAAGTAGAAACGTCACTTTCTTGTTTTCAGTCTTTCCCTGTCAGTTCCTGCTGCGTATGATTTCTTGTGTATTGTCTGTGTGTTTGTGTGTGTTTGTGTATGTTTGCGAGTGGTTGTGTGTGCTTGGCTTATGCCTGATAACAGTGATCCTCGGCAGTCGACTCCAGTAGTGTCAACCGTTTATACTTTTCCTTGTCAAAATTCAACGTAGACAACAACCTAGGCAACAAAATGGGTAACGGCTGTATTTGTGTCGTGTGGGGAGCCGTGTAAGCTTATGTGTGCTATGCCGTGTGCTCTGTGCTTGGACACTAACAATGACCAATAAACCTGCAAACCTGACTAGTTAAAATCAGGCAATTAACAGAGAGCAGTACAATTAGTGCGACAGGGCCTGTGTGATGATCTCTTGCTCTCTGCTTGGTGTAGCTGTCTGGTACTCTTCGCACTGGCCTCCGCACTCGAAGGTCTGATTCTGTGCCGCTAGGTGAGATTGCAGTGGCCCAGACGACAATGCTGTTTGACAATGCCACAAGAACAAAATTCAACAATGCAGTGCGGTATCACTCAGTTTGCAAACTCACACGAATAGGATCGGCTGGCGGGAGCTCTCTTGGTGTTCTCTTGGTGTTCTCTTGTAAACAGCGCCGGGAAGGGTTCTGCTGTTTGCCGGGTACCAGATGACCTGGTTGGGAGCACTGGTTGGCGAGGCGGCCACACACACAGCGAAGCCAGTGTGCTGCGCCAAAAAGTTGCAATTTGGCAATATCCAGCTTTAAATTATTTGCAGTACCATTTCTTGTTTCATTGGAAGCCGGAAGCTTTACGTTCCCATTGCCCGTTGTTAATCATGCCCCTCGTTGAATTATTGTGTTTTCCGGGAGTCATAGAGTCCATGCAGGTCACCTGACAGGCAAACAGTCAAGAGAGGCAATGGCGAGCGTCAGCGAGACATCGCGGCAAACAGTCAAGAGAGACAAGTCTGAGTTTTTCCGGCTGACGCTAGCAACTGGGTTTCATTGCCATTGCGCTTTGGGCCTCGCTGCTTGTAGCCTAGCGCTACGACCTTCTCAGAGCTTCACAAGTTCAGATTACTCAGATTATATACTCAGCGTATGGGTACATTACTGCAAACTATTGATTTTCGTGGCGCTACAAGTCGTTTCTGTGAGATTCATTGTATGACGCAATGGCGAGCGTAGCGAGACATTGCGGCAATTAGCTGAGAGACAAGTTCCGAGACAAGTACTAAGAGGTATGTTCCAAGACAAGTACTAAGAAACTTGTTCCGAGGCAATTACTAAAAAACTTGTTCCAAGACAAGTGCAAGAGAATATTGACAGGCACAAAGGAAGCAAAGCCCACAGACCAGTAGCATTCCTGCGAGTGAACTAAGCGGCACACGACCAAACGGTGCTAAATCTGACTCACTGTCGGTCGCAGCGACTTGCTTCGCGCCTCGCTTCGCGATTCGCTGCTCTGCTGCTCAGCTAACTCTCAACCTCGAGCAAAATCGAACTGTTCTTGAGCCCCGCCTGCTCAATCGTCTCGCCCACCTTGGTGATCAAGTTCACCCGCTGGCTCGCGAGGGTAAACACCACGCCCTTGGCCAGCTCGATGTCGTGCTTCGCAAACTCGTAGATCACTCTCACGCTGTCGCTGAGCAAAAACCGCCGCACCACTCGCGTGCCGTCTCCGCACCGGATCTGGATACGGGTAGTGTCAGGGCCGGCGGGTGGCTCGTCGTGGGAAACCGCGAGAATCGTGGCGAACCGCTCCCCGTCAGTGAGGGGCTCATCCGAAAAGGACGGGGCAGCAGACGGCTTGGCCGCCGACGCCGACCCGGCAGAAACCGCCGTCTCACTCTCGACGGTCTCCTTCCCGTTGGGATCAAGATCCTCCTCGGAATCCTCAAACTCCGGCTCAGACTCCTCCGAGTCCAAGTTTATCGGGTTATAGTAGTTGTTCTCCAACTGCTGTTTGGCGGTCAAACCGCCCGTGAGAGACTTCTCAATCGCCAACTTCATCTGCTGCTCCTCAGATAAAGAAGAGGGGTCCACGGTGACGTCGTGGGTAACCACCGGGTTCTTGTGCCCCTTGTCGAGCGAGAACTTATCTAGAAAGTCGTACACCTGCTGGCGCCACTGCTCCTTCTCGGGGATCTCGTTCCACTCCCTGAACCGCTCGCCCGAATAGGGATCAAGAATGGCGATGTGGGGATACGTCTTGACATGGTTGAACTGGACGTACTCTTCCGCACGCTCCGAGTCATGGGCGTACTGCAAGAACACAAAGTTCTCACGCACAACCTCCTTGACTCCCGGGCTGGACCAGAAGTCACGGTTCAACATCTGGCACGGAAACTCAGCCACGTTCTGGACATTGAGCATGACCCACTTCTTCTCCTCGCGCCCCTTGCGCTTCGCCATGTCGATCAGCAAGTTCTCGATGAGATCAAACGGCGGGCGGAAAAGCTTGGCCAACCGGATCTGGTGCTCGCTCATGCCTTCCAACTGGCGGTCGTAGAGCTCGCCAGAGTCCTCTTCCAAGTCTTGCGCACGCTGGTCAAAGATCCCCCGCTGCTGAAAGTTCCGCGGCGGCGACCGGGACCTGCTGCTGTAGTAGTAGTCGTGGTCCACAAGCTGCTCGGTGACAGCTGCGTCCGGCGCTCGCACGTCCTGGTACGACTCCTCTTGTAGCTGCTGAGCGTACTGCTCGTCGCTGCTGTTGTTCCCTCCGGAAGGAGCCACTCCCCCGGTCTCAAAGAAAAAAGTGATCGCAGACTCGAGATTGTCGTTCGAGAACTCGAGATACTTGCGGGCCGTCTCGGCGTCGCACGACGTGATTGCCATGAAGTTGTCAACTAGCTCGGACATTTTTCGGGGAATTATGCGGCAAATGTGTAGCCCTTGACAAATGTGTAGAGCTGTGTGCTGATGCTGTTTAGGCTGGCAAACCTGATGCTTTGGATCTGGTGCTTTGGATCTGGTGCTTTTCGCTGACGCTTCTTGGCACTATTTGTATGATATTTCGCTTCCCTTGTTGGCCGTGAAGTGATGGGGTGTAGAACAGGAAACAGTTATGGCTCCCTAACTAAAATTCAAACAGTATGCAACCCGGTATCTGATATATAGAACAATGTCGAGCAATATCAAGCAAAGTTCTGTTTTCGCTGATTTATATTTGACAGAAAAGCTATCCAACCAATATATATCTGCATGCACTAATTCCTGCCTCTCTATAGTGGCAACCTTCGGCCCGCGGTTACCCTGCTCACAGCATGAGGAACGACAACTTGGCGGACCGCTGGGCGGCATGCGCCCGGGGCGGGCTGGGCGGCAGCACCTGGCGTACTTTATTGTTTTCCAAAGATGCTCTCTCCTGCTCTTTCTTGACTTCTAGATCTTTAAGCACCTTTTCTATAAACTTATGGTGCTCCCTCCGCGTGTACTCTCTCCCCTCAATCAACAAATTAATCTTGTAGAGATCGTCATGGATCTCGTCGGCGGTGGCAGAAGCCAAGCCAGAGGTGGCCAGCACCGCAGCACTCTCGTTGCCAGAACGCACCAGAGAACTCCCCTGTACCGGCCTGCCTATCTGCTTGGCTTCTCTACTGTCTCCCCTGGTTAAGTTATTATCTCTTTCACTCTTGCTCCCCTGCACCTGCTCCAAATGGTACAATTCATGCTCCCACTGGGCGATCTCGCGCTCCAACTGGCGCCTCGTGTTTTCCTTTGCCCGGGCCTTGTCTTGTAGATACTGCTGCCACACCACGCCGACGTTCTCGAACTTCTGTCTCTCCAAGCTCTCATATGCGTAGCGATACTGGTTGGCCGCGAGCTGTAATTTGGGCAAGTACTCCCGAACAGTGGCAGTGAAGTGGGAAGCAAAAACCTGGAATTCAGGGGTTTCCGGGAACTCGGGAATCTGTGCGCTTCTGCCAACAACCCAGGGACTCGCCTCACGCTCAAAATAGTACTCGGGCTCCACGCTGGTACTCTTTTCCATCTTGTCAAGTTCCCCGTTGAACTGCTTCTTCTGCTGCTCCAACTGAAGCCGAAGCCTTTTCACCGCACCGTGATACTCGTGGGCCCTCGCAACACGCAGATTGTTGAACTCTTGCGCAAGCAACTTGTAGTCTGTGACGATCTTCTGTTCAAAGTTTTCGAGCTCTCCAAGGTCCATTTGGTAGACCTCGTTCATCGCCTCGCCGTTCGTAGCTATTGGCTCCGGAAGCTCGGCGGGCTCCAGCTCTAGCAGCTCCACGGAACTGCTTGGCAGCAGCGGCGGGATGGGGCTGCTCAAAGGACTTTTCATTGAGATCCGTGGGAACGTGCTTCTTCGAGTCCTTTCACAATGTGGCCCGAGCTATGCAGGACAATTGAGTCCAAATGTCAGCGTTTGCAGACCCAGCGTAGGTCCTGAGATGACAACGACAAAGCGATCAGCAGTACTAGAGACTTTTCTATTAGCCTTTGGCACGGTCTGTAATCAGGTAACTAGCCAAAAACTCTGTGCCTCTTCCTTATGCCTAAAGCTTCTGGTGCGACGTGCTTAGTCTCGCGGTTAAGTTCAACGACAATTTGGCAGGTGCGCCATGCAGGAGTGATCTGCGGACAGGGTAATGGCGAACGCAGATATTTTTGAGATGCATGAAATATCAAGCGAGGTAGCCCAGAGGCACTGAAGACTTCTCTAACAACCTAACAATGGAAAGTGCTGAGATCAACGATCTTTTGAAGAAGCTTGGGAAGCAGGTCAGCGGCTTCGAAAAGCTGGTAAAAACTCTCACGAGCAAGCCGCTCAGTGAGCGAAGCGCGAGCTGCAACAATGCGAGCGAAACCGTCGAGCTCATCAACAGCTACGGTTATGTGCTAGTGCAGATGTTGACGGCTTACATCAATCTACTCGGCGAGGACGCCAGTAAGCACGCGATCAGCGAGAACTTGGAGAAGATACAGCGCTATATCAAGGAGCACAATAGATTGGTGAAGAAGGGTGATGGCGAGAAGGAACAGTTGGAGGAAGATGCTCAGCGGTTCTTGAAGGCTGCGCTTGGCAATACTTTGTCGGCTGATACCAAGGTGATATTGCCTGAGAGTGGGAGCGAGGCAGGCGACAGCGGGGCCAGCAACAGCGAGACAAGTTCGAGAAAGAGCAAAAAGTCCAGATCCAGCAAGGTGAAGGACGGAAAGGTGACGAAGAAGAGCAAGGCCGAGGTGGGCAAGCACAAGAAGTTCAAGCAGTAGACGGGGAGCTGAAACTTATAGCATTAGCATGTATAATAGACAGGTTCAATTTAGGACGTAGAATGGGCGGTGGTTTGCTGCACTTTAATAATAATTCAAACAGGATCAATCGTCACTGACTGCGTTATAGTCACATAGCTAAGCTGGTTAACAAATGAACTCTCTCTAATAGGTTTTGCCAATCTTTTTTGAAAAAATTGTTTTACTGATTACGTTTATTTTCTAAAATTGTATCATTCTCCTAGTCAAAGACCATTGCAAGTATCTAATTATGCGTACCCTGCTCTAAAGAGGTAAATTCTATGTCCAAGACCGAACAGTTACTGGGAAGCGGTTGACTTGATGCCTTAGCAACCACCATAGCAGCGTAGATTTATTTTGAGACGAGTCGGCCGAGCCGCTACGCACTGGTGGAGTTCAGAAACGAGGCAGATGAAGTAGTGTCGGTGCTGGATGGTGTGACGTCGGGGTCAGAGATTAGAAGCCCGCAGACGGACGTAGCAAGAGCAGCAGCAGTGACAAAGTATGAGAGTTGCATGTCAATGAGCGTGAGTGTTTAGTTCTATATTGAAAATTCAAATGATAGTTTAGAAATTCTCGACAGTTTGTATAGCTGTGGTTTACAGCTGCACAGGATCCGACACCACCGATGCATGCTGATGCACATGGCGCAGTAGTTCGAAATGAGTTAGGCACTAGGTCAGAGCATTAATTTATTCACACGATTCGCATGGTAACAAGAACTGTATTTTGTAAAGTCATTGAAATTGGGCTTGACACAATGGGTGTTTAGAGAAGTGCTAAAAGATTCCGGCGGTAGCTTCGTTGAACAATAATTGCGGTCCAGTATTCGCTGCAGCTTCATAGCTAGCTGTGAAGAGGCGCATACGCTCTCAAGAGATCGCCCCTTCCATACACGAGATTTTGACAACTACACTGCTTGAGTTCAGATCAAAGTTATTCATTGCGAGTATTTGTACACTACCAGTGCTCGTTGGCAAAGACAATCTTCTCCCCACTGGCCTTGCCTGCAAAGGAAAGGTCAAACCCCTCATTTGTGCTCAAGAAGCCAGACTTCAACACCAACAACTTACTGTGCTGCAACTTAGGTGCAAAGTCACGGGCAAAACCAAACCACGCCTCGTTGTAAAGCTTAACAAACTCAGGGTTGGCAGGAGCGACAATGCCGTCGCCGAAGTCCTTTGGCTCACCATTGATCAGATAGAGTAAAGTTCCCTTAGCAAATGTGATGTTTCTTTTCTCAATGTTCTTATACTGAGATGTGTTGATTGGGAGAAGGGCGTCGAAAACCAAGCTCTCGGAGTCAGCAGTGGAGTCGATGATCAACTGAGCGGTCTCTGGAGAGCCAATCGTGTTGAGCGAATGGGTTATTCTCCCCGCGGAGAATTTCTTGATCTGGTCAACAACATCAGCGTCGTTGTAGTCAAAAACGGCGTCGGCACCAAACAGTTTCAAAGTCTCGTGATGCTTTTTGGAAGCAGTGGTCACAATGTTGAGCCCGTACACCTGCTTGGCAAGCTGAATAAACAACTGGCCAGTGCCGGTGGCTCCGCCCCACACCAAAACCCACTTGTCCTTGTTGGCAGCCTTGTTTGGCTGTATTTTGAGGTTTGCCGACAACGAGAGAACAGCAGTCGAGTAGTTGAGAGTAAGGGACGCGGCAGCTTCGTACGAATCGACCTTCCCAGCTGGATACTCGCCCTCCGACAACGGCTTCTCAGAAAACCCCGGGTTCTTGCCAAACCCAACAACCGAGTTGTGGTCAACCACAGAGTAGTCCGAGAATCCGGACTGGTTGCCAATGGTGTTACCGAAAGTCGAGGCAGACACGGTGTCTCCGACAGCAATGTCCTTGACTTCAGAGCCTACCTCAACAACAGTGCCGGCAACATCCGACCCCACAGGGTACCCGACACCGGCAATCGGTCTCTTTGCGTGCTTCCAGTCGGTTGGGTTGACGGCAAAAGCCTTTGTCTTGACAATCAACTGGTGAGGCTTGATAGTAGGGTACGCAACTTCCTTGACCTCGGCCCACTGGCCCTCACTGGCCTTCCCGGTTCCCACGGCGGCGAAATTCTTTGGTGACATGATTTAAATAAGTTAATATGATTTGATGATTGTACTGGAACTGGACAATGCTACAATATATATACTCTTTTGGAATTAATAATGTGTCTCTATAAGTGAGCATCCCACCGGTGTTTTCGGCTCCGACGCAAGCCGTCTGCGCAACCATCTTGCATGCAGGACTTTGTCGGCATGCACGGGCATCTAAGGCTCGGAATTAACGGTCAGCCACACTTGGCCCGAAACCTTGCCCGAAACCTTGGTGGTAATCCTTTACAAGCAATGTGCTAAGGTAAATCCGTAGTTGGAAACTGAATTTCCCAGCGTTTTTGTGAGAGCGAGTGTCCCCGCACTGCACATCGTTGTGGCGTATTGCAGCCACTCCTGTGTCCGTTTACACTTCACACTTTACAGTTAACACGAAAAGCGATGTATCTTAAACATCGCTTTTCGCAGATGCTGCCAGCTGTAGCACACGACGAGATCCGGTTAGCTCGCCAGAGTTTACATAAAAAGAGCAATGGACATGCACATTCTGTTTACATGCATTAATTATTCCCCCACGATTTTGAGCTTTTCATCGCAGTAGGTGAAGATCTCCGGGCATTCAGCCTCAATCAATTTGAACAATTTTGTCCCCCGCATGAACGTCTTGATCAACAACGCATAACTCATAAGCTTCATGTCGAACACTTCGACCTCCGAGTCCCGGCGCTGCCGGAGAACCTGCAGCCAGTGCTTGAAAATCACGTTCAAGTTCTCGAAAATCTGCTCGACCTCCTGCTCGAGCTTACTTGCTGGGGCACCAAGGTACTGGTTCGAGTGCAAACGGACAGAGTTGGGCACTCTAGAGTGGAAATTCTCCGAGATCAACGGATACCTCACGGCAAACTGGTTTCTCTGTAGAAGGGCGACCACGACGTCCTTGAGGACAAGACTTTCGAAGGTAGACGGACTCAATTCTTTGTCGTTGTACTTTTCCAAGTCCGCGGTGGCCTCCCCGTACTCTACACTGTAGAGCAGAAGAATTTTGTGCGGGCTCAATTCGGTGATAACTGTGAACATCCATGCGTCGTAAAGCACCTGGTCAAACAACAGAAGAAGCATGAACTGGTTCCCCGGAACGCTGGCAAGCGCAGTCTCATTGACAGCGTATGCCAGGCGGACTTTTCTCTTGTAGTTCTTTTTACCATGGTTGCTGTTCTCGACGAGCATCGGCAATTGCGAGTCCTGTGCGGCGTGGAAACTGGTCACCATCACCGAGTTCTCTGGCTCCTGAATAGATTTCACTTTCTTGACGAACCTGAGGGTGAGCAGATTCTTGACCATCAAAGAGAGCTGTACAAAAAGGCAGAGCGGGTCGGTGGCAAGGAGAAGGTGCTGGCTGTGGCGGAAAAGTTTGTAGACGCATAGCGTGAAGTACTCCGAGGAGGCCTCAGTTTTGTCAAAGTAGAACTTGCGCTTCAAGAGTAATTGTTCTTCCTTTTCATTGAACGGTTCCACTGTGGGTGTTTTGACAAGCGGGAAGCGCTGGAACACTGACTTTGCAGTTTCCGAGAGGGCGAGAGGCATCGTGTGTAGCGCAGTGCAATGCAGTGAGTAGTGGAACGCTCGATGTTTCAAAATCGCTGGGTGATTTTTTCGTATGCCATGCATGGGAGTAGCATCGAAGAGGCCCGAAAGAGAGATTAGGACTGCCAAGAGGTTTGAGTGTCTGGCAAGCAAACCACTTGAATTCAAATACTAACATACTTCATTAACACCAAATCACTAAATCTCAACAGACAAAGTTCTATTGTTCCTTGATCTCAATCTGGTGTTGGCCGCCCAGAGACCTACCAAAGAGCCGCCCGGGGCGCCCAACGCAGTCGCCTACCGCACCCGCCCGCTGTAACAGCCTGGAGTTTTCGCACGAAACAGTGCCTCGCCATCGCCATCTCTGCTCCATAATTTTGTCACAGATCAGAATTCGCCGAGTCTCACAAGCTTACTCGTTGTGGGAACAATGTGGAGTTGAATTGTGAGAACCGTTGCATAATGATAATAACAGGCAACATCGCGAGGCTGGGTGCAATATTCTTTGTTCGGCCCCTACAAATTTGGCGATCTCCTCTTTTCTAATCCTGATCGCTCGATGCTTTCTCGAAACGCACATGTGCATTGTACAGCGATTCCGCGATGCGCATAAGTGACAGAGATCTCGAATGAGCCAGCAGAGAGCTGTAGTCAATGAAGAAAAAGCTAAATAAAAGCAGCACCAAGGTGTCTTCTTTTAGTCTACTACTCTACTTCCATAATCGAAATACCTAAGAAATACCTAAGAAATAACGCCAAATCATTTGGGGCTATTGTGCCATGACTCCGCCCTGTTTTGTTAATCTCTTTTAGGACCATGTTCCATCGCGTTCCGCCCACAACATTCTCCTAGGGCGCGGGTCACGTGCCGCCGCCGATCGGCAAAGTTTTCCCTCCCGTGAGGCCAGGAAGCACAAGAAGCTGTAGCAACGACATAACAGAGAAAGCGGGCCGATATTCTAGGACCGGGGTTCTTTGTTGCGGCTGTTTAGACTAGAAAATTTATTAGGTGCTGCGATTCACAGCAAGAAATCAGCCACTCCTTCTCCCCTGCAATGCATAACAGTGATTAGGGGTAAGGACTCAAAGAATAAGGACAAGGACACTTCGTTAGACAAATCTTGACGAATTTCTTTTCAAGCTCTTTTTGAATAGCCATCTGGGCGCCTTCAAATGCTCATCAGAGACACTCTCGCCTACGGCGTGGCATTCTTGCTTCTCAACGCGCTCGACTCTGTTGCCGGGCAGCTCACGCAGCAGCAAGGAGTGAGCCAAAAGAACATCCAGGGCCAGCATCTCAGAAGCCAGCAACATCAAGAAGTGGCAAACAACTATGGGCTGTCCGACGAACAGGGCTCCTCGCTGGGCAAGAACTTCTACTTGAATGGCAACCAGCAGCTCATGCTCACGCTGAACCGCCACATCGACGACCTCGCGTTGACGAACCTCCTCATTGCGTCGCAGGTCGACGGCGGGCTTGCGGGGATCAACAGGCAAACGGGAGAGGTGATCTGGAATTTGGACACAGAGCCGGTGATCAGCTCACTGACGGCGGCCATAAGTAACGACACGGAAAGTGTGAACAACCACGAGTTTTGGGCGGTGGAGCCCTACGGCGATGGCGCGCTTTACTTTTTCACAAACGACACGGGGCTCACCAAAGTGCCGCTCTCAGTAAAGAATCTCATTCTTACTTCGCCCTTCTCGGTGGACGACGACGACAAGATTTTCACGGGGCACCGCAAGACCCTGATGGTATATGTCAATGTCAAAACTGGAGAACTTGTGAGGGACGCGCAGAGCTTGCTGCATAGCGGCAAGTGTTGCGCCGGAGATCCCAATAAAAAGGTCATTTGTTTGGACGACTGTGCCAGCTATGTCACCATGGGGAGAACCGAGTACGAGCTTATTATCACCCTGAAGAGCGACAATCGTGCGTGGAACATCTCCTATGCCAAGTACGGCGAGAACAACTTGAACAACGACTTGCGGGCGCAGAACTTGAACTCCAAGTCCATCGACGGCGCCCTTGTGTTTCCGTTCCAGACCAAGTCTCTCCTTCTGATCGACATCAACCTGAACATTCCAAAGTGGATCACGTCGCTCAACCTGACGTGCATCAATGTGTTTGACGTGTACACCGACAACTCGCTGCAGTACATTTTGTTGTCGCATCCAATCAAGCCGGCCGACAGCGAAAATGATAGTGAG
The DNA here is from genome assembly GCA_002564235.1 of Saccharomycopsis fodiens. Taxonomy (NCBI): domain Eukaryota; kingdom Fungi; phylum Ascomycota; class Saccharomycetes; order Ascoideales; family Saccharomycopsidaceae; genus Saccharomycopsis; species Saccharomycopsis fodiens. The sequence goes on from JNFV01000002.1 coordinate 2,477,643, forward strand.
GGCACCTACTTGGGGCTCTCAGACTCAGACTCTTGGTTTGCCATGAGCTCGGAGAATTACCCGAGTCTCGTGAGCTCTTCCAATGTCGCTCAGTTCTACGAAAACACACCGCAGCAAAACGAGGACAACTACAACAACTTTTCGCTGCCGGACTTTATCGAGTCCATCAAGGGCGTGCACAAGCCGCTATCACGTGACTCGGTGGTCAGCACCACCGTCTTGCAACGGCACAACGACCTCTCACCGTCCGAGCAGTTCCCGCTGCTTGTCGGACGTCCGCGGAACACTGCCGCCAATGAGAAGCGCGCCCTCCCAGAACCGGAGCGCTACTTGGCCATTGAGCCTCCCGCCGAGCCTCAAACCTCGTATTTCACTTGGAGACGGCTCGCCGAGAACACAATGTTCACGTTGGTGGTACTCGGCGTGGCCATTCTCCTACTGCAGGCGGGCATTATTCCGCCATTTGCAACAGTGTTGTCGTGGTTCGGCCTCAAAAACTTGACGCAGTATGACCCGACTTTTGCGCAGAAGGTCTTGGCGGACACCCAAGTGGAAATTTCGTCGGAATCTTTCAGCGAGAAGGAAGCGGCAAAGCGGGGAATGGCTGAGAAGCAAAAGTTGCCCGTGGAAAAAGAGGACCAAAACGAGAAGGGCAGCTTCAGTAGTGACAAGACGTTGTTGGATAAGGTGCTGTCCAGCAAGGCGTTGCCAGAAAAGGTGTTTTCAGAGAAGACGCTGTCAAGCAAGTTGTTGACCGGTGGCAGCCAAGATTTGGCCAATGACGACGACGCCAGTGACGAAGAAGGTGCTCCGGTTTTGAATGAGAAGGTGATATCTCAAACAGTGACCAACTCGAACGAAGACAGCGATCGCGGCGACGACTCAAACAACGACGAGGAGCCTGCTGCGGGTAAGAAGAAGCGGAAGCGCGGGTCACGTGGCGGCAAAAATAAGAAGAAGGCTGCGAAGCCCGAGCTTCCGACTCCACTCGTGCTGWWTTTKWYCRARSAGA
>JNFV01000002.1:2478659-2742214 GCA_002564235.1 Saccharomycopsis fodiens
GSMWACGATATCGAGCTCGTGGTGAAGCAGAACCTGCGCAATGATCTCGGGAAGTCGCGTTTAGTCATTTCGGACGATATCTTAGGCTACGGATCGCATGGCACTGTTGTTTACAAGGGTACTTTTGAGAGCCGGCCTGTGGCAGTGAAGCGAATGCTTATCGATTTTTACGATGTGGCGCTGCACGAGGTGACACTTTTACAAGAAAGTGACGATCATCCAAACGTGATCCGTTACTTCTGTCTGCGCCAGAGTGACAGATTTTTGTACATCGCACTTGAGCTCTGCCTGGCCAATCTCGAAGATCTTGTGGAAAAAGCGAAGCCGACGCAAGACCTTGCGGACTCTGTGGACAACAACAGCCTTATGAACTTGCTTATCTACGAGAACACCCAGGATTTGTTGTACCAGATGACCAGCGGTTTGCACCACCTCCACAAGTTGAACATCGTGCACCGCGACATCAAGCCACAGAATATTCTCGTCGCTCCTTCGAAAACGAAAAGCTTGCGAGTGTTGATTTCTGATTTTGGTCTCTGTAAAAAGCTTGAGCCGGATCAGCTGAGTTTCAGAGGCACCACTGCCTCGGGAACCTCGGGCTGGCGCGCGCCAGAACTCTTGACGGAAAACCATGACCTGCGCGTGAGCAAAGGTGTGGATGTTTTCAGTCTTGGGTTGGTTTTCTACTACGTGTTGCTGAGGGGCAAACATCCATTTGGCGACAAGTACACGCGCGAGCTGAACATTTTGCGGGGTAAATTTGATTTGAGTGACTTGCCGCTCGCCGAAGCCAAGGACTTGATTTCCAAGATGTTGGACGCCAACCCAAAGAAGCGGTTGAGCGCGGCGCAGATCTTGAAGCATCCGTTCTTCTGGAGCTCTGAGAAGAAGATCGAGTTTTTATTGAAGACCCTGGACAAGTTGAACATCCTTGCGCGCGACTCTGCGGAGATTGCGCAGTTTGAGCAGCTCGGGCCGGACGTGTTTGGCGCGAGCTGGCAGGCGCGCTTCGACCCGCGGTTTTTTGCGAACATTAACACGTTTCGCAAGTACGACAGCGCGAAGATTCTTGACTTGCTCCGGGTGATTCGCAATAAGTACCACCACATCAACGAGATCCCGGAGGAGTTTGCGATCACAGAGGAGAACTTCTACGACTACTTCAGCGGGTTGTTCCCGCAGTTGCTCGTGGCAACATACTACTTCATTGGTAGCAACATGCGCCTGGAGTTTGACGCGTTTTACAGTTAGGGAGGGGGATAAGTGGGGGGCCACTTTGTTATGTTTGGGTTTGTGGTTATTATGCATTAGACCATAGAAGATGGTATTTGGGTATTTGTTTGAATAAATCAATTAAGAAGGAGTTGTAGACATCGACCTTTGCGTCATTCACTGATGTAGTGTGTAGTAGTAAGTCAGCAGCTGCATGGAACGGGAGACTGTGTCCACACCTTGCAACAACTTACAGTGGAATGTTAGTCATTCAAGCGGTGCAATAGATTCCTGATTATAAACTGATGAAGTCCATACAGAGCAACTACAACTATTCGTAGTATAAATATATTGAGTTGAGAGAGTATAGTAGAGCGATGAGTGTTTCTAAGGTTGGCCGTGTCAATAGGTATGATGACTGATTGCATGCTAATTAATTTTCAAAAGTCGAAGTAAAATTTCATGTAGAAATTTATGTTGTTCTGATGCATTAGGTTTCAAGTTTCGTCATGTGTTCCTCCAACCCTTCAAGTATTGCTTCCTCTTCTTTTTTGAGATTCTCGAAAAAACCGGCGTAAATCGACACTGGCCCCGTCTCCACTATTGTAAATTTAGTTTCCCCGTGCCGGCCACCCTCAACGTACTCGACGGTGCTAACACTTGAGGTAACAAACTTGAAGGCAATGTCGCCTAGCTGTATACGCGTTGCCATTGGCTTCTTTATCTGAGGCATTTTTCTTGAAAAATACTGATACGGTTAGTTGTTTAAAGAAAAAGAGAACGCACAAAGAAAAAAGTTGCTATTTATACGTTTATTTGACTTTCATATGCGGAACTAAAGAATGGGTCTAATGTCAGAATGTTCAGCGACATACAGCCCCGGAAGAATACGACGCTGTATGGCTAGACGAAGGATTCAAGGGGGTCTTGGACTACAGTTTGGGCATCAAAGTACTATGAAAGAGATATCTTAAGATCGCTGGAACAATATAATTGCACTCTTGCTAGAATAGTACTCTTGATATTTTAATGTTAGTGTTCTTTCCGTCTCCTTCAAGAATGAGTCACGAATAGTGTATAACAAATCCACCCACATAACTGTCACTAGCTAAGGTGCAGCCCCCTGCATTATCGCTATATCGGACGCCAGGTCATCTCCCCACAAGTACCGACCGTTTCCATAGGACAAGCACTTCTTACTTTTAGTGATTGAGAGTCAACTTGAAAAATAAAAGCTATTTTTCCACGGTGAATTCCGACTAGCTATTGTCCCTGCAAGGATCTGGAAATACGAAATTAGAAGAGAGATCAGTAGATGCCAGCCAGGATGGGCAGAATCCAAAAATGATACCGCAAGGAAACTTACAACACAGGTAATGACACCAATGAAAAAAGCGTTTTAATTATATTATCAGTGCAATGTGCCTGAATTTAGGGTCAGAATAAAAAGGCCTGCTCATAGAAATTCTGCCTTCAGAAGTGTGGCAAGTACCTTCTCGCTAGACACTAACCAGACTGTTGATATCAGACTTGCCCGTCCACGGAGAGTTAACCTTACGCCCTGTTTTCATCGGCAGCTTCGTTTCTTTGTCAATTGGCCTCAGCGTCAATCCTAGGAGATCCGTCTCTTGGTCGTCCTGCACCACATTTCCACCGAGCAGTTTCATGATAGTCTTGAAATGGCTAAGCCCAAACACCTGCTTCGAGAAAATCAAGTCGGCGGCCAGCCCCTTCTTCATGCTTCTGATCAAGCTGGTCAAATTTGTCTGAAACACAGCCAGCTGTGCATCGACGTCGGGCGACTTCTCGGCTAGGGACTGTATCGTGGAGCTGATGTGCTGCTCTTGCCTCTCCGTCAATGGATAGTTGCGCCATTTTGCAGTCTTACAACTTGCAAGAAACAATTGGAAAGGTATGGCCGGCTGTATCGCCTTTAAAACCTGAGAGAGAGAAGCAGAGTCCACAACAAGAACCTGAGCCTTGAATCCGGGAGATCGCTTGTTCCGTCGATATAGCGCAAGAGTGTAAAATTTAGCTGGCCCCTTGGTATCGCTCAAGAGATCGTCGTAAATCCCAGCCAGTTTCTGCCGCTTAGCACTCCGATGAACCTTAACATACATCGTCGGCCCCAACCCGGCTGCCCAGCAGTTCGAGTCGCGTTGCACCCACAGTAAGGGATGCTTCTTGAAAGCCACGAAGTCTGGCTCTGCTTTGTCCTTGGAGAATATAAAGTCCAGAAGCAGTTGTGTTCTAAGCTGGATGGCGTTTTTGATAACGGCCTGGAAATCGCCTCTTTGCTGGACTTCACGAAGTTCGTATTTGAGCCGCTTCAATTCTTTCACAGAAGCCCGCTCGAGTTCGAGAGTCGGATCGAGACCAATCAAGGTGGGAACTGTAGAAAGACCGTTGCTGCACAGCGAGACAAAGTCAATGATATGGCAATGTGTTTTACCTGGAAAAAGACGTAGGCCTCTGCCTATCATCTGAAGAAGTAAACCAGGCGACTTAGTGGGCCGTGCAAGGAGCACACAGTCGATGCCAGGAATGTCTGTGCCCTCGGTGAAAATCCCGCAGTTCATAAGAACGGGGATTTTCCGTTGTCTGAATCTCGAAATGAGATCGTCCCTGACTTTCTTAGGAGTCATTCCAGTGATATACTCAGCGACAACCCCATTATGGACAAACAACAGATGCAACGCTTTGATATGGCTGACGTCAACACCAAATAGGAGAGTAGAATTTATGTCATGCTTGTTATTGAAATCAAGATACGTGCGTAGCACGAGCTCGTTGGCAGCTTCAGTATTGATCGCCGCAGATAAGGTGCGGGTACCAAAATCCTTACCACGCACCGTCACCTCATCGAGATCCACATTTGTTTTGACGGTCGTGAATTGCGCGTCGCAGAGCCACCCGTCCTCAACCATCTCGTCAAGACTCTTGTGATAGACTATATGGTCCATGGAGTTTTGGAGCCCTTTTCCATCGTGACGGGTCAAAGTGGCACTGAACCCAACGACAGCAATGTTTGTTTCTGGAGTATGGGCTCCAAAGTGCTCTAGAATTCGCTGGTACAGCCGCGCCGCCGCGTGGTGTGCCTCATCGATGATGATTAACTTGTAGTCCCTTGGGTCATACTTATCCTGCCTGTCACCTGACAAAAACGTTTGGATCAGGCAGATCGTGACGTCCGCGGTTCCCGTCGCGACATCGGACCCAATATCAAGCTCCACGGACTTTCCAGGCATCGCCCGCGCACAGGTCTGTGCCGCCTGGAACGCGAGCTCACGGCGGTGCACGAGCACGAGTGTCTTGCTGCCTTGCTTTGCAGCGGGTTTGATTTTGTCGATGAGCCTGCTGAAGATCACAGTCTTGCCTCCGCCGGTGGCCAAACTCACGGCCATTCGCTGTTTTCCTTCGCTGAGAGCTTTGAGACACGCGTCAATGCACTCTTGCTGGTATGGTCGTAGTTCGAAGGAGGGCGTCTTGGAGGAGATGGTTGTGGGTTTGATATGCGCTGAAAGTGTGGCATTGCGCCTCGTCGCCGTGGTTGTTGTATTTTTTTTCACATTGACCAGCTGGGTCAGACTATATCTGACGGCCTTGTAGAGTGATGGCAATTGCCGTAGCCTGGACCCCAAGCTGAACATGTATGGTCTCATGGTCTCGGTCCAAGATGATCTCGCAGCCTGCATAGAATTTGGAGTCGGAAAAATAAGGCCCATCTGGATGGCGGCAGAGCATGAGCAGTTCTGGCGGGGCCACTGAGCTACGCCGTCAGATACCATACCATTGAAGCCCCAGCGTGATTTGGCAATTTCTGAATAGTGGTCTAGTCATCACAATAATACCGTGGATCAAACAAATCATATGAGGACAAAAATCTGTGGACGACCACTCACCTACTGGACTCATATGCTAAATCGGAGACCTGCATGGTGAGGCACGCATCATAATTCCCACATGCCTCAGCAAAGCTACGGTAGCAGTCACCGGCGAAGCCAGGGGCTGCGTGAAGTTAGAAAACTAAGTCATAGCAATTATACTACATGATTTATTTCATTGCCAGCCACAATACGTGAACCCCAGAAAACCAATGAAAAAAAAACGAAAGAGTTGCATATGCCTCAGAGCTCTGCCCTTTGCCTGACCATTAGGTAAGCTGAGTGGTCCCGCCCGACCATAGATTACTTTCCCCCGGGTAACCCCATTACTAATGACAGCCACCTGCAACTTGCATCAAAGGCAGCTTCGAAGACGAAGAGGCAAGTCTTCAATAAATAGGCGACTCTGTTTTTTGACTAACAATCGCCCAAACCAACATGAGACTCCTCGCCTACTTCTTGCAATTCCATCTTTTGTTTAAAAGCATCCTATGCTTTGCAAACTCGGACCAGGAAAAGCTCAGCGCGTTCTACAACCAGGACGGCAGCACCCACACGAACAACTGGGCGGTGCTTGTGCTGACGTCGCGGTTCTGGTTCAACTACCGCCACATGGCGAATGTGTTGCTGATGTACCGCACGGTCAAGCGTCTTGGGATTCCCGACTCGCAGATTGTGCTCATGCTTGCCGACGATGTGGCGTGCAATTCCAGAAATGCGTTTCCAGGGGCGGTGTTTAACAACGCCGACCGGGGACTTGATCTCTACGGAGAGAGCGTGGAGGTGGATTACCGGGGATATGAAGTTACGGTTGAGAACTTCATCCGGTTGTTGACGGACCGGTGGGGCCCCGAGCAGCCACGGTCCAAGAGATTGTTGACTGATGAGAATTCTAACATCTTTATTTACATGACCGGCCACGGCGGAGAAGAGTTTTTGAAGTTCCAGGACGCCGAGGAGATTGGGGCGTATGACTTGGCCGACGCCTTTGGCCAAATGAGCGAGAAAAACCGGTACAACGAGATTCTTTTCATGGTGGACACGTGCCAGGCGAACACAATGTACTCCAAGATCTACTCCCCGAACATTTTGGCCGTGGGATCGTCGGAGCTCGATGAGTCTTCGTACTCCCATCACTCGGATGTCGAGATCGGTGTCGCGGTCATCGATCGCTTTACATACTACAATCTCGACTTCCTTGAGGGTGTGGGGAAGAACAGCAACAAGACTTTGCAGGAGCTCTTTGGGACCTACACGTTCGATAACGTGCACAGTCATGCGGGGATCAGAACGGATTTGTTCCACAGAAATGTATCCAATGTTTTGATCACAGACTTCTTTGGGTCGGTGCAGAAGGTGGTGGTGGACTCTGTGGAGCCAGACTTGTTGGGGCTTATCAACAACTGAGTCGCGCAACGGGGCGAAGCGACACAGTGTTGCGAGATTAAAATTTTTAGCTACTCAAAACCATTGCTGTTCAAAGTTGCCTGCACGGCTAGTTGCTCATGATGTTACCTACCGCTTATTAGTGCTGCTGCTGAGACCCTTCCGACCAATCATGGTTGCCGCAATATTATAGTCATTGTCAAAACCAGTTAGATAGATACTCTAATATATTATGAATCACGTTATTTCCAGCTTGTAGTCTCAGAAGAATTCACCGCGGGAATCCGGGCTTCAAAAAATCCAGCACGTGACATGACAGAGGCAACAAGCGTTGTCGAAAGCGTCCTACGAAAGATCACTAAAGACAACAAAACTGTAGCTGTATAAAGGCAAAGGTGAAAAAAAAAAACAATTTATCAGTAAATAACGCCATGTAAATCGCCAGTACAATAAAATACGCTTCTCTGAGGCACTCGCCACCTTGTTCTACAAATCATGTATTACGTAAGCAACACGCTGCTTATATCGGCTTCTGGCGGATCAGCTCTGTCCCACCAATGAACCAGAAATTCCGGCGCAGCGCCAATCACTCGCTCCGCGTTGCGAAGTTCATCTATAGACGAACATATTGGGGTAATGTCCTACGTTTCATTGTGATACCAATAGCAGCGGCATTGGCCGTGCTCTACTTCCAAGTGCCTCTCACTGCGAAGACGCTATATCTCAGCATAGCATACTACAACCTCTCGATGTTGGGATATGTTGCCGGGTTCCATCGCTACTTTACGCACCGGCTGTTTAGAATCAAGAGCCTGAGCCGAGTGGTGCCGTTCTTACTTGTTTTTTTTGGCCTGGCGTGTGGCATTGGCTCGCTTCGGGACGTCAGAGTGTGGCACCGGTTGCACCACAAGCACTGCGACACGGACCGCGACCCGCACAATTACCGCAAGAACTTCTGGTGGGCGCATTTTGGCTGGTTGATAGTGGAAAGTCGCCGGACGAGGAGATTAATGGAGGAGGTCTTTCAGGAAGAAGCAGGGGCCAAAGACACCGCCGGTCCTCAGGAGCAGCAGACATCCAGCGACAGCAACATTCATGGAATCCCGGAAATCAGTGCTGACGACAAGGATCACGAACTAATTCATGAGGACGAGAGAAATGAACGGCTCGTTCGGTGGCAGCTTACTCATTCTGCACTGCTCTACTATGCTTTGCTCCTTCTCCCTGCTGCCATTAGCGGCTATCTCTGGGCCGATTTCTGGGGCGGGCTTATCTACGCTGGGTGTTTTAGGGCATTCTTGGCTCAACAGAGTGTGTTTCTTGTGAATTCGTTGGGCCACTTAATTGGGTCGCAGCCGTATGACGACAAGAAGACCGCGCGTGACTCACTTCTTGTCTCCCTCCTAACCTTTGGCGAAGGGTGTACGAACTTCCACCACCAGTTTCCTAAGGATTATCGGAATGGGTCTGCATACTTCCGCTTTGACCCGGCAGCGTGGGTCATTGGCTTCGCCTCACTGCTTCCCCTAGGCATCTACCAGCCGCACCTGGCGCTGCGCGAGATCGTGGCACGTGCCCGCATCCTCCAGCAGCAAAGAGTGGTGGACCGGCACAGGGCGAAACTCAACTGGGGAGTGCCAATAAACAAGCTCCCCAAAGTCTCCGTCGAGGAGTTCAAACGATTGGCGCAAAATAAAGAACGGGCTTTGATCATAGTCAGCGGCGTAGTCCATGACGTGAAGCCGTTCATGCACAACCACCCCGGAGGTGTCGCTTTGATCAAGTCCAGTATTGGCAAGGACGCGACCAGTGCATTCAACGGTGCTGTTTACAACCACTCCAACGCCGCAAACAACTTGTTGGCGACCATGCGGATTGCGTTGATCAAGAACAGCGATACCAATCGCGTGATTCGCCAGAACACTAAAAAGAGCAATGTGATGGCTGGGCCAGTGGACACCGCGGATGCCGCCTAACAGGTGTTGGGTGCAGCTCTGTTTGATGTTGGCACACTGTATCTCCTTAGCTCTCACGCGCCGCATCTCTCGAAGTGAAGATGTCATATTCGAGCATGTGACTTCTCTACCGAATTCACACTACGTTGCATACCTAAAAAAAAAAGTACATATAATGTATCAATCTAATAAGTCATGGTTATAAGACATGTGTATACTATGGGCTACCTTGCTTCCCTCTTGTCAGTTGAGACGTCCTGCACCTCAAATGATCTGTCACTTTTGAGCCGACAGCCCCGTTTCAGTGCAACTACCCGTCAATACCGCTGAGCGACAAACCCGTGATCATTGAAAAACATCATATTGTCCTCGACTTGTAAGGCCCTGTGCGTGTAGCTCAGGGCTTTCCTCAATGCTAAGCCGTATATCCAGCTGAAGTAGCTCTCGGCCATCATGTAATTGACTGCCACGACGGATATCACGATAACATTAGCAATCAACATCAAGTTTGCAAAAATACAAAACAAGCGTACTAGGGGCAGTGTCTCTGATGTGTAGTTGACAATATCTTTTTTAATGCCATTCTGCTCTCTGTAATTCATGGCACCTGTGTTTAAAACAGCCTATCTCGCTGTGAGCACATAGTCAAGCTGCCAACATTTATAACATACAACTGTTCTTGCGACTCCACCGATGTTTTGCTTCAAGTGCAACAAAAGGATGACTCTTTCACTGCGGACTTGCTTCACTGAAGTGGATTCATGGCGTCATTTGTGATACGTTCGCAGTTCGAGAGAAAGCATTTAGGTGTTTATCATTACTCGCCTTCGAGACTAGCCTAGAGTCTACGTGTTTGTTGTGAAATCATCTAACAATTTTTCAGAGCTAATAGAAGCAGCCAATAGCCACAAAATTAGATAGTCAAAAAGTGTCCGAGCGAATTTGGCGTGGGGCCACTACACTCTATGCAGCGTCGGAAATCGGAGATAACCCCGGAGAATTATGTGCCAGGGTGGGCACTTGCATTAGCCCGATAAATTTCAAACGTTTTCCACCACGATCCTCGTTGCGGTCAGTGGACCCTACGGCTATCTAATCTTTGACACGGCCCTCAAATTTTTACCTTCTGGAAAAGCTCGAGGCAAGATTGTGCGGGTTGTCCAGTTGAATGGCATGATCGTTTAGGCGGTCGTGCATTAATCGTTGGGGTGACGCGCAGTCCAAGGTACCGAATAGGACATCATTGGCACGGCTGACCTCTAAATTACCCAAAACCATCCTGGGACGAAGCTGCGAGCGGCGCTGATAAGAGCGATTTAATTGAGGGGCAGCGCTAATGTTTGTCCATTTACCCATGCGACCATGCAAGTTATCTTGATGAGATGCGATGCCGTGGGCCAGCAGCACTGGATAAGAAACCGCCCTGAGAAGGTACAAATAGGAAGCAGGTGACATTAGAAAGCCACAGTACTCAAACAGACTGATCCATTCGATGAAGCTTTCAAAACACGTTGTTGGCTCTTTGCTCACTTCTTTGGCTGTCAGCCAGGCAGCCTCTCTTGAGAAGAGAGGAAAAACTCCGCTCCAGATCGACTTCAAAGTTGAAAGGCTGAATAACGACGCTATTACTAACCAGAAAAGAGGACAGGCTTACGAAGTAAGCGTTGCAAACAAAGTCACCCAATACCTTGCCGAGGTTGAAATTGGAACCCCGCCTCAGAAAGTCACGGTCGATATTGACACAGGGTCCTCGGACTTTTGGGTGCCTGGCCCACAGGCACAAAACTCCCAAGGAGGGACTTACGACTCAAGTAAGTCGTCCACGTACCACTACCTCAGAGATGGGTTAAGTGCAATTTATGGGGATAACAGCGGTGCTACGGGTGTGTTTGGTACCGAGACTGTTTCCCTCGCTGGGGCTTCCGTGAAAAACCTCACCTTTGGCAATGCACAGCAGAGCAGTGTCAAGTATTCAGTTCTTGGCGTAGGTTACAACTCCAACGAAGCTACTGACCCGGTATACGACAACTTCAATTCGCTTTTGAAGAAGCAGGGAGTGATTGACAGAAATGCCTATTCCTTGTGGCTCGACTCTTCGAGTGCCGCCAGCGGTTCATTTCTATTCGGTGGTATTGATACTGCCAAATATGAAGGGGATTTAAAGACACTCACTGTGGTCAACATGAACGACCGGGGCAAAGCCACCAAGTCCCCTGTCGGGTTGTTTTTCAATGTCACCAGTATAACTTTAGGCACGTGGATAGATATTGCGGACAATGTTACTGCTCTTTTGGACTCTGGGAGCCAAAACATTCTAGTCCCGGGGACACTTCTTGAAGACTGGATGGCATTTTATGATCCTGATTTTGACTTTTTGACTGGGCAGTATACTGTTCCATGCAACAAGACAGGCTTGCCCATTACTTTCGACTTCAACGGGAAAAAAGTTGTTGTTCCATTTGAAGATTTGATAACGCCGATCAACACGTCTTTAAACCTTTGCGGTCTTGCTATCGAGAAGAACCAGTTGTCTCTGACGAATATAATTCTTGGCGACGTGTTCTTGAGATCTGCTTACGTGTTTTTTGACTTGGACAACAATGAAATTGGGATTTCGCAGGCAATCTACACCGACGAGTCTCACATTGTGACCGTTTGAGTTGGGTTCCCAGATTCTTAGGTTTGCAGCGTGACAAAAAAGTTTAGATGGTACACGCTTCTAATGTGATGTGATTGTGGCGAACATAGCTTTGTTTTACAATTGGATAGGGCGAATATGTGCTGGAAACAAATGAAAACCAATACATAAGATTCAGGAATCTATTAAACGTATAAAGCAGAATCAAATGGTTTTGTTTTGTTTGTAGTAGTTAGCTCTAAAATGCGTTAGAGTACAGTTACTGCATTTTAGATCCTAACGGTTCCTGCAAAGCTCAAGAAGGCGGAAAGAAAACCTCTTTATCGTTTTCCTTAAGATAGTCGTAACGGTCTATAAGAAAATGATCTTTTCTTGGCATTGCTTCAGCGATATGTAAATTTGGAATGTAAATGCCACAGTGTGCTGCTCCAATTAACACGCTAACTCCCGCAAGTCCCCCAATTCCGTGACCTCCCACAGCCTTGGGGCTCTTGAGCCGCTCAGAAATGCCAACAGCAGTATGAACGAGATCGCCCCTGATTTGCTCAGCATCTCTAGAATGTCTCTTAGCCAAGTCGACACGAAGCCTATTAATAATCTGCTCGGTTGTTGGGCCGGTTGCCATAAATTTCACAAAAGTATCAGGTCTGGCTTCTCTTTCACGACGGAGGATTGCCTTCATGGCTTTGTTCATCCGGTGAAACTCTCTGGTTTCAAACCTCATGGAAGGAAAATCGTGGCAAAGCAACTTGTAGAGATGACTGTTACCTTTGAAACACTTGTTCTCACTTGCCAACTCCTTACAACCAACCCAAATACAGGCCATTCGAAATCTTCTGCTGTCTTTGTACGGCGGCGTCATCTTATGCATGCCATATTCGATCATCTCCAAGGAGGCATCCTTGACTTCTGGTGAAAGATCAAGCAACTCACAAATTCTCTCAACCGCAGCATTAGCGGCTAAAAACCCCTCTTCAGAATTGACGTCTTCACGGGGGTCAATCCACAACTCAGCAATTGTTCTGAGCTGCTCATGCGAGGGCCGGTCCTTTTCCTCCTCAATGTCGGCGGCCAAACATCTCAAAGATTCGAGATTGGCCTCTACAGAACTTTGCACTCTTGACGGCAAGCTGTACTGTTGATCTGGTGTACTGTTGATCTGGTGTACTGTTGATCTGCTTTTAACTCCATTCTGTTTAACGAGAAAGTTTTTGGTGACCGAGAACGAGTAATTTTTCAAAGTGGAGCAGCCGCATTGTTTATGTATTCAGTAAATTCCCTTCTCTAATGCACGCGCCTCGAAGAGAGGAAGTAAAGTTGAGAGGATGTGAAGATTGCGCATCATATTACAAACAAAGAGTCGTGTAATGAAGGAAACCACAATATTCACTATTCAGGAGTTGCAAAAATCCAAGTAGGTCTTACTTGAAAGGTTGGTAGTTTAGCAATTTAGGTAGCCGGGATGGAGCTGATACAATGAAAAGGCAAAAAAGCGGCCTTGGCGGGCTACCAGAATCAAGAATCACTACACAACTTACATTAGTTTAGTTCACTGTGTGGCAAAATAATTGCCAGGCGTACAATATACGATTTTATGAAAGTACTCTTTGTGGACAGTCTTGAGCTTGAGAGTTCGCGTTCTATGCCCACCACGGGTATCACGCATCAAGTATGGAAGTCTCCTGCATCAATGCTTCAGCCATAAAGTCACCGTCAACCATCGTAGTGAACGACTCGGACGCCTTATTAGTAGGCGGCAAAACATCGTACTCAAATACCTGGTTGGCCTCCCAGAACTCCTTAGGGATCTTCGCCATCAACGACGACTCATCGGATAAGATAGCATATCTCAACAAATTTGTCGGAATGTCGTCTGCTGACACCGCAAATTGCGTATGATGTTCAGCAAGAAGTTCTTTGAGCGTGTCGTTCAAGAATGTGATATCGGAAAAGTCACTCCACATCGCTTTCGCGCGTACCAAGTACGTAGCCGCAGCTAACTCGCTGCACGTAGTGATGGTGCGATAAATAGCATTGAGCACCGGAGTTGAGAGCAGCTCGCCCGAAGACTTGCACACCTGCTCAAGCAACTGAAGCGCGACGTATGGATATTGCTTTACTGCTGCGACAAGCTGTTTCTTGGCCTGCTCTTTCTGACCAAGCTTCAAGTGGCAGAGAGCAACAGTATACGAAAGACCCGGCGTGATCCAGTCTCGGTACCGCTGAACCAACGGCGAGTCGTATAGGTCAATAAGATACTGATACTCGCGTGCCATGAACGTGTAGAAATCAATAAAGTATCTGACTCCGTAAGGATCCTCAGTAGGGTTGAAGCCAAGTAGAAGCTTGCAGTAAGTAAATGCTGTGAAAAACGTACCCTTTTGGCTGAGCACATGAGTGTACTTGAAGATAGCAAGATAGAACTGGCGGTTCAAAAAGTACTCGAACGGCAATCTGTTGGCGGCAGAGCCAAGCACAAAGCCCTGCTTCATGGCCCTATCAAACACAAACAACGCTCTCTCAATCAAACCGTTGTTATTGCTGCGGTCTCCTTGTCGCACAAGAATAGTCAGCACCTGCAAAATCAGCTCCACGTGATACGGGTTCATCTGTAAGAGTTTCACAAGAGTTTCATGATCGGGTCTGATGGCCACAGACATAAGGAACTGGCTGTTAACAGTGGTCTCGTTGACGACAGGCAGAAACTTGTAGTACTTGATGCCGTGCTGCAGCTGCTCCTGGGTGTCCTGCTCAATGGCATCCAACCAGTCGTCCGGATTTTTTAGACTCTGCAACTTTGTGACGTCTTTGCTGCTAAGCTCAGCCATTCCGATGTTCTTGCGATTCGTAGGAATCCAGTCATCGCGGATTTTTGTCATAGTGAGCTTCCGCGTAGTGCCAGGCACACTGCGGCGGTCCTTGCCGCCCCAGTTTCTCACTCTCTTGGAAAGCTGCTTGATCTGCTCCAACACCTCGGGAGACGTGAACGACAGCGTTGTCGAGTTGGCGTCCTTTAGCACTTTTGACGATAACGTGCCGAACAACTCACGGTACTCGTTGTCCGGGTCCAAGTTGCGCACATTGACGTCAAGCAAGTGGCGAGTGGCCTCAAAATCGTCAATAGAAAACCCTTTAAAACCAGGGTCAACCTCCTCACTTGGCGGAGCCAACTTGTATTCCCCCTTTCTCACCGCGCCATTAGAATCACTTGCCACATGGGTACTCTTGGTGCTTGGCTTCCCACCCTGCTTCAAACTGTCGAGGTACGCATCTGGGTCCACGGTCTGCTTGGCCCCTTCCTTGGAACCCTTCCCGCCCTTGCCCTTGCCCCCTTTCCCCTTTTTCTTCTTTTTGCTCTTACCTTGGGGCTGTACTTCGACCAGGTCCTTGAAGTCTTCGTCCGAGCTGTCTTCCAAGAGGACCGTCTTTGGGGTCCGCAGTTCCTTAGTCAGCAGAATCAAAGACTGGCCAGCTTCCTCAGATCCCGCCTTCTCCTGAACCGCAACCGCCCCATTCGCTTCCCCTGGCTCCTCTCCCAGCTCTTCTAGAGCCTCTTGCTCTGCCTCCACTTCGCTGTCCAGCTCTTCACTTTCCAGTTGCCCGCCATTCAAGAGGGCAAACAAGTTAGCCTTGCTCGGCTTCTCGTCCTCCTGCTCGCTCTCATCTTCGCTGCCGCTTTCCTCCTTGATCTGCGCGTCCGAGTCCAACTTCAAGCGTTCTAATTTTCTGATCTGCCGCAAGCTCATTGGAATCAATTAAAGGCCACTGTCGTGAGGTTCCGATGGCCGAGGATTACTTTCTTGGTTGGTGGATGTGAGTTACCCGGCACAAGAGAGATGAGATGAGGCCGAAAAAAAAACGGGGCATGGGCTGAAAAATGGTGCATAGCTTATGGTCCTACCAGCAAGGTTTACTAGGCTCCTTCACTTTTAATCCAGCAAGTCATACAGGTTATTGATAGATCACATATTTGAAAATGGCCACGAAAAAGCAGAGAGACAGAAAGAAGGACTTTGTGAAGCAGAAGCTCAAGGTGGGCAAGCAGGCGCCGAAGAACGCTAACTTCACGGACACCTCGTTTAAGGCCAAGGCAATCCATATTCCCAAGCAGTCGGTTTTACATCAGACCACGAGTGCTGAAGATATACAGAAGCAGGTCAGTTTGACGAATCACAAGACGCCGCAGGTTAGAAAGGAAGCGGTGCTTTTTTTGGCCAAGCACCATGCTGGGCACCCTGCGTTGACCAAGAAGGTGCTCGGCTCAATAGCCCGGTTGATCACCGACGTGTCAAAGTCCGTGAGAGAGGAGGCATATACTGCCATCAAGCAGTTCAGCCCCGCTTCGGTTCGGTTGAATTGCGGCTTGTTTGTGTTGTACGTGCAGTCTGCAATGACGCACATCGACCCGGCGATCCGCCACGACCTGACCAAATTTTTGCAAGCGTTGATCATGTTGGACTGTCTTGAGTATCTTGTGAACAACAATTGGATTAAGCTCCTCAAGTGCTTTTTTTCTTTATTTGGCTGGCCCTTGTCGCTGGCCAGCGTGTCGCTTGCCGTGAGTTTGGGGCCGGGCGGTAAGGGCAGCGTTGCGTCACGTGTGCGGCATTTGCAGCAGTTGGAGGCGTTTTTGATATATGGTGCCGTCGAGAAAGCGGAAGAAGTTGACGAGGACATCGAGAGTATCCACGAGTTGAGTAGCCGCTACTTGGTGGCTACCATTCCTAACGCATACCAACACTTGCAGTTGTTTCAGAAACAGTTGGTGCAGGATCTGAGCGCGGACGTGAGATGCGAAGATATAGTGGCGCGCAGAAAGGTGTTCGTTGCGGAGTTTGCAAAGAATATGGCGAGCGAGTTGGAAAGTATAGTGAAGGAGGGGGGCGAAATCGGGCGAGTTGCGGGGGGTTTGCAGAAGGTGGTCGAGAGGGTTGTCGAGGAGGAGGCTGTGTACCAGAAAAGTATCGGTGCCTGAGCGCTTTCAATCTAGCATTGGCGAGCGGGGCTTTTGTCTGAACTGACCCTGCTGAGTTGGACTCATTGAGAATAATGGACGAAGCATAAGAACTATGTGAAGATAACCGTGAGCGGGCATTGTACGAAGGGGCTTCACAGCGGATTAGCCAGGAATCGGTTTTACTACTGCAGTATAATTTACACGGGCAATGCGTCAATGCTACCAGATACTGTTAGAAGTTATGCTACGAGTCATATTGATTCCTCCTGCTGATACAGTCTGTGCCATTTGTTTCTCTCATGTTTTTAGTTATAGATATTTAATACATTGCATACTATACAAGTAAACCGAACTTTTGTAGAATACAGCTTGAAGTTCTATCAATCCATAGAAGCAGTAAGCAGTGCTTTGTGCCCTGCCAACCGAGTGTTGACCACACGATGCATCGACTTACAATTGCAATTTTAATAATACCAATCAAGCTTTTATCAATCTATGCCACCATGTTTGATGGTAATGCTATGGAATACGTTCATTCAAATAGGGCGTATGCCCTGTCTGTTACAAGTTGAGCGGCGGCGTAGGCTTTGAGACCAGAGTTTCTGCAATTCGCAGCGTTCGCCGGCTCTCGCCGGTGCTCGCTACTGCTGACTTACTCATGGAAAACCTTGATTTTTCCCTCTGGATCATACTCCTTAGTTCCCGCCGGCTCGACTGGAGTCCCGAAAACCAACTGCGCAGCCACCTTCCAGTTCTCAGGCACCTTGTCCTTGACTGCGACCTCTGTCAACTGGTTGAAGTGCTGCAAGTTGCAGCCCAAGCCCAAAGTAGAAAACGCGTTCCAGAGGTTAATCTCGGCAGACCCGTTGGAGTGAGCGGCAAAGATTGGGAACGCGTCTTTCAAGAATGGGATCTTCTCAATCATTCTGTCGAGCACAGTCTTGTCGTCAAAGAACACAACAGTGCCGTAGGCACCGTCGCGGATCAGCTCGGCTCTCTTGCCGTGTGGCATGGCCTTCAATGGCTCGTACACGGTGTTCCACAAGTTGCTGTGCGCCTTGTCGTAAAAGACAGCGGCTCTGATGTTCTGCATGTTGAAGGCGGTAGGCGTCTCCTTGACAAACGTTTGGACAAGCTCGTCAATCTGCTTCTCAGAGACGCCCTGCGGCAACTCTGGCTTCAAGCTGTAGATGGTTCTTCTGCCCAAGGCGATCTCCTTGAGAACCTCGACTTTCTGAAAAGCGGTGAGTGCGGCAACAGCAGATTGGGCCATTTTGGACATACTTTGAACAGGGCCGACACTGGCTCGGCCCCATTATATAGGTGTGAAATATCGTCGGCTGCAATCTGTCGCAGCTTCCCAATGCGGATATCGTTATTTCCGCCGCGGTCGAATCGGGCGTCGCCCCAACTGAACACTGCGACGGCCGGCAATTTCAGAGGTCGGAGAAGGCGCGACATCTTACTAATGCTCAGCAGTGGAGTTTCCCGAAAACAGGTGTTTGGTCTCCCGCGGCTTGTGCACCCGTTGCTGTGCCCGTAGCACCATGCACCTTGCAACAGCAGCGCCGTTTTCACTTTGCATTTCTGCTTTGCATTTAGAGTGTGCGGCTGTTGCCAAGCATTGGTTGAGTGTTCTATACCATAGCAGTGGCGAGCGTAATCAACTGCTTGCTTGACTAACTGCAGTTTATTGCTACGCTTGCGCTTAGAAGTGTAGATTGCACCGAGTAAAATTGTCGATCAAGTCGATGGCAGTCATTCTCGCAAAACGAGTGCGTGTTCTATACCATGCACCGGCCCAACCTCTGTATATATCATTGCGCCACTGCGCCATTGAGCCACTGGGTGCCCTCTCTTTACAGCTAATGATATGGCCCCTTCTCTTGCCATTTTCGGAAGCTCTCCTGTGCTGACAATGGCAAAGCAATGACAAAGAGTAGCGCAGCTGCTGTTAAGAAATAGCAGCGCCCCGCTGCGCGGTGCACAGACTACCCAAAATTACACTCAACTATAGTATAAGTATATTAGATGTAGCATATACTACGAATCAGCCAACAGCAGCGCCGAACTGAAGTCCAGCAAATCAGTCGACTTCCAGAGCGATGGCTCTATGCTACCCCCTCCCCACCTCAGGAAAAACACCCTCAAGGATTTCGTCCAAGATGGTGTACACCAAGTGAGTATTAAGGATCTCATTCTGCAACATCTCGTGTACCTCCAGAGCAGCAAACTTCGAGTTTCCCAATCCAACAATTTTACTACTGATATCAGTCACAATGATCTCAAGCAACGTCTTCAGCTCCAGCCTGGTCTGCGCCTGCTCTATCTCCGTACGCACTTGCTGCTCACTGCGTCGAAATTGACCGTCGGGAAACACCCTGTCCCTGAACATGTTCAACAAATCAATCACCTTGCTCTCGGACTTGATCATGCTGAAATACAGCGTGATTCGTTTCTCAATAGTACTGCCAAGCAACTGCTGGAGCACCACCAAGATCGCTCTACCTCGCAACCAGCTATTGCCCTTGGAAAGTCCAAAAACCAGGAGAAACATGTCGCAAATCGGTTTAACGAACGTGACTTTTTCTTCGTCGTAGGAGTTCAACTCGAGTTGCAAAGCCGCCGGAACAGGCTCGCTCTGGAAAGAACCGTTGAGGTACTCAATGCCGTTGGTGATTCCGTTGTACAACTTAGCAGTGACGTCTTCAATCGCCTTGTAGTTGGTGCCTGGGTCAGCTTGATTAGCTCCCTTCTTATGAAACACGTCGTTGGTGAAGTTTTGCAGAGAAAGAAAGAGTCTGAAGACTCTGTTCTTGCACACCTCTGGCATCGCCAACAACTCCTGTAAATAGGTTTCCAATAATTTCTTTCTCGTCTCGACAAGAACCTTCTGCTGACTCTGATTGAGGTAGAGCACATTCTTTTTGGGGAAACTCAAAAGCTTCACTTTTGCATACACGGCTTTGAGATACTTGTTCAACAAGTAAAACTGCGAGTATCGGCGGGCGACGATCCAGCCAGCCAGAACTTGATCGCCCTCAGATCGCTGCACCTCGATAATGTACGAGGTGTACAGCTTGCCGTCTCCGTCGGGCTTGTCGTCAATATACAGCTGGATGCGGACACGGGACTTGCCATAGAGCGAGTTGTCGTTCTCCTGGACAATGTACTGCTGTTTTTGCAAGTTTTTGAACTGCAACTCTCTCGATAACCCAACGCTGGCTTTGTTCAAGATGCGCAACTCGGCAACATTGTTTGTAAGCTCCGCTTTTCTGAGTAATGGCTTCAAAATCTCAACTTGATTATTCAAATTGGTAATCTCCACCCCCAACTTGCTGATCTCCTCGGTGAGACTGAGATCGCCAGGCGCAGCTAGACGAACTTCAGACAGCTCGTACTCGCCAATGGCTTCCAGGTTGATCATCTCCGAAATCACAGACTCCATGTCGTCGATTTCGCCATTTTCGTCTTTCCGCACAATCTCCTCCCCCTTTTTCAGTTCATCGTCCTTCTTCTTGCCAAAGATCTCTTTGTAGTTGGTGAATATCTTCAAGTACTTGCTGCTTGTCTCGCTGTCGGTGTCAATGTCAGTCTTCGCGCTGAGAATGTCCTGCTTCAACTTGACGGCGTCATTCTTGAACTCATTGCCATTGTCTATGATCTCATTCAAGGCGTGCTCGACCGCGTTGATGACATCCTCAGAAACAGCCTCATCCTGCTCGTCGAAGATCTTTTCTTGTGGCCCCTTGAGGTCCCGGAGACTCAGAATCAGGCTGGTGAGTGGCTCCTGGTTCTCGGCGTAGTGCAGCAACGGGTCGCCCGACTCTTCCGGAAACTTGATACCAAGGCCGCGGCTTTTACCACGGGCCTCGTGGCGTCTATAACTTTCCGAGGCCAACAACTTTAAGTAGATGGTGGACAGTCTGAAGTTGACCAAATCGCCCTCCATGACTTTGAACACTCTGTCCTGCAAAACTAACACTGACTTCCTAGCGACAAGAAACAACTTGTTGAGCTCCGCTTTTTCATGGTACAACTCAAAGTCTTGTACCTCTTTCTTGGGGCCCTTGAAGCTCTCATACGCCTGGACAAAGTTCTTCACATTGTCGTAGACGATCTTGTTGGTGTCAATTATGCTTTTGCTGTTGAAGTAGCTTCTGAAAATAGACACGACGTCATTAGCATAATTCAAGTTTTTCAAAAGTTCAGTCTCCACGTCCACATGCCCGTTCTCGAGCTCGCTCTCGTACAACTCATCCTGATTCATGAGCGGGTCCTCGAGCGGATTCTTGATTCCATTGACCACTAGCCAGAATTGGAGAAGCTCCGTCTTGCCATTTTGGTCCATGTATTCCATGTAGTAAGTCAATAGACTCAGATCGTTGAGAATTGTCGTCAACGGAAGCGGTGGGGCCTGGACATTCTGCTGGGGCTGTTGAGACTCGAAATTGAGGCTATTGATTCTAGTTGTAAGCGCCATCTGTGCGATCTGCAATCGCTTCTCGTAGATTTTAGCTCTAGAGGAGTCCTTAGTATTTTTCACGTCCTCCTTCTCACTGGCACTTGGCCCTTCACTGCTGCTTTGCTCCTCGCTATTGCTACTCTTCCCCGCCTCGCGGATGACGCCCTGCAACTGCATTCCTATAAGAAATTTCAACTGTCTGAGTTCGACAATCAGAGTCAGCTTGTTCACACGCTTGATTAGCTTCTCGAACACCAGTTGAGTCGTGGAGACAGTGATCTTGAGGTCAAGCAATGAGGTGGACTCGGGCTGCTGCTGCTGTTGCTGGGTCTTTGGCTTTGGCTTCTTCTTTGTCGAACTGCTGTGCTTCTGCAACTCGGCGCGCAACTGAATCACTTGGTTGCGGTCCTTGAGCGTGCTGCCCACAGACTCAACGATTTTCTGGTTCCAGAAGTCGGGCAGTGTCAACATGTTCACTAGCGGGAGGAACGTCGTCGTGATAAGTAGTTCGCGGACCAAAACGGCCACCGGCTGGCAGCTCGACTCGTTCTTTTTCAAGAGAAGTGGCAAGATCTTTGTGAGCAGCTGTCGGAGGTGCGACTTCTGAGACATCGAACTGAATTGGGCGTTTTCCCTAAAAGAATTCACAGAAGGGTGCAAGCGCCCGCGATTGTAGTACTTTGTAATCAATATCTGACTCCTTTTCTCGTCGGACAACTCCATCTTGATACTTTTCTTCGCCTCCACAAACTGATTGAAGTGGTCCGTCAAAATGGGCACCAATTTGAAAACCACAATGCCCGCAAAGTCGATGCTTCCTAGCCGTAGATAGAGATTTTGTATGGCATGCTTGAGCACGATTTTGATCTCGTCCACAAACAAATCGTCTTCCTGATCGGTCCGGTTGATCGAGCGGTACCACGGTTGGACAAAACTCGTGATTATGGAGCCACATAGCTGGTCGAGAAGCGACAGGATGAGCATCAGGTCGGGATAGACGAGCCGCTCCGACGCGGGGTTCTTGGACGCCAACGAAACCAGCTCGTTCTGCCAATTGAGGGGGTCCACAAAGGCAAACTTGCTGATGCCGTATTGATTCTGGCGCACCACCTGCGGCGCCCCTGGCGCGTGGTGCTGGTTGAGCTTCTGGAAGTGGGTCAAGACAAAGAGGCCCGTTGTGAGAAGGAAGAGCGCGAGGATGCAGTAACAGATCCACAAGTTTCCAAGAAATAGCTTCAACGAATAGTAGGATAGGAACGATCCCGCCACGTAGAGCCAGTTGACGGCGAGCGCCCAGCGTTTTGCAGTGCGTCCGACACTCCTCACGGTATTGCGTAGGATCGTAATGAATGGAGGAGGGGCCATGGGAAAGGAGGAAGCCGGTCAAGGCAATGTTGTTTATCTTCTATCTCAAGCGTGTATGTTCTATGCACTGCCCTGTTCCCGCCCTTTTCTGGGCTATGAGTTTTTTGACAGAGTGTAAGCGGCGTCGCAATGGTGTAGGCCTCTGCTCTGCCTGCTGCTCTGCTGATAATTATTTAGGCGCGGTTCCAACCTGCAGGTGAGCCACGGGCAGTGGCGAGCATTAGCCAGACGCTGCGTGTCGTACACTTCGTGTGTCCTATACCGCGAGGGCTGTTATATTTTAAGCTATGCCATGTGTTGAATGCTACGGCGGAGTTCTTTGACAGCTCATTGCGCACTTCCTTCTACTACAAACTCTGAAGCTCTAGTGTCGCACTCCAGGCCGTGGTCCGCTGCCTTAGCCCACTGCCCTAGCCCACGCGGGAGCTGCCGCAAGCGAGCTGCTCGTTCGATGTGTTCTGTGGTCATTGTTTAACGGGAATTACAAACGTTTAGTGGCCTAGTTTATAAATATAGTTGTTAAAGACATACCTTTTAAAAATATAGTTGTTAGGAACATAGGTGTGGGGAGTGCACTATAAGTGTGCTATCCTTTCGGCACACGCGCTTAGCCGCCTGCCAGATCCGTCCGGCCCACGTGACCCTGGGACCAGGATTTTTGGCCAAACGCCATAATTTACGTAATTGCACCGGAACCAGATAGCCCCGCCAGGATGCAAAAGAGCTCGTTTGACTTGGAGCCCAACCCGTTCGAGCAGCTGTTTGCCTCGAAGCCTTCTTCCAACACGGGCGAGACCCCCGACACCTCCACCGCCGAGGCCGACCCGCCGATTACTAATGACGAAAACAAGCCTGCCCCAAACATCGACAAGACCAACCCGCCGATCATCCAGCTTCTCCAGCACAATCTCACCCCGGGAGGCTCGCGCAAGCTCCCGCTTCCGGCGTTGCTGCCAAACACCCAGCTCACCCCGGGGTTCTTGAACGGCTACCTCAACAAGGCGTTGTTCACGCCGAACGAGCTGAACCTCAGGACCGGCTTGACCCCCGGCGGTTACTTTCTGGGCATCCTGGGCTTGACCCCGAACCCGAACCTCTTCACCCCGAATTTTAGTTCGTTGCTCGGGATTGACAAGCAGGGTCAGCCAGGGCAACAAGCCGGCCAGCCAGGACAACAAGCCGGCCAGCCAGGACAACAAGCCGGCCAGCCAGGACAACAAGCGGGCCAGCCAGGACAACAAGCCGGCCAGCCAGGACAACAAGCCGGCCAGCCACAACAAGCACAAGTGTCACAGGGACAACAAGTGCCGGGCCAGCTATCTCAACAAGCACACCCGTTGCAGCAACAACAGCAGGCGGAGCAGCTTCCACAACAAGGACAGCTTCCACAAGGTCAGATGCCACAACAAAATCAGATGCCACAACAAGGTCAAATGCCACAACAAGGTCAGATGCCACAACAAGGTCAGATTCCACAACAAGGTCAGATTCCACAACAAGGTCAGATGCCACAACAAGTTCAGATTCCACAACAAGGTCAGATCCCACAAGGGCAGCTCCCACAACAGCCTGTGCAGCAGCCCGCCCCGCTTTCTCAGGCAAACGTGCGACAGACGCAGAGCCAGCTCGCGCCGCAGCGGGGGCAGCAGCAGGGGCACTCGCGCCAGCCGTCGGGAAACCAGGGCGCCAGCGGGAGTGCGAGTGTGAACAGTGCCGCCACCGGAAAGTCGGAGCCATCCAAAGCTGCCGACGCCAAGGAAAAGGCCACGCCGACCAGCGAGAGCTCCTTGGACATGGCGGAGGAGTCGGCGGAAGAGGACGAGGCGGCGGACAAGAAAAAAGAGGGCAAGCGGAAACGCACGCGCAAGCCTCTCACCGACGACGAGAAGCGCAAGCTTTTCTTGGAGCGCAACCGGTTGGCGGCGTCCAAGTGTCGGCAGCGGAAAAAGCAGGTGACGGAAAAGATGAAGGAGGATCTCCAGTACTATCTGGGCGAGCACAGCAAGATGAAGCAGGAGCTCGACAGTCTACGCGAGCAGATGAGTGCGGTGCGCAACATTATTTTGATGCACCGCGGCGGGTTGAGCGCGGTGATTGGCGGCGACAACTTTGCCCAGCTCTTGGTGCTAACGCGGGACGGCAACGGCAAGCCCGAAGACGCACGTGTGGCGGTGCCGATGGTGCCGCCCGTGCAGACGCAGGCGGTGGCGCCGCCGCCGTTGGCGAGCCAGGTTCCCGCGATGGGGAACGGGAACGGCGTGATAGTGGGGGGTAATGGGATGGCGCCGCCGGTGGAGGGGGTGGTGGAGATGATGCCGCAGGCGAGCGGGATGATGATGAACGGGAAGTGGTAAACGCAGTGCATTGGCGAAGCCAGTGTGCTGCGACCTCCGATGGTAGAGCCAAGGAGCAGTTCACTGGCGAAGCCAGTGTGCTGCGACCTTCAACAGTGAAGCCGCTCTTTTGCTCTTTGGCTTTGCTCCACTACTGCTCTGCTCCACTGCCTTTTTACGACTCTCCTCTAGTTACGACGTTTCCCTTCTTTCGGTCTCCAATTGACAATAATTTTGACGCGCCGACGTTCCGGCCAAGTCGTGTGTTTTATAGATAGAATGTATACAAGTTTTTGCAGCGGCTTCGTAGCAGTGCACTGACAAGTCAGGGCGGTGCAAGTATTAATCGGTGACTTTGTCAGTGCACTGCAAGTATTCAACGCCGCTGCGGTCGACACTGGCAGCCAGCGGAAGCTCTTGCACTGCGGAGAAATACTCGCAGCACATTGGCTTCGCCAATGCACTGCTGCGCACTATGTTGGTTTTCAGCAGTGCTTTTGCAGTGCTTTCCCACGGCAAGACGAGTCATCTCATCAGATTACGAGCAGCCTCAAGTCAGCAATGCACGCCGCGAAGTCTTCCAGCCAGATGTGAACTCTGGACATTGACTATTACGATGCAGCTGATGAGCGCGGAGCACGTGGATCCTTCCCACTACCACAGAAGAAGACCGGAACAAAAGTCCTTTTTGAATGTTGTGTTTTAAGTAGTTGTGAGGTGAAATTGATTTGCATGAGAGAGATTATTAGTTTTGGTTCGCCCTCTCATTTGCTGAAAATTCGGTACTTCTCAACATGTAGGATGTCTGCCGAGGCACGTGAGAGAAACGAGCCAGGTTCACACTTTTGGTTTCGCAATTGAACTATAAAACACCTTGTGACTTACGCGTCCCTTGTGAATTATGCGTCCCACTAATACTTAGAATCCTGGTCGATAAGATCCGTTCAACAAATATGGGTTCGACAAATATGGGTCTCCTGTTGCCTCACTCCGCGGCACTCGGCCCTCGGCCCGCGTTCCGAGCCCCATGCAGGGACCCCAAAGAGCTGCAGCTCAGCTCCGAGTCGGTTTTTCAGGCGGTGACTTTTCTCTGGAAGTGAATTGTGGAGAACAGTCAAGAGAATACAATGTGAGTATGAACCATGAAACAAGTCTTTTATAAGGAGAAGCCCCTCTTGGATCAGCCTAGGTACGAGAGAATAGGGGAGCAGCGAAACCATGAATATTCTGGCAAATTGCAGGTGTGATTGTGTCGTATGACCAGATGGGGAGACCTTGCAGAGTACATGACGATCAGTGCATCACAGTTATTGCCGAGCTCGCAAAACCTGAGTACTTAAACCCTACCAACTTCTTTTGTTACCTCTTGTCACAGCTCCTTACTAACCCCAGATGAGCTTCTCGTATCTCTCCAGAGCCAGCAAGATCGTATGCATCGGGCGCAACTACGTGGCCCACATCAAGGAGCTCAACAACCAGGGCACCGCTGAGCCGTTTTTCTTCTTGAAGCCGCCTTCAGCGTTACTCCCTAACGGCCAGGGAGCGATCCAGATCCCCAAGAAGACCGTGGTTCATCACGAAATCGAGCTTGCCGCGGTGCTCGGCAGAGATCTCACCAATCTCACTGAGGACTTCACTGCCAAGGACACCTTGGACTCCATTGCCGGCTACGCATTGGCTTTGGACTTGACCGCAAGAAATGTCCAGGATGTCGCCAAGGCCAAGGGCTTGCCGTGGACCATTGGCAAGGGGTTCGACACCTTCTGCCCTATTTCGGGGTTCATCGAGAAGGAACGCATTCCAGACCCATACAAGGTGGAGCTCTCGTGCGAGGTCAACGGCCAGGTCAAGCAGCAGGACTTGACTTCCTTGATGATTTTTGACATCCGCAAGGTCTTGATCTATATGAGTGGAATCATGTCGTTGAAGAAGGGTGACATTATTCTTACTGGGACGCCAAAGGGCGTGGGTCCGATTGTGCCGGGGGACGTGATCTCGGGAAGTATCAGCGTAGACGGGGAGGTCTTGGAGGAGAGTAAGATTTCGTTCCCTGTTGAGGAGAGTAAGAGCCCATGGGTGTTTGAGGGGTAGGTTGTACACTAGCGCAGTGCCCAAACGGAGGCGTTACCATGCCATGGCGAGCCACGCCAAAGTTCAATGCGGCACTGCAGTACTTACATTGTTTGGTGTATCATCCAATAGCGTGGCCTCTTAATATTTCGAAGTATCCTAGAATGTTATCTCCATTTGCTGCGAATTGTAGTGCTCAATTCCATGGTGGGGAGTCCACTCAGTACTTAGCCTAAAATAATAACAGCCTCAAAGTATACGACACACGCAGCGTTTCGCTAACGCTTGCCACTCCAATCTTTGAGAATACTCATGGCTCTTCGAAACATCAGCCTTTAGCTACTGCGTTGTGTATATTGTAACCATCATCACTATACATTTAAGAAACCAACACCTCCTTGGGAGGCAGGAACTGCCGCACAGTGATCCCGGCCTCTCTCAAAATCTTATGGCTTGCCTCGTCCATGCTGTACTTCTGATTGTAAACCACCTCTTTCAACCCACACTGGATGATCTTGATCAGGCACGTCAAACATGGACACGTATTGCAGTACAACGTGCAGTCCGAGCTGATTCTGTCTCTGCCGCTCTCTATCAAGGCATTCTCTTCCGCGTGAAGACACAAGCATGTGTGCAACGCCTTCGTATTGCTGTTGCACCGAGGACAGCCTCCCTGGTTACAGTTCGGGAGGTTGCGCGGAGTTCCGTTGTACCCCGTGGCAATGACTCTGTTGTTCTTGGCAATGACACAGCCGACACGGCGTTTCATGCAGTTGCTTCGAAGCGACGCGAGATTCGCAAGTTTCATGAAGTACGTGTCCCAGTCGGGCCTCAATCGCGACTGGTCTAAGATGTCGAGATTCGAGAGCTGGATGTAGAGGTCCTTGATTGTGGTGGCCTTGTTGATGATTCTTATAGTTGGAATATTGGAGGTCACGAGAGTTAGCAGCTCGGCAACCAGCTCAGACTCGTCGATGAACTGAGCGTAATCGATTGCCGAGTCTGTGTTCTTCAACTGATGTCTCTCAAAGCGGAGCCTGGCGGGGGCGTCAATGTTCAAGTGCAAGAAGAACGGACGCACCGAGAACGTCTCGAGAAGTGTCTGGTCAATGGGATAGACCACAATGTTCTTGGCCCAGTTCTCGGTAGCGTAGTTCAAAAGCTCGGCAGACGTTGCGAAGGTCTGCTCGGGTTGCATCCCAGGACTGCTCGAGTCGAGACTGACAAACTGGCAGCCGTGGTACACCAAGTACTTCGCGATCTGTTCTTTGCCAGAGCACAACGTTCCCGAAATTCCAATGAGCATCTGGGTTTGACAAAGTAGGTTAAAAAGAGGTGCTTCCTATGATAAATATAGGTCTGTTTTGGTGGCCCGGGTTGTGCCTCTCCGTTTTAACTAATTTCGGTCGCGTGGTCCAACTAATTTCCAACTTATTTCGCGCGAAAAAGATCTCAGTCGCGGGAGGCGGCGGACTTGCGGGGAAAAGAACAGACACCTATTGAGAAGCAGTGGGAAGGGTCACCGATGAGTTTTCATTGAAGCTGGGCCAAGAAACACGAAACGGGACACGACATCTATTTACTGCTCAATTGTAAACGTTCCATGACGACGGCCCAACAATGGTACTAGTGGGGGGAAACTCTTGGTATTGACCAATGGCCTGTGCAGATCACCGCCTTTGCAAGTGAAGTAAACCAAATTTAGATTTTGGTAGTCTTTGTCTGTCTACCTCACTCCAAACTACACACTTTGAATATGACAATAAGCAACGCCAGAAATTGTTGGAAAATCGCCCCTCCCTTTGTCCTGCGACCACCCTGGTGCTGCCTGCCGCCCGGTTGATGCAATGTCCATGCATGTGATATCTGCAAAAAATCAACAGATTTCGCGCACATATAAATCTGGAGTGGTCGCCCGCACGAGACTGCAGACGGTAAAAGCACGCACATTTCTTTCAACCAGTTCCACGCGAATTGTCCCCCAAATAATCCGCTTTCTGTCTTGACATGGTCGTTCGCTATTCCAGTGCCAACGTGGGTCTTTCGCGGATGTTCGTCGGCCCGAACAACCCCATTGACTTCACCCAGATAAAAGTGAGAAACAGCGTCCTGCTTCGGCTCAACAGCCGCACGGTGTTGCGCCGCCGGCTCGCGAGCTACCCCTCGAATCTCCGCAACATCAGAAACTTCCGGGGTTTCCGCCAGAACAGCACGTTGGCCGACCAGCGCAAACGGCAGTTCAAGAAATGGTGGACCGTGACCTCGGTTCTGTTGGTTTTTGGCGGGGTGTTCGCGCGTATCCAGTACAAGCGGAGACAGGGCGAGTCTGCAGAAGACCCCGACGTCTCCCCCGTGTCGTGGAAATTCTTCTGCTACCAGACTCTCCCGCTCAATGCGATCTCCCGGCTCTGGGGCAGATTCAACGACGTCGAGTTGCCTGTCTGGGCACGTGCCCCGGGCTACAAGCTCTACTCCTACCTTTTCGGGGTCAACTTGGACGAGATGAACAACAAGGACTTGCTGTCGTACCGCAATCTTGGCGAGTTTTTCTATCGCGAATTGCAGCCCGGCGCGCGTGCCATCAGCGACAGCGAGCTTGTGTGTCCGTCGGACGGGAAGGTCTTGAGCATTGGTACCATCACCGACGACGGGAAAATCGAGCAGGTGAAAGGCATGGACTACTCCGTCAGTAAGTTCTTGGGCGTCAGCAATGGAGGTAGCTCCAGGGAGATTGACAGCGAGGAAGGCGACGACGGTTTGCACCGCGAGTTTGCCCAGATCAACGGGATTCTGTATACCATTGACGACTTGCTTGGATCTAACAAAGACAAAGATGTCCACCATTTTTTGAAGGACATCAACTACAAGCACTCCGGAGAGCAGGCGCGTGTTCCGGACACCAAGGACGTCGTGGAGGTTGCACGTGAGTTGAACCGCGACGCCAAGTCGGGCAACAAGTTGTTCTACTGTGTCATCTACTTGGCTCCAGGCGACTACCACAGATTCCACAGTCCTGCCAACTGGGTTGCTCAGGTCAGACGCTACTTTTCCGGGGAGCTTTTCAGTGTAGCTCCGTACTTCCAGCGGTCGTTGGCCAACTTATTCATCTTGAACGAACGTGTTTCTTTGCTAGGCTACTGGAAGCACGGCTTCTTTTCCATGACACCCGTTGGCGCCACCAACGTGGGCAGTATCAAGATCAACTTCGACAAGCAGTTGCGCACCAACCAGGTGTATGACGAGAACGGGGAGAAGTACAAGAAGAGCACGTGTTACCAGGCGACGTATTACAAGGCATCGAAGGTGTTGGCGGGCCATCCTTTGGCGAAGGGTGCTGAGGTTGGCGGGTTTCAGTTGGGGAGTACCGTGGTGCTAGTATTTGAGGCGCCTGAGACGTTTAGCTTTGATGTCGGGGTCGGGGAGAGTGTCAAGATGGGGGAGGCGCTTGGCAGCTGCTAGTCAATTGAGGGTGGTCGAGCGACGGCCAAACATTGGTCCTAAGTAGTCTGTGGTCTTAGCTGGTCAGTGGTTCTAGCTGGTCAGTGGTCCTGGTTTGGTCCTAGTTTGGTCCTGGTTTGGTCCTGGTTTGTCATTGGTCCTGGTTTGTCAGAGCTCTCAGTACACACGCAGCACCCTGGCTTTGCCATGGCACTGCTAAACATCAATGCTTGCTAGCTCCTTGCTTATCCTTTTTCGCACCAGATATTTATATTCGCCCTAGATAGTTGCGCACGCAACGGCTCATTTGCAAGAAACCACATAATAATACATTTTTTCAAACTCCAGCGTAGCATAACGCACGGTTTCAAGTGTGCGTAGCCAGTAAGATTCCAACATGCGATCGTACGATGATTGCAACCTGCAAACGTGATCATTGTACGTCGCACCGGAAAATGCAAAGGGATTCGTGATGAGTTTTTGAATGAGCTTAGAGTCTGCAACTTATGGCTTATTCCAATGGCCGCGGTTCTTCAAAAAATAAAGCTCTGTATCGGACGACCCATGCACTCTGGGGTAAATAACGCAGGGCAAATCACGGGCGGCAGTTCTGGCTCGGGCCACGCACCGCCGGTTTGCACGAGCCAGTGGAGGCCGGTCAGGAATCACCACCGGCACCGTAGATCAATGCAGATCTTTATTTAAGCATAGGAATTGAGATGGGAAAGACCAAACTTAACTTCTATTCTTTAAAAACAAGTGTTGGGGAAATCCTTAGATGTTCTTTCTATTGGGTAGGTATATTGCAGACGAATTCCACTGGCTCCGGCTAAATATAGCAGTGCATGGACCGCTCAAAACTACGGGCGGCCCTCGATCAGCCGGGCTGCAGCCCATGGCAGTGGCTCAAAAGGTGCAGTGGCGAGCGCCAGCAACACGCTGCGGGAAAATCAACTGTGAATCAACTTTGAATCAATTGTGAATCAACTGTGAATCAACACAATTAAAACTGAAATTGGCACATGTGGTATAAGTCCGCCACAAATGGTAAGCGTCGAGCTAACCTCCCCCGCGCCAAGGCCCTGGGTACTCGCCCACGCCTAGCCGACCCCACTGCCCAACCCCACCGCCCCAACCGCCCCACCCGCTTACCCGGCGCGGCCCCTGTCATAGTGGCAAGAAAACCGGTTTTCATGGAGGAGCATTCTTTCGCCTGGGTGGAGCAATTGACAAGGTGTTCTACAAGAGGATCTGCCGCTGTCGTTTCTGACCTGCCTACTTACGTGCCGTGCCGCTCCCCTCTTCCACATCTCCACTCATTTGATTTCCGAATACGACCTATATTTCCACTGCTTCAGGCTCCAATCACCACCTTGATTCGCCATGAGCTCTGAAAACCTTGGACCCAACTACGAGCCCAAGGCCAAGGGCAAGGGCAAGAAGCCGCTCCACATCGCGCACCGCCGCTCGCCGCTGGAGATGACCACCCTCATGGTGGAGCAGCTCAACCTCCAGCGCCAGGCGGAGATCCAGCGCCAGCTCGAGCTCGTCGAGCAGCAGAAGCAGCAGCTTCTTGCGCAGCAGCAGATGCCCGCGGGGTTCCAGCCGCCGCCGGGGCCCGGGTTTGGCCAGAACTCGCCGCTGCGCAGCAAGAACAGGCTGCACCGCCGCCTGCAGCTGTCCATTGCGTCCATGGGGTCCATGGGCTCGTTCCTGATGCCCACCACCAACGTGCAGCCGCCGCCACAGCCGCAGGGCTTCGGCGTGCAGTACGGCGGCGCCGGAACCAGCTTCCAGTACGGCGCGGCGCCGCTGGGCCACGCCCGGACCGCGCTGGGCTCGCAGCAGCTGCACTTGGGCCACAACAGGCGCCACTCGCTCGGCTTGCAGGAGGCCAAGAAGGCGGCCGCCAAGGTCCAGAGCCAGCGCACCACGGGCGACTCGCCGTCGCGCAACGACCTGACTCCGCTGACTCCTCCCGAGATTGGCCAGGCGCTGGAGTTCAGCCGGTACAGCCCTGCGCCGTCGGGCTCTGGTGCGTTCCAGTTCCCGCCGCCGAGCGACGCGATGTTGATGCCGCCGCAGCCTTATTTCGGCGGCCAGCCGCCTCCACAGCAGGGCGGGCAGTCGCCGGTGCGCAAGGAGGAGCACAACCGGGCAAACTCGGGCAGCTACTACAAGCTGCCGGGCAGAACGCACGACCGCAAGCCGCTGGGCCATTTCAGGCTGAACAGCCGAAACGGGGACATCAACAGCAACTGGAGAAGTCAGCAAGCGCCCCAGGGTGTGTCCCAGGGTGTGCCCCAGGGTGTGCCCCAGGGTGCGCCAATTCAAGGTGCCCCTGTCACCGGCTCCACCACTGGCTCTGCCCCTGGCTCTGCCCCTGGCTCTGCCTCTGATTTACAGCCCCCGCCGTTTGTCCCAGGGCACCGGCCGCGCGGCTCCTTTGGCGGCTCGATCTCCCTGATCAACACCATCGCCTCCTACAGCGGGTACCAGCAGGGCTACAACCCGCAGGCGCCTGCACAGCAGCAGCGCAAGTCGTTGTTCGCTCCGTATCTCCCCCAGGCGTCTCTTCCGGAGCTCATTGCCGACGGGCGGCTTGTGATGGGCACGCTCCGGGTGAACAAGAAGAACCGTAGCGACGCGTACATCTCGACCGACGGGTTGTTGGACGCCGACATTTTCATCTGCGGGTCCAAGGACCGCAACCGTGCGTTGGAGGGCGACTTGGTGGCGGTCGAGTTGCTTGTGGTGGACGAGGTGTGGAACTCCAAGAAGGAGAAGGAGGAGAAGAAGCGCCGCAAGGACGTCGAGAACGGGAAGCCGGCGGACTCCACCGACGACAACAACAACGACGCCTCCATCAACAAGAAGCCCGATGTCGGCGTCAGAAGAAGAGGCTCCCTCAAGCAGAGACCGACCCAGAAGAAAAACGACGACCTCGAGGTGGAGGGCCAGAGCTTGTTGTTGGTCGAGGAAGAGGAGATCAACGACGACTACAAGCCGCTCTACGCCGGTCACGTGGTGGCGGTCATCGACAGAATCCCGGGCCAGTTGTTTGCGGGCACGCTTGGGTTGGTACGCCCGTCGCAGCAGAAGAAGGACAACTCGCCGAACTTCAAGCCGAAGATTGTCTGGTTCAAGCCGAACGACAAGAAGGTGCCTCTCATAGCCATTCCGACGGAGCAGGCGCCCAAGGATTTCGTCGAAAACCACGAGGCGTACGCCAACAAGTTGTTCATTGCGTCGATCAAGCGCTGGCCAATCACGTCCTTGCACCCGTTCGGCACCCTTGTGAGCCAGTTGGGCAACATTGACGACCCGCAGCTGGAGATCGACGCGATCTTGCGCGACAACAACTTTGCCTGCGACGAGTTTCCAGAGGACGTCAGCAGCTTGTTGAAGAACGCCGGCAGCGAGGTGCCAAAGGAGTTGGCGCACTTCACCGAGCTTGACACCGAGTTGGGTTTGGACACTCGCCGCGACCTTACTGGCGAGTATGTCATTGGGTTGTCCTCCACGGGCGCGGTGTGCGACTCGGCGGTGCACATCAAGCGCTTGTCGAACCAGAAGATTGAGATCGGGGTGCACATTGCCGACGTGACTCACTTTTTCAAGGCCGGCTCCCTCTTGGACAAGAAGCTCAAGAAGCGGTCGATCTCTGTCGACTTGGCTCAGGGAGTTCACAAGCCGTTATTACCGAACAACTTGGAGAGCCTCGTTGCGTTCAAAGCCGGCGAGACCTCGGTGTCGATCTCGACGATTTTCCAGATCGACACCGAGAGCTTCGAGATTGACGACGTGTGGATCGGCGAGAGTTTCCTCAAACCGCGCCAGGTGATCACGTTCGACGAGATCGATGCCGTCTTGGCGAAGAAAGAGGTTTCAAATGTGTTGCCAGCCACTGCCGACTACGTTCGCACGCTCGCTTTGATCTCCAAGCAGTTCCAGCGTCAGCGGTTGGCTAACAGCAGCTTGGAGCAGGAGCCAAGCCTCACGTTGTTGAACCAGTTTGACGACGAGCGTGTGCGCTTGAACCTCAACATCTACAAGGCCAACACCGCCTACGGAGTTGTCGAGGAGTTGTTCCACAA
This sequence comes from Saccharomycopsis fodiens, assembly GCA_002564235.1. NCBI lineage: Eukaryota > Fungi > Ascomycota > Saccharomycetes > Ascoideales > Saccharomycopsidaceae > Saccharomycopsis > Saccharomycopsis fodiens. The sequence continues at coordinate 2,512,460 of JNFV01000002.1, forward strand.
GGTCAATGGTACCATTGCCCAGCGGATCTTTGCCAAACTTGGCTCCAGCGCGTTCTTGAGACGCCAGCAGTTGCCGACTCTCTCGAAGTTTGAGATCTTTGTCAGAAAGGCGTCAAACTACAACTTGGACATTGACACCACAGACGCGGCCTCGTTGCAGAACTCGATTCTTGCGATTGAGAATCCGGTCAAGCGAATGGCGGTCGAGACGTTGCTCTCTAAGTGCATGAACAGAGGCAAGTACTACGTCGCGGGCAAGGTGGACCCGGAGAGTTACGGTCACTGGTACTACAACTTGCCGTTGTACACCAACTTTACGGCTCCGTGTCGCCGCTACGCCGACTTGATTGTCCACAGACAGTTGAAGGCGGTGTTGAAGGGCGAGGAGTACAAGGAGGACCAGGAGAACTTGAAGATGATTGCCGAGTACTGCAATTTCAAGAAAGATAGCGCGTTACTGGCCCAGCAGCAGTCGATCCATCTCTTGTTGTGCCAGACCGTCAACGCCATGTCGCAGACCACCGGCCAGATCTTGACCATGGGCACTGTGATCCAGGTTTACGACTCGTCGTTTGACGTCTTGTTGCCCGAGTTTGGGATCGAGAAGCGTGTCCACGGTGACCAGTTGCCGTTGGTCAAGGCGGAGTTCGACAAGTCGAAGAAGGTCTTGGAGTTGTACTGGGAAAAGGGTGTCGACTCGGCGACCTACATTCCGCCAGACGAAAAGCAGCCGTTGTCCTACAGACTGTCGATCAAGAACAAGTTCCGGACCTCTGCGGTGGATGCCGCGAAGCACCAGGGCAAGAGCCAGAAGCTCATGGAGTCCGAGGAGCTCTTGAAGAAACTTGAGCAGCTCTCGTTGTCGGTTCCGAAGGTTGCCTCTCCGGTCTCCACCAACCCTGAGGACCCTCTCGAGTCGTACTTCAGCGACGTGGTCACCAGACAGGAGGGTGGCCAGTGCATCCAAGAGATCTCGGAGTTGCAGCAGGTGCCTATCTTGTTGCGCTCGGAGATTGGCATGGCGTTGCCGTGCTTGACGGTGAGAACACTCAACCCGTTTGCCAGAGGTGGCCAGTAAACCCTGGACGCTGTTATAATCACTTCGTATTTACCTGACTGGGGACTTTCTTTCGATGTCTTCAGCACGCATCATGTTTTTGTCACTAATATTTGATTTTCCGTCAATTGATTTTATACTCAGTTGATACATAATTATGAACTATATGTTGTAGTCCCAGGGTCCTACATCAAGCATAAGCAAAGCGTGTATTGTACAAAGTGGGAGCTCCGTTAAAAGCCATGGCCGATAGGTAGGAAGCTCCATCAAGAGCCATGGCCGATGGTTAGGAAGCAGTTTTGCAGCAGCCATTCTTAAGGTGCTGACTTCGCCAGTGCTCGGCCAGCTAGACCCGCTCCAACTCCTGTTTTCTTTTCTTCAACTCCTCAAGCTGTTGCCGCTTTTCCGCCAACAACTCTTTGCCGGACTTGAACTTTCTAATCTCTTCGTCATTTATCTCACTGTTGTACTGCTTCAACTGCTGCTCGAAGTCAGACGCCAACGCCTTCAACTTGGCAATGTCATCGCAGAGCAGCACGTTCTTCTTTGTCAAGTTGTCTAGATACTCGCTCAAGCTTGTGATCGGGTAGCTCGTGTTCAACTTGTGGAGCACGGCCACTAGCTCGTCGATCAACTCGCTCGGATTTTGCGACGTCTGGAGCTTTTCGTTGAGGACGTCGAGCTTGTTGAGATAAAAATTGTTGTTTCCCATTGAGATTTCGTCCTGCACCGGGAGCTGTGGCTTCTTTATCGTCACCTCGTCGTTTCTGTAGTCTTGGCTGTAGTACTTCATATCTTCTTTGAACACAGCGGCGTCGAATCTGTTGAGCGTGCCATTGGAATATGTTAGAAACCTGCTGTTGTTCGGTAAGTCGATGTTGAGGTCCGTTATGAGGTTGGTGATCTCCGGGGTTTTGACCACCGAGTTAGCAAAGATTCCGCCGGGATGGAAGTATAGTGACGATATCAGCCGGCAGTTTTCATTCGTGGATGATAAATATTGTTCAAGGGACATTTCTTCGTGTGAAAATGTAAGCTCTGAGTGCGGATTGCTATCTGAAATTGTCTACCACGGCTGCTTCTTTCGGCAATCGTGTGTTTGGCAGTGAGTATAAAATGCAGTCCGCGCGTCTTGTTTGTTGTGATCTGGTCATGTGATATCTTCAATAGGTAGGCTCTATCCAGTCTCGATTAAGTATGCTATAGGGCATGGGCAGCGGCTTCTTTACATTTCTCATTTTAATGTGTTTCCTAAATATCTAGAGTGTTTAGAAAACAATCTTGAAGTATTGTGCAAGACTCACCGTTGGTGGGAGTTGCATAGCGATGCTGTGTAGGTGCTGCAGCATTGCATGACCAGAGCTACTACACGCATGCATTTTACATTTCAACAGAGTATACTACCATTTTCTGCGCTAACTAGTTTCCCACTGTGTCAGCATACTCTCTGCTATTGAGTCACTTTTTCTACTTGGGGCAAGCTTCCATGTAAATGCATGTGGTGTGGTTTCGTGCGTTTCTTCTAAGCTTTTGAGTGCTGGGGTTCACAAAAATACAGCAGGGGGTTGTGTTCATTAATTATTTGGGACTATTCGAAGAAATAGTGTGGTTACACGTATGCTCGTGGCAATAGGGCAAAGGCAGTAGCGTTTATTTCTTTCAGCCTACTCGTGTATGGCTCAATCACCCGCCCGCAGAGTATTGGTATGATGCTTCAAATGAAGTAACAATGCAAGTGTGAAGATGAGAGGCTTAGCTATTCAATATCCTGAATCTCTCTCTCCTTCAAATTCGTCAAACCATCATCCGGAGCGCTCTCTCCCAACAACAACTCATTCAACAAAAACTTTGAAACGTGCTGGTTTTCAAAGTAAGTGGTGTGCGACTTCAAAGTGTTGATAACGGCCAAATCATAGACCTCCTGGGGGATGGAGTAGTCAACTCTTCCGTTCGAGTTGCAACTCAATATGTCCACTTCCTGCTCGATATCAGCTTTAAGGTTGTAGAAGTCTTTGTTGTACTGACGGTGCGCCGTCGTAGGCTCATCTGTTTCGTCCACTTTAGCAATTGGTTCTTCTTTAGGAGGACTGCTGCTAATAAAGTTCTCAACCTGTTTCAACAAACTCAACACAGTGGTGTTCGTGATCATATTCTTAGAGTTGAAGTAGCTGTCAGTGAGACTCAATCCGCCTGACAACTTCTTCTTGTAGCGGAACGGTTGCGCTGGCTTGTTGGCAAATATATTGTTGATTAGCGGCTCCATCCGGTAGGCAACTGGGTCGCACACGTCATAAATGTTGTAAAGCTTGTTGCAACTAGGGAAGGAATGTGCCTTGTAGAGTTCCTGGTACTGTTGTGGGTCCATGTATGACAAGAGCTTGCGCGACATGATTTTCTTTTTCTTCAAGAGATTGAACATTCCAAAAGGCAGACCAATGGCAAAAAAGTTGTCAGTGTTAAAGTCGAGCTGGAGAGATTGGAAGTCGTGGCGCTTAAAGATGTTTCGTTTCCCGAGCACCTCATTCAAAATGTCCGCGTCCTTCTCCTTCCCGGCAAACTTCTGCAAAGATAAAACATCTAAGCAAATGGCACTCCCTAAAGAATGTCCTACCAAACTCACTTTACCCTTGAAGTTAGGGTTGTATACCTTGAATTTGCGGAAGGCGTGGTTGATCTCACGCACAATCTTGAGAAGAATCTCCTCTTTGTACTGACGTTCGTAGTAGAGAAGAATGTCTAACAACGTGTTGTTTATCAAGTACCGCACTGGCTTGATCTCGTTGATGGTAATGTTGGCCAAGGTTGGAAACAGCTGGTCATCGGGGAAGTCCTCTCTGTGGTTGTTGAAGTGGATCAAATTGCGCCACACGATTGGTACCACTTGCACCTTGCACCGCTGGTCACCTAGTAACTCCAGAGACTGACGCTTCAAGTTGCGCCGTAAGAGGTTCGTTGTGTGGATGAAGTTGACGTTCTCGTATTGGGAGCCAAGAATCTGGCCAATCCCATGGACGCAGAACACCAAGTGGTCGACATCGGTGGCAGCACTCAAATCCTGGCGGTCATTTTCCATCTGATTCGCTATGAAATCAGATACCGCGTTGTCAGAGAACACGCTTTTGATCTCCTCCACAATCGAGGCTTCTTTCTTCTCCGATTCCGGCTCTTCCTGCGGGGCATCTTCAGAATAGCCACGGCAAAGATACTTCACCCCCGGAAGTATCTCGATCCCTTTCGGCATGTTCTGGAGCAAGAATAATTTGATCTTGTTGAACAGCTTGAGATCTTCCACAAGGTACGCGTTTTTGCTGTCTGCATAGAGCACTGTCTTCTGCACTCCGTCATCAGTCACCGTGAAACAGTCATCGAGTTTCTTCTTGAGCTCATTGGCTTTTGTTATACTGTCCTCGGTCGCCTCCCGGTCAAAGGTCCATGCTTGGCACTTTCTGTACCCCTCCTCCACCGCCTCTGCCAAGCTGGTCTTCACAGCAACATTATCACTGTCGAACCACACTCCGCGGCGAATTTTGAACACCGGGCCGTTCCAGTATATTGGCAGCAACGTGCGGTTGGCCAAGTTCGCCTCAAACAAGTTGTCCTCGTTCACAGGAACAAGGTAGTTGGGCAACAACTGCTTCTTGCAATTCTTGGACGCCTGCAGCAACCGGTGGTAGAACTGCAGCACCGAGTCGCCGCTCCGCACCAACTCTTTCAAAGTGTCGTGCGACTTTGTGTCGGGCCCGTTCTCGGCTACGCTCTCCCACGCCTTCTCGATTTTGTCATTATCGACGTCTGAGAAAAGCTGCCATTTCTTGCCAGAAACGTGCTTGTCGATCTTCTCTTGGGTCAAATCCTGGGACGATTTCACAATCGGCTCCTCGATGGAATAAAACCAGTGGACCTTGGGCTTTGGGTATGTCGACGCGTGCCGCGCTCTGCTTTGCCCAGAGTGGCGAGAAAACAAGCCAATGGCTCGGAATAATAGGCGGGGCATGAGACTCGGCTGTTGGTGTTGTGGGTTGCGGTTCAGATCGGTGTGAGAATTGGATGCACGTGGGCGTGGCCCGAAGCAGGTGCATGCACAACTTGATGGCAGGAAGTCTTAGACCCCTGGGCACTGCAATCTCCAGGGCGCGACACCGAGCAAGACTTCATTTGAGTGCTGCTCCTAGATAGCAGAGTTTCATCCTGGTTTATGTTTGATCCTTCTGGAGACAAATTTGCCCTACTCTGCTCCGCCACTAGTGAAGATTTTTCTTAATTTATGTTTTAATTTAAGAAGAGGTTGACTCTATTCAGATCTCCCACCACGTGTGGCGCCTTGCCTAGCACAACACACTTAACGTCTACAACAACAAATTACCCACCGTAACATTAAACGTTGCACCCGCAACGCATACCCTGTTCCCTAACTCCTAAATCTTCACACTAGAACAACTCCACCCATGTCAGCCCACTACCTTCCAATGCAAATAATCTAATGCCTCTAGCTTTGTCTCTACCTCTTTCTAACAACATTCTAACAGCCTCATGCTAACTACTTCCCAACTTCGGGCCCTCCTGTGGAACAACGTCGAACGCTCTCTCTATGCCGTCCTCCAAATGGCTGAGCTCTTTCCGAAGCGTATGCTCCTTCGTCGAGTCGTCGGCCTCTCCTTCTTTCAATGACTCCTCGTCACTGTCCCGCTGCTCCTCGACGTCTTCCACCTTGGTGCCTGGAATATCCCCCTCGTTCTTATCCAACCCACCCCAACGGCACCGGGCCATCCAGACCAAATGCGACGCAAAAATGCCAATCTCCATAGCGGCGCAGATCGCATACAACACCATGCCCATGATGTCCATGTTGCCCACCACCACGCTCAACATCGAGAAGATGGCGCCCAGGCAGTCGATGGCGAGGAAGATAAAGTTCAAGCCGATGACTCTTCCGTGGCGCTTGGCCAACTCGAAGTACGGCGGCACCAAGCCCGCGGCCAACATGATCAGCGCCAAGATGCCAAAGATCAAAACGCGCCAGTTGCCCATACCGTAGTCGTTTTGTTTGAAGTAGATGATCATGCCCACCTGCAACCCGATAGCGACTGCATATGTAAGCGACATGAGCACTGCTATCTTCCACCATGGCATCTGCTTCGGCGGATAATAAAGACTCTGGGCCCAACTGATGGAGCAGAAGACAAAGAAAACCTCTGGCTGAACCTGCACCGGAATCGAGGCGTCGGTAGAGATAAAGTATATGCCAAAAGGGATGCCGCATGCACACCAGAGGAACATCATGGTGGGCGGCAATCCTTCACAGTTCTTGCGGCGGTAGTTGTGGATGATCTGAGGAATCAACTGCACGCACCAGAGGACGGTTCCAATGGTGCCGAGAACATTCGCTGCTGTGCTCAGGATCATCGCGCAAAGAGTATGTTGCTCAGCATGAAAAGAAATGCATGCAATGCGCAACTTATATATCATGCAGCACAAGTCACAAGACTAAGAAAAAGTTTTCCCGCGCGATGCCGTGAGCGTGGGGGGAACCACATATGCCACAGGACTGGTACCGATGCGCCGCTTCTCGGCATTTCTTGGCCGATAAGTGGAAGACGTGAGTATACCATTTTTGTGGGTCCGAAAGTTGCTAATTGTACATCATTCTGAGTGATTCTCTCTTGGCTCCTTATATACCGTTTCGGAGGATCCACTTCTGCGATTATGTATACCAGGCTGGTGGGCCGGAGGACGTTGCCTGGGCCCAGCATGCAACCGGTTGGGTTTCGGCGCATCCTGTTTCCATTGCTGGAATGGAATAATTAAGAAATTACCGGCGTGCCCACATTGCTTGGTGGGAATCCACGAGGCTGATTATTTCTTCGTTATAGGAACCTGGCCCTTCAGGCCAAATGGCTAGTATACGCACTTTGTAAGCGCCTCTTTCTGACGAGCCCTGTGGCCTCCCTGCCTTTGTCACTTCCCACTCTTTCTGGCCCATTCTTGACACCCTGTCAGGTTTTTCCTGACAGTCTTTGTGCCAAGATCAGATCATTAAATTGCTACAGTTTAAGGTTCAAGTGCATAGGCAGGCACCCGGTAGACACACGGTGTATATGGAACGGTACTCAGTACTAAATAGACGTGCGAGGAATAATTTAGCCGGTCAAGGGCCGAGATTCAGGTACCAAGAAGTTTGACATTCATTCATAAAGAGTATTTAGCTTCTCATTTTTTTTTTTGGTCGCCATCATCGCACACTCCTTTGTCACATTCCTTCAACACTTGCCTCCACCAAACTTTCCCATCTTCGTCTTGTGTCATGCCTACTGAGAGATACTGTCCCCTTTCTGCCCTTCAGCGGACCCGATGGAGACTTTCACAGAAAAGCCAGTATACTGGAAAAGTGACTTTTGAAAGAAAAAACTACTGTGATGAGAAGGAAGAAGACTTTGAATCGTTCTGCACCAATAAGCTGATCTGGAAAGCTGTCGACTACGACTGGGAGATAGTCAGAGAGTTTCAGTTTCCTTTGAAGAAGATATGACAAGAAGCCTTTTTGCGGTATAATTTTTCATTCGGTCAGGATACATAGCTAGCTTCAAATATACAGAAACCACCAAGGAATGCCCAACTTACCTAACCCTGTTGTAAAGGCGCTCAGCCTCCCACTTTACATTGTAACTCACTGAGCCCAAATCATGGTTTGCGGATTCTGTTTCTGGATCATGGTAGATTGGCTTTGTGTCATCTAAACAATTGAGGGTTGTTTCAATTGTTCCAAGCTCGACAGGTTACGCAGGGCGGTTATCTGTAATTGCTCGCACGAGCTGTACGGAAAAATGGATCAGCCGTTGTGAAACGACAGTCAAAGGAATGTGATAACCCGCCACGCATCGAGCGTTCCTTAGTAGCGTCACCTGAGTTCTCATCATCTATATTTGCACGGCATTTTCTTCGAGAGCAGCACTCCGTATCTTGACTACCAATGGCCCAGGTTCGAGCTGTCAAGCGTCTAACGCGAGATTACCAAGTCCTCGAGAACAACCCCTTGCCTAATGTGATAGCTAGGCCTCAGGAAAACAATCTCTTTGTGTGCCATTATGTAATTATTGGATTGGACAAAACTGATTTTGCTGGTGGGCAATACCATGGGACTATTGAGTTTGGTGACCTGTACCCTGATACTCCTCCAAAATTCAAAATGATGACCCCTTCGGGCCGGTTCTATACTAACAAGCCGATTTGCCTAAACATTAGCAATTTTCATCCTGAACTGTGGAGCTCTTCATTGACGTTATCGGACATTCTTGGTGGGTTTGCTCATTTCATGACAAAGTTTGAAAATGGCATAGGATATATGTGGTCACCCCCTGAGGAGATCAAGAAATATGCACGCGAAAGTAAGAAATTCAATAATCAGAGAAATCTGCCATTCCAAGAACAATTTCCAGACTTGGTTGAGCAGAACAAGAAAGATATCGCTCCCACCATAGAAAAAAAGTCAGCCCTTACAGAGAATCAGAGGCGAAAGGAAGCAGCTCATGCGGACGCACAACTACTAAAGGAGAAAGCCCTCGTGGCTCGCGAGGCGCGGAGAAAAGCAGAAAGAACCCGTGAGGATGCAAAAACAAAAGATCAAGCACTTGTGGGTTTGCAAAAAAAGAGTAATACACTCAAGCGGTGGTTTCTCCGCCTAAGAGGGAAGATGGCCTGAGCTCAAAAAGTTGAGTACCTGGCAATCAACGTAATTTCAAGGGCTTTCAAGCAAGTTTTGTATTCTTAACGTGGTGAAATGTGATTTTATGAATATATGGATGAAATACCATTAATTTTTCTGTGGCTATTCATTTGGTGGTGGCATGTAATAATGTTTTCCGGGAACATTTTTTAGACCAGACGTTCTCGATCCATGTCACTTGGCGCCTGGACCATGAAAAATACACTCGTGGAACTTGTCTACCCCTGAATTTCAGCTTTTCTTCTTCAAATTGCAATCAAAAAAGCATAATCCCAGGGGCAAAAAAGCAAGCTTGAAACTTTATATTGCGGTCAAATATTGAGGGCAATCTTCAGGATTCGTGGCCCATGTCTAGAACCCGCCGGGGCGGGATGGGAGTGCAGCCCGCTGCATTCCGCTGCGCAAATGACTAAAAGCAGCGGCCAATAATTTTGCCCTCGGTAAGCAGGTAGCATCTCTACGGTTGAGTATCTTTGCCACACAATTAATCAGCCCACACCTTTCAATGTCAGTCCGCAGTGCGTTGATTTCCAGAGTTACCAATGAGACCAAGGTCCAAATTTCTGTGAATTTGGACGCCGGGAAATTGGAGTTTTCAGAGTCCATTCTCGGCAAGACGTACGAGACACAGGCCCACAACAGCAGCACCGAGTACCACCAGTTGATTGAGGTGCACACCGGAATTGGGTTCCTTGACCACATGATCACCGCCCTTGCCAAGCACGGCGGCTGGTCGATCATTGTGGAGGCCAAGGGCGACCTCTGGATCGACGACCACCACACCACCGAGGATGTCGGCATTACTCTCGGCGAGGCGTTCCACAAGGCGATTGGCCACATCAGAGGCGTCAAGCGGTACGGCACTGGGTTTGCGCCGTTGGACGAGGCGTTGTCGCGGTGCGTTGTGGACTTGTCAAACCGCCCGTTTGCGGTGGTGGAGCTTGGTTTGAAGCGTGAGAAGATCGGCGACTTGTCGACCGAGATGATCCCGCATTTTTTGGAGAGTTTCGCCCAGGAGGCGCGGATCACGATGCACGTGGACTGTTTGAGAGGGTTTAACGACCACCACCGTGCTGAGTCGGCGTTCAAGAGCGTGGCGTTGGCGATCAAGGAGGCCATCAGCTACACGGGGAAGAACGACGTGCCAAGTACCAAGGGGGTTCTTTTCTGAGTGCCGGTGAGCGAGCGGTGCACTGGCGCAGTCAGTGGGTTGCGTTGGCTGCTTCGCGAGTCTCCCTCACTGAATGCTTTGCAAGCTTCCCTCACTGAATGCTTTGCAAGCCTCCCTCACTGAATGCCCTGGGAGCGGTCCAGAGTCCAGGGCTAGCACTGCCAGACAGTGCTGCTGTACCATGACGTTACATATTATAGGACGATGCTAGGACATCGCTTGGAACTGATAGATTGTAAATGATATGATTGTTGCCGGGCGTAGTTGCATTGAATAGCGAGTGCTGTAGCGGGGCACCGTTGAAGCAGGCGGAAGTATAATTTTAGATCGCTGCCAGGCCCCGCTGATAATACTCCCAGCTTTGAGTCTAGATGGATCCAAACATTAACCTATTAAGAGCATTGAATAAACTATATAGAGCGGTCACCGACAGATGGCTCTCACAACCTGCCTGCAGCGGCAGTGCTGCTTCATACGACCTCCTCCAAGTCAACACAGCTATCCTTATCTACTCAGAAACCACCCTCTCCCCACTATTGTCAACGCTTGCATAAGTTGGCGGGAATAAACCCGACCCAATGTTGTGCAACTGGATGTCTACGTTCGACCAGTACGGGTTGTAGTGAGCAGGCGTGGGGCGGTCGATCTCAGGACACGGAGCCCCGCAATAGAAGGGTGCGCCACTGAGAACCTCCTCATAAACAGAGACTTCCGATTCAAAAGACACAGGAATGTGGCAAGGGTCAATATCCTGCATTTGCGCGTTGTACTGCGCCGTCACTTCTGGTCTGGTCATGACCTTGACCACAGCTCCTATGACAGCCGCCACATAGTCGCACCCGTCTGCCTTCATCAACTGTAGGAACACCCTGTGCGAGTTCTCATACACATTCGCAAGCAGCACCAACTGGAGCGTGACCGTGGCGCTGCAGCTGTTGTCTGGGGTGGAGTCACGGTGCTCGTTTGCTAATGGCTTTGCGCCTGATGCGCACAACACGCCGTTGAGAGTCCGCGCGACCAAGTGCGAGTTTGTCATCATGTTGAGCAACCACACAATCTCAGAAGGAAAACGGGCAGCACTAATGTCCTTGAACTTAGTCCAGATCGCAAGGTCTCTCATGATAGATCTGACTTGTGCCTCTCTCTGTCTCACAACCAACGACACGCACTTGAACGAGTACCATTGCCGAAACGAACGAGTAGTGACAAGCTCCCAGCAACGCTGTCTTCTAAAGCTCCACTTAGCCTGTGACTCGGTAACGTAGTACCTGCTCAAGTCTTTTCCCTGCTGCGCCAAAACGCGCTCAGCTAGCCGTTGCTGCTTGGCAAGTCTGTTCTGTATTCTCCGTTGGGCTCTATTGTTGTACCAAGGTCTGAGAAACTTGAAGTACCAGAGAAACGCATAGATGACAAGGAGAATTGAGAAGTAAACAACATGAAAGATGATCTTTGTTAAAGGCACTCCATCATTGAGCGCGGTCTCGGCAAATGCGTAGATAACTACTAGACTGAAAACGCACCAGCACATGCCAAAGAACGGGAGACTGCAGATTGTGCGCAAGAGACCGGGCATCTTGTAGCAGCACTAGTGTAACAAGTTGTAAGACGGTAGGTTTCAGCGGTGACTTGTACAGTATTAGGAGCGGTTTGTACTGTGTTGGCAATGGTTAGTAAGATGTTAGCGGGAGGAAGAGAGAGAACGAGGGCCCGCATGTCCTACGTACAGCCGCTCTGTGGCATGTTGGTGCATGCGGCAAGCGACGGAGGTGGGAATCACTTCAGAGGAGCAATTGACTCACTATTATTATTGAAAAAAGCAGGGTTCGCACTGCTTTTTTTGAACTGCTTAAAATCAGAATGCTAATTTCATGCCTGTATTCGAAATCGATTCACTGTGGGGCATATTCTCAACGGGCAAATTTGACCCAACGGCAGCCGCCCGCATGCTGGCAGGCAGTGGCCAACATCTCACCACCACTGGTTTGCATCTACTGGCCATGCTATGTGCAATCATAGATTGTTCTAATATATACAAATGCTGTGTGTGCAGTGGAGTGCCATGATCACTGAACATAGGCCGTTGCCGGGATATTTGGCGTGCGCTAAGAAATGTTTACAGCCATTGGCCTCGGTGTTGACGAGTTCCTGTTAGCGTAGAGCAGTGCTTCTAAGTCACAGCACACTCGCTGATGCACCGCTCACCAATCCAAGTACTTCATAAGATCGTTCATCTCGATCTTGTCGCCCCTCCGTCTGACTCTCCGGTCGCTCATCCGTCTCACATCACTGTCCTTGGCAAACACCTCGCTCTTTCTGCTCAAACCAGCAGTCTTCAACGACACAGACCCGTCGTTCTTGATGTACGCGCCTCTCACGCCAAGCGCCAACATCACCTCGCGGAAGTGCTTGTCCTTGCTGCCGCGCGCCGCAGTCGCCTGCGACAACGAGCCGTTCGGCAAGTGTGTCACGAATCCGCCGACGGCGGCCAAGTCGCTGGCGCCCACCAACCGCGCAGGAGCCACCGTCACGTTGTCGATGCCCTGGCGCGTGTTGTGGAGGCGCCCTGGCTGCAAGTACAGCAACCCGCCGGTGCCCGAGATCTGCTTCTGAGCACGCGCCTGCTGCAAAAACGCACGGTCGCGCTGCTCCCCGGCCCGCTCGCGCAAGAACTCAATGAGCTCCGCTGACAACAGGTCCTTGTTGAAGCTCTGCACACGCAACTTCTCCGGGTACCGCTGCAACACCCACTGCTGGAACTCTTGGCGGCTCGCCTTGAGCTTGCCGAGCACCGCCTCCAACTGCGCCCGCGACGTCTGCTTGTCCACCCCCAACAAGTCCGTGAGTCTCACGATCTTCTGCTCCTTGCCCACGGGGAACAACGAGTTGCGGGCAGCTCCGATTCTCAGGTGGTGCTCCACGGGAATCCCAAACTCCTGGAACCGCTTTTTCGTCCAGTAGAGCCCCGAGATCGGCTCGAAATTCGTCATCCGCTCTAACGTGTCGAGGTCGTCGACAATGATGTAGCGCGACGTGATCTTCGAAGGGAGGGCCGCCTTGAGACCGTAGTCCTGGCGGTGCAAGCTGGCGCTGGTTGTCTGAATCGTCTGGTGCGTAGGCGCAACGCGGGAGTCGAACACCGCATACTGCTTGACAGGTTTGGTCAAGGTGGCGAGCTTGGAGTTGCCCACAAGTCCGGCGAATTTGTTGGACATGATTAGTTCGTCGCTGGTTGTAGGCTTCTGTTGGTGCGTGCGTCTCAAGTGAGCGATCTGAAAAATTCTGGGCCGCGCAGGGCGGGTAATTGCAGATTTGGTTTTTCAACATGCACTATGGCAAGGGCATCTCCAGTTCATTTTCGCTGCCCAACACTGTGCAGCGATGTTCCAAGTCCGTTGTTATGCAACAAGATCATTCAAGAAAGTGCGCCCGCCGCCAAAGACTCTGTTTTCTAAACAGCTCCCGAGCCGCCCGCTAAAAGCCTGGGAGCGGGACGGCGAGGACAAGGACCTGTGGTTCAAGCGGAAGTACGCCCATGTGCATGCCCGGGAGAAGCAGAGGGAAAGCCAGGACCACTTCAGCGGGACGAGATCGAGCCGGAGAAGTAATGGTAACGGGAGAGGTAGTGCGAATGAGGGTGATTTGTTTGGTGGGAGAAATGGCGGATACAAAGAAGTCAGAGGCGTGAGTCGGAGAGACAACAAGTATCCACCGAGCGACAGCCTCAGTAGGAAGCTTAGTGGTCAAGATATGGGACCAGGCGTCAGCCGTGGGCTCGAGGAGGCTTCAGAATTTGACAGACGGCCTCCAAAGGTGCACCGCGTCCCGAACCCGAACAGCCCGCTCACGGAGTTCGTCTACGGCACCTCTGCGGTCATTGCTGCGCTCCAGCTGACAAAACGCCACTCGTACAGCCGCTTGATGGTGCAGGAGTCTGGCGACGTGGACTTGCAGGTGTTGCAGTTGGCGAAGCAGCAGGGTGTGTTTGTCGAACGGGTGACGAAGCTGCGCTTGAACGGGTTCAGCATGAACAATCCGCACAACGGGTTGGTGCTCGAGACGCGGCCTATAGCGTTGGATGAAGTCGCAGAGTTGGGAAGTGTCGCAGAGATCAGCGAGGCTCTCGAGGGGGGCACTGCAGGTGATGATGTCGAAGCACCTGAGCTTCGGTTTACCATTGGCAGCGAACAAGTTGTGTCTGACAGACCACCGCTTGGAATCTTCCTCGACGAAGTGAGCGACCCGCACAATCTCGGTGCGCTTGTGCGCTCTGCGTACTTTTTGGGTGCCGACTTTGTTCTCGTCACTGCGAAGAACTGTGCCCCGCTCTCACCGGTGGCAGCAAAGGCCGCCAGCGGAGCTTTGGAGCTCGTGCCAATGTTTGCGGTTCCGAGCCCGCACAAGTTCATGTCGCGCAGCAGCGACAACGGCTGGGTGTTTGTCGGCGCCGGGTCTGGCGGGAAGAGCTTTGCGCCGGAGGATTTGCATGAAATAACACAAAGCACGCCTACCGTGTTGGTGTTGGGTTCTGAGGGGAAGGGAATCCGCAAGAGCGTGCGTGACCGGTGTGACTATGAAGTTGAGTTGAGAAGCGGGAGGGACACCGAGTTGGTGGACTCGTTGAATGTCAGCGTAGCGGGGGCGTTGTTAATCTCGAAGTTGAGACAGTGAGAGGCAGGGCCATCAAACCAAAGCTAGCAGCGACTTTCTCAGCCAACAACACACAGGCCGATTGCAAATTGTAAATAGCGTTAACAAACAAGCATTATTATATAGCCGAATTGCGAAGAGTGTTTCATTATTACTGAGCATCATTCTACAAAGGAAACTAAATAAGCGTAAGTGAACTAAACGAACCTAACCCAAAACCAATCACCATTTGACAAAAGCGTCCCACCGCCCCTCACAACTTGTATCTGAAGTAAGGGTTCTCTTTGTCGGTCAAGTCAGCAAACTCAATGTTGTTCATCGTAGCAATGCCCTTCAAGTCGACCTGGCTCTCCTCCTTCTCCTTCTTCTTGTTAAGACGCATGTAATTGAGATACACTGTGATCAAGATGCAGGTAGCAGCAATGTTGCAGACAACAAAACTGATTTTGCCGCCAATGTAGCCTGGGGCTTGCTTAGCAATGAACACCTGAGGTCCAATGACGTTACCAACACAATATCCAATAAGAAAGATGGCATTGACTGTGATCTTTTTGGTGTGTCCGGCAACGTTGGAAGACACCAACGACAAAATGCAAATGAACACGGTAGGGTAGGCACTTAAGAGGTAGTAACCAGCCAACCGAGCTTCCTTCTGCGGTGCCCAAGCCAACAACGCGGAAGACATAATGGCCATAAATCCGCAGAAAATAGCGACAATGAGACGGTGCTTGACAAAACGAGTGCAGTAGGCAAAAAAGATGCATCCCACGACCTCGACCGCACCACCCGGCATGTTCATAAACAAAGACTGCTTGGTGTTGTAGCCAAAATCGTCGTGCAACATGATAGCACCAAAATTGGAAATAGCTCCGTTGGGGATATTGTCAGCAAGACCAAAGAAAAAAAAGAGCCAAGTGTTCACATCTGTGAGAGCTTCCTTGAACTGGTGCATCTTAAAATGCTTGTTACCAAAACCCTGTTGATTGGATCTGATTCTCTCAACCACAACCTGCTTCTCAGACTCAGACAAAAACCAAGCCTTCATTGGGGTGTCTGGAATATGGAAAAAAAAGGCAATACCAGTGCCAATGGTCAAGATACCGGTGACAACGAACAAGAGTCTCCACGCCTCAAGAGGCAAGGAGCCCTCGTGGGTCCAAAGACCAACAGCAATGGCAGCGCCAAGGATAGAGCCAGCACCATTGCAAGAGAACCAGATGGCTGTTCTCAAGAACTGTTCCTCTGCTTTGTACCACTGGCTGGTAACAATTACCATTGCTGGTGTTATCGACGACTCGAGAGCTCCCAAAAGAGTACGCAAGAAGATTATGGCAGGATACGTGTGAGCCGCGGCATGGCAGCACAAGACAACGCCCCACACAATGATGAATGCGGAGACGGTCTTGGCAAGTGGAAACCGCTGAATCAAAGCACTGGCAGGGAATTCAAAAGCCAAGTAACCAAGGTAGAAGGCAGTACCACACCAGGCGTACATGTCGCCAACCATTCCAAAATCTTTCTTGAATCCCATTACTGCAGCATAAGAACTAGAAGTTTTGTCCATAAATTGAAACGCATAGAGCATTCCGACAAACGGCATCAAGTAGAAGTCGATCTTTCTCAAGACTCTTCTCTTAGTGTCCTCGTCAAACTCAACACTGCCCTGCTCAAGAGCCATCTCCATGGCCTCATCAACATTCCCAGTAATTGCAATTTCCTTTCCATTGGCGGAAGTAAAACTGGTAATTGCTTCCATGTGGCCAATGTTGTCTCTGGTGAACACCGGGCTCACCGTTGACTGCACCGGGTTCTTCTCGTCCAAGATAGTAGACGACATTCAATAAAGGAGAAAGTAGTAACTGCTTTGAGCATTTCAGCGGGGCGCGCGTATCATATTTTATGTCCTGTTGTGATATCAGATACGCATCTTTTTTCGATATCGTAAGGACTAGTGCGGGATCTCAAGTCCTTCATGCATGTTATCAGATCAGTGTAAATCCCCGATATCCTGCAGCTCTTATCAATAGGACTCCGAGAAACTCCTGCAGCGCACAGTAAGTCCCACTCAAGCTATATCCAAGCTAAGTAGTCCAGATAATGAATTAATAAAGAGGGTTCTTCATAACACCTTCAGGATAGCTGAAATTCGAGTCACTGCTACGTGTATTGCCATCGTTCTCAAGCACGCACCGCGGTAGACTGTAGACTTAAGGTTTCCGACGAGCTTTGCTTGCCGCCGTCGTAAGACAACAGTAACTCAAATCAGCATCCCGAATCTTGGCTTTTTGCCAATCTCTATCTTGGCTTGTTACTTGCAATCTCAAGCAAATGCCAAGACTCGAGATTCCATGTCTTTGAAGTCCCCGATAACGCCCGTCAGATACCGTCTAGTACATTGTTATGTGAGTACCATTGCGATAAGGCGTCTCTGTACTTCTGCAATTTTTAGGAGGACTGTTTTCTATTGAAGTGCAGTGATCCTGTGACTTACCCGTTGAATCAATTGAAAATTTCAACTGGGGCTATGCCGCTCTTGAAATCTGAATACACATCTCATGATCAAGGGAGGCTATCCAAGGGGGCTTGTACGAAATGTACTAAAACAGTGCCAATCTCTTATCTATATCAGAGTTAGCACGGTGGAGGCACGATTGAATAAATCCGGTGATTTGATCTACTCGCCAACTGAAAGTGTATCTTGCATCTTGAGACTGGTCAACATTGCTACCAAGTATCAAGTCTTGCGAAGAACAAACGCCCTCGGTTGCAGTTACGTCATTATATTTACCAACTAAGCCTGCTTTGCTCACCCCTTGCTTTCTCACCGTGCTGCTCACAAAAGTCTTCCCTGCTTGTAACATTGCAACTGGCTTTAGCAACGCCTCTCGGCCGTGCTCCACTCTGTGGATCAATAAACCTCGCTCCAGCTCGATTCTTAATCTTTTGCTAACAGTGGCTTCATAAGCAATATGGATCAACAAGTTCAAAGCTTCCACAACTCGTGAAAGCTCCGTGTACAGCCCTGAAGATTCAGAAAGCAACTCCTCAATAGCCACAGTGTTGGACAATGAAGGTCCTGGGATGGGGTGCCATTTGCAAACGGCTGTAATTGATCATGGCCGACAATAAGGACCTTCATCTCAGTCACGTTGTATTCGAAGCCATTATTTTTTTTCTATCGGATCTTCTCACTAGTTGCAACTAAACAGTTGCAATTGCCAAGATCTGTGCCGCCCTGGATGCCCTCGTCCCACGGGCTTGGGCCTGCTCCAGTGGGGTGGGCTACCTAAGACCCCCGCCTGGGGGTTCCGCCCGGGACCAACTTTCCGCGGCGCATCGCCCGCGCATCGCACTGCCACCCTTTTTTCACGCAATTCGGTGTGATGGGGTGTGCATGAATTTCACGATCGCCAAAGCCAGAGATCGTAGTTAGTAATTGAGGTTGAGCACCAAGCTGACAAATTCAAATTGTGATTTTTGGTCGACTCTTGCCAGTGACCGATTATGATATTGAGACAAAACACAATGGCCGGCCACATTGGCTCGAGCATATTGAAAGGTCTTGCCAGACAGTGGCCTACGACCGGTGCACAGTCCATTCGTGGCTCTCAGACAAGTACCATTCTCAATCAGACAAGAGGCTACCAAATTAGCAACAAAAGCCGGAATAGCGTGGCGGAGATTCTTGCAAAAAGAAGTCTGGGCCTCTCTGGTTCCTTTGCTTCCAAGTCAGTGGTATGCCGCTCTCCCATTGTGAATGCCTCCCGGGCATTTCACAGCTCTGCTCACCGCCCAATGCCTACGCCGAAGGGACCTTGGAAGCCCAAATTCTCGGTTCCCCAGCTCAAAATCATGCGCGAATTGCTAACCAAACTCTGGCCAAAGGGCAACTGGAACGCCAAGACCAGAGTCGTTGTGGCACTCACGCTTTTGATCATCTCCAAGCTCCTCAACGTCCAGGTCCCGATATTCTTTAAGCAGATCATCGACGAGATGAACATCGACTGGGCCCTGGAAGTCGGCACTGTGGCCTCTGTCATTGGGGCGTTGATTCTTGCCTACGGTGGTGCGCGGTTCGGAGCCGTGTTGCTCGGCGAGTTGCGTAACGCCATCTTTGCCAGGGTTAGCCAGACCGCCATCAAGAAGATTGCAAACGACACATTCACTCACTTGTTGAACCTCGACTTGACTTTCCACTTGTCGAAGCAAACTGGCGGCTTGACACGTGCCATCGACAGAGGTACCAAGGGCATCAGCCAGGTCTTGAACGCCATGGTGTTCCACATCATTCCTATTTCCTTCGAAATATCCATGGTCTGCGGTATCTTGACCTACAACTACGGGTTTTCGTTTGCCCTGGTGACTTTCCTAACGATGCTTGCATACAGTGTGTTCACGATCAAGACCACGACTTGGCGCACGACGTTCCGCAGAAAAGCAAACAAGGCAGACAACGACGCCGCCAGTGTCGCGTTGGACTCGTTGATCAACTATGAGGCTGTCAAATATTTTAATAATGAGGCCCACCAGGTGGCGAGATACAATGGCGCCCTCGAGAAGTACCAGGACGCACAGATCAAGGTGGCGACCTCATTGGCGTTCCTCAACTCGGGCCAGAACCTTATTTTCACGTCTGCGCTCACGGGAATGATGTACATGGCGTGTTCCGGGGTCGCGGATGGCTCTTTGACTGTCGGAGATTTGGTTCTTATTAACCAGTTGGTGTTCCAGTTGAGTGTGCCCTTGAACTTCTTGGGCTCCGTCTACCGCGAGCTCAAGCAGAGTTTATTAGATATGGAAACATTGTTCGACTTGAACAGCTACAAGGTCTTGATCAAGGACGCACCAGGTGCCAAGCCGCTTGTGCTTACAAAGCCGGCGGAGATCACCTTTGAGAACGTCTCGTTTGGCTACGTGAAGGGCCGCAAGATTCTCGATAATGTGTCGTTCACTATCCCTGCGGGTGAGAAGATCGCGGTGGTGGGACCATCTGGAAGCGGAAAGAGTACCATCTTGAAACTTATCTTCAGATTTTATGACGTCGACTCGGGACGTATCCTCATTAATGGCCAGGACATCCGCCACGTGACCCTCAAGTCGTTGCGGGAGGCCATTGGAGTCGTTCCCCAGGAGACGCCGCTTTTCAACGATACTATACTCCAAAACGTGCGGTACGGGCGGTTGGACGCTTCCGACGAGGAGGTCAACGAAGTGATTAAGAAGGTGCGGCTAACCAATCTCATTGAAGATTCCCCTGAGGGTTTACAAACCGTTGTCGGAGAGCGCGGGATGATGATTTCCGGAGGCGAGAAGCAGCGGTTGGCGATAGCGCGGTTGTTGTTGAAGAAATCGCCGATTTCGTTTTTTGACGAAGCGACCAGTGCTTTGGACACTCACACTGAGCAGCTGCTTTTGCGCGAGATCAAGACTTTGTTTGCCGAGGAGGACCGCGTGACCACAAGTGTCTCGATTGCGCACCGGTTGCGGACGATTGCCGACGCGGATAAGATCATTGTGTTGGAGAGAGGGCACGTGAGAGAAGAGGGGACCCACTTTGGGTTGTTGCAGGAGAAGGGGTCTTTGTACAGGGAGTTGTGGGACATCCAGGAGAACTTGGACATGGAGGAGGAGTTGTTGGAGAAGGAGCGCCAGCGGATTGCGAAGAAGAGGGAAAAGCTTTTGGCGAAGCAATGAGCAGTGCATTGGCGAAGCCAGTGGGCCGCGCCTGCTACTCTACAAATAAACTGTACAAGTGAACAGCGCTAGTGACTTGTGCCAGTTCATTTCGAGGACTGCTACATACTCTTGTCAGAGTCAACCACTGTCACTGCCCCCACTACGAACTAAACATCCAGACACTACAATAAATATTCATCATTACTCGTTGCGATAAGTAGGAGAAACTCGATTCTTGACGCGAGTTTTCTTTCGGGTACGCTGGCTCACTGTTCCCGTCACCATCTTTCTCTCTTTTGGAGTTGAACTGTGCAGCGCCAATGGCATCGTTCGGCTCTTCTTCGACGTGTCAATTTTCTTCAGCAGAGTACTTTTCTTCACCGTGTAGTTTTTCCCTGGTGAGATGCTGTTCGACAGCAAATTGGTGCTCTGCTCTTGCGGTCTCCCCTGCTTTGACCCGCCGTTTGGAACAGAGTTGCTGGTCTGTGGCGAGGCGCTACTTTGCGTGTCTTCTCTTCTTGCTTTCGAAAGACGGGCATGATTGCCAGCCAACTCACGAAAGCACCGCCCCACACGCCTAACAATCAACTCAATTGTCAGCTTATTAAAGTGAAACTTGTCCCAAAACACCCGTTTCAAACACCCGTACACTCTTTGTTTAACCATGACTGGCTGCACGCTCCAATGAGAGAAACCTGGATGGCCGTCTTTCCAAAATTCTTTCAACCGCATCGATCCGGTTATGCCATAACCCAAGTTGTAAGTGACGACGTCAACATAGTATTCAATTTCAAGAAGAGTGTGTCTCTCAAGACCCAATGCTTGCGACAATACAGCTAGGCTACAGTAAAAGTTGCATCTAGGCCGCTTCGAACAATCACGCCGCAAGTTGAACACACCGTTGGCAAACTCCGGAGAGTAGTCTGGCGGGATGTCATACACCTCATGGCTCATGCCGGCCACGCACTTATCGACAAGATTCATAACTGCAAAGTCACTGGTGTGAATTGCAGAGCCGGGATCCGTCAAGTCGTAGTTTGTGTAGTACCAAGTTTCTTGTGGAGCGATCTTCCTTGGCTTGTCGAGCCCCGTGAACAAAGGCACTTTTCTCCATCTGACAGGGCTTGCAAAGTCGAAGAAGTACTGAACTAGGCCATCTCTGGTGCAAAAATTGGATTTGTCGGTGGTTTGTTGCAACGGCAATTTGACAATGTCACTGGGCTTGCTTTTCGCTGTGTTCTTTGTCTCATTCTCCTTCAACTGGACTGTCTCACTCTCTTCCTTTAACGCCACTGTAGCACTTTGTTTTTCTGGCAGATCAAGCGAGTCACTTGGCTCGGTCTTTATCTTTATCTCAAATGGACTGCTCAGCCTGGGCCTTTTGTTCAAACATCCCCACGGCTCAAAGCTCATGCCTGGAGGCGGGGCTAGCGATTCCCAAAACGAGTCGTCAACGGGAGTGTCGTCCATACATGTATCGTCGATGAAGGTGTTGCACAAGGTAGATATTATGATCCCGCCATTGAACTCTTGAAGTAAAGTTATGTCTTCCGATGAGCACTGCTCTAGCAAGGCGGCGGTCAAGTATGTGTCGGAAGGGACGTTCTCGATATCGATTAAGGCGCGATTGACAGCATCTATGGCGGCTAGTAGTCGCATTATTTTGGTCTTATTCTTGGCCTTGCGGTTTGGAATGGCAATACAATTTGTCATGTGGAGAGCAGCGAGTGACTGTAGCTTGGTCCGAAGCCGTGAAAAATGAAAGTGGAGTGTCGTGTTGTGGGGTAAATATTCAACATGCAGACAGTGCCATGCATGGTGGCCACTGATAGTTTTTCAGAAGTTTTGAAAACACATATTTACCACATTGCATTACACCTTTTTAGTTTGATTAACGTGATACATCTTATGAGTGACTGAAGCGCTGGATGGCTACACACAGCCTGTCAGCAAGTTTTGACCCCATGCATGTAGAGTCTGTGTGCGGTGGGGGCACTAATAGAGTGATACAAGATAATTGAAAAATGATGGCATTACTTCCACACAAAGTTATGCAGATTTTTGATATATAGCGCATACATTAGAAATGAACTTCAAGTAATTCATTTGGAAACATGAATGACAAATTATAGCTGTAGCTCTGACGTTGGGCATGCAGACAGTGGACGGTCACCAACCTACCAAAGCCTTTCTACTTCGCGTTCAAGATTCACCCAAGATCATCATAACGTCAAAGGCTGGGTCACCAATTCGTACACTGTGACCATGTCGGGCCTCACTTGCTATGGACATCTCACTCGCATCGCCTCATTTCGTTGGCTGGTACTCATTTCGTTGGCCGGTACTCAATAGAACAAGTCCACCGACCCTGCCTTGTTCACATGAAACAAATACTCCTGCTCCAAAACCTCCCCCTCGTCCTGGGCACCCCGCGCGATCCTCAAGTTCCCGCTGATATCCACCGCTCCGCCCGTGTCCAACGGTTTCACGTTCAACACCAAGTGCAGGCGATGCAAGAGCAACGTGTAGAGGCGAGTAAGTTTGAGTTCCAACGACTTTTCGCTATTCAAGGGATTGAAATCAATAAAGGACGGAGAAATTATTGTCTGAAGAAAAGTGGCCGCAGTTCTCTGCTGTAACTTGAAGAGGAGTGTCGAAAGCTGGGTAGCAGTGATTTCCGTAGCGCCAAGCAAAAACTCTGGGTTCTCCACAAAGAGCACGGTAGGTAAAGACTCGTGCTTCAGCTGGGCCTGAGCAAGTTGTTGTTGTATGTTGTCGAATAACGCATTGACAGATTCACTTGTCGAGTCCTTGAGCTGGCTGGTGAACAAGCCGTCTGCAAGGTTCACAAATGTAAAGCGCAGATTGTTGGATAAGTCTAATCCCAGATTCTTCTTGACGTACTGAGTCAACTTCTGGGGCCCTTCAACAAACGACACGTACACCACATTTGTCTCTTGAGTTAGCACCGACGACTGATTGAGCCGGGGCTTTCTTGTGAGAAGCTGCTCGAGCAAAGCTGCAACTACCCAGATGGGGCTCGTTCCAGGACAGCTCGTTATCAGACCTAGCCAGCCATTGCCTGCTAATATCTTGGGTGATATGACGGTATGGTCCTTGAAAAGAGCGAGGTCTTGTTTCTGGGACATGCTAGTAGTTGATAGGTGCACTGAACTTCTAGCGATGATGTGTGGTTATATTTTTCAAAGAGAAGGTACCGCCCCTGTGGGTGCATCTAATGTGCTGCGCTCAAGCCGTATTCCCGCTTGTCCTGGGAGTGCAGGGTCGCTTAGGGGGGTCGAGTTTTATGAAGAAAAAAGTATTTTTCAATTAATAAAAGACCATTATGATATTAGTTGCTCAAAACTGATTTTGAAAAACTCAGAAATTTGACAGCCTTTCTAATTATTGGGGCAACGCAGTTGGGACACCTCCCAAGTCACGCTTAACCCGGACACCACGCCCAAAATTGCAGGGAAATAGTTGCTGCGCCTGCACCAATCGGGCGGGCCATGCAAGACAAAACATGGCACTGTTTCAACTGCATAGTTGTGAGCTGTGAAGCAACGCCAAGGAAATTTCTTCAAGGCTCCTAGTTTGTGGCTTTTTGGTACAACCTATGATTGGCAGAGGATTTAGGTTGTGTGGGGTGGTCAGCCGAGCTGGGAGAGCCTCTGGTGGCTCCCTCGGGCTGACCCTCAGGTTCACATTTTCCAGATCTCCGCAGGCCCGCGCGGTCAGACAGTTCCATGGGACTGTGGCTGCGCGGATCAACCCGTTGATCCCGTTTGACATTCTTGAAAACATGGAGAATGACGACCTCAAGGAGGAGAAGCGGGTTTTAAAACAGCAAAAGAAAAAATTGAAGAAGAAGATCAGGGAGACTGGTGATGTGGTCAAGACAGAGACGACGGAGG
Source organism: Saccharomycopsis fodiens (assembly GCA_002564235.1). Taxonomy (NCBI): domain Eukaryota; kingdom Fungi; phylum Ascomycota; class Saccharomycetes; order Ascoideales; family Saccharomycopsidaceae; genus Saccharomycopsis; species Saccharomycopsis fodiens. The sequence goes on from JNFV01000002.1 coordinate 2,536,648, forward strand.
AGGGGAGTGTGTTTTTGGCCGAGGGGCAGCCACAACAACTGAGTGGTGCCACGGGCCAGCAGGGGAATGCTGTTGGTCAAAACGCCGGCGCCCCTGGGGCTTCCGGCCTTGCCAGTGGTCTGAACTCGGGCGGTCTGTCGAACAGTAACCAGAAGAAACAAGAGGAAGAAGAAGAAGAGGAAGATGAAGACGAGTACGAGCCGCCAAAGCACCCGACGCGCGATAAGATCATTTCGTTCTTATTCAAAGTGCTAGAAACGGGCGGCATCACCTTCATTTCCGTCGCGATACTTGCCGCCGCGGGACTCACCTACCACCGGTTCTACGGCAAGCACGTGCTCGACAAGATGGAGAAGGCGTTCGAGCTGGGCGACGTTGTTTTTGACTTGGCGATCCACGAGCGGTCGCACCACGAGGAGGACTGGGTGCAGCGGCCGCAGCAGCAGTTGATGGACGATATCGTGAGCGGGAAAATCTCGGGGCGCTACTTCTTGCTCATTGGCGAGAAGGGCACGGGGAAAACGTCGATGGTGCTCGAGAGTTTCTCCAAGGTCAACGGATACAATTGCACGGCGATGGAGGCGCACGCGGATCCCGAAATCTTCCGAATCCGGCTTGGCAGGGCCCTCAACTTCGAGTTCTTCGAGGACTATATCGGGTCGTTGTTCTCCATCCGGGGACCACGTGACACGACGGCGTTGTTGGATATCGAGCGGGCGTTCATCAAGTTGGAGGAAGTGGCCATTGAGCGGGTCAAGCGTGTTGGGAAGCCGGTCGTGTTGTTCATCAATGCCGCTCATTTGATCCGCAACAACGAAGAGGGCGTGCACTTGATCGAGCTCCTCCAGCAAAAGGCGGAGGAGCTCTGCGGCGCGGGGCTCGCTACCATGGTGTTCAGCCTGGACGACTACTGGTTGTACGAGCGGTTCAAGCGGTTGGGAACCAAGTTGGAGGTCGTCAGTATCACCGATTTGTCGCGCCCCGAAGCGGTCAAGGCTCTCAAGATGTCGCGGGAAAAGTTTTTCGGTGAGAAGCTCGACGACCGGCTCGCGCACCAGGTGTACGACCTCGTGGGCGGGCGGCCGCAGCATCTTGCGCACGTGACCAAGCACCGCGACATGCTTGTGGCGTGCCACGAGGTGATTGACCGCGAGAAGACGTGGTTTCTCAACCAGTGTGGGTTGCTTGGTGAGGGGATGGATGACGATGTGATGGAGAGCGGGAAGTTTTCGACGCTGGCGATGTTGCTTGCCCGTGAGATGGTGGAGATCGATAGGGAGCGGATCAAGCAGGAGCGGGAGGTGAACAATGTGAAGCACAGCGAGGTTGCTGCTCTCAAGAAAGATTCCGCCGACGAACAAAAGGCCGGCCCTGAGATTGACGAGACCACTCCCGACGGGAAGGACGCGTTGGAGGCGGCGCTCACCAAGCAGGTATTGCTGAAGGACCCGCCGCCAACGTCCTCGACGTTTAGGCATACTGTACCGCTGCTCCCTCTTTGGCGCGCGCGTCAGGTGATGACGCGCCCAGACTATATCCAGGAGTATGATAATTTGAATATTTTCACAATTGACCACAAGCTGAACGTCAAACCCGACTCCGTTCCGATGATGCGCGCGTTTCACGAGATCTGCCTGCAGCCCGGGTTTGACCAGTTGTTGGAGGAGACGTGCGAGAGAGTCTCGGCGATTGAGAGCTTGGGCAGAACGCGGGAGTTGGTGGCCAAGGACTTGGCCCTTGGCGGGAACTACAGATTTTCCAGGGCTCATGGCAAGCACCATAAGTCATCAACGGAGGAGAAGCCGGCAACTGAGAAGCCGGCAACGTCAAAGTATCATGAGTTGTTGAAGGACGAGTACAACAAGCATTTGCGGGTTGGCGGAAGCCCGGCCAGTGCCGTTGAAGACTGGAAGTTGACGTTGCACGGGGGCACCCGGGAGGACGACAACGACGATGACGACGATGACAATGATGGTACGATCCCGTTGCAGGACTATAAGAAGGGGGCGTACAAAAAGTGGTGGGAGCAGCGGATTGAGCGGGATTATGTGGGGGTGCCGGGCGAAGCGACGACAGAAGTGAAGCAGTAGTGCGCGTTAGGTAGCTACTGCGATTGCTCAGTGCATTGATCAGCGGCTCTCATGCTTGCAAATTTTTAAAATTAACTCTCCATACAAAATAGACTTCTCAACAACATGTAGACGATCAAAGCATTGTATTTGATCTCTTTGGTACTCTGATATTCCGCCAACTACTCTGCGCCATCGGCCAACCGTTGCACTTAGATGAACGGTGCCCAGATGCAACCCCACAGTGTGAGGACTTGCGAGAGAGTGTGACACTCCTGAACACTGAACAGTAAGATCTTATAATAAACCTTTTTGAGTGTTATTTCACCGCTCCCTTTGTACTATACTTTTTTGGGCTAACTCAGAGATGGCCGCATCTCTGCTCTCTCGTTCTGTTTTTGGACCTCCGGCAACATGCGTGGTATCTCCGGCACGGCGCCATTTCCATGCAGGAACGCTCGGCCGATGGGCAGTCAGCCTGGGGCGAACGAGCCAACAGCGTATGATGTCACAAAGCAAACGTAAACTGTTTCAGCCTATGGATATTTGGCTAGTGCTTTGATTTAGTTTAATAGCATCCCACAATGTGTAGTCCTTGAGTTGCAACTCTCTCTCTACACTGCACAGCATTAACTTAATCTAGTTCCACGCGCACACGCGCTGATTCCGCCCAAATACCCACCTCTGAGCTACAAACGTTCAACATATCCATTGACCGTTTTGTTGATCTATTTTTGCAACAATACAGCACTCGCGACTAACTCCGGCTATCTGAAGAGCGCCTCGCGAAACGTGGAACCCGATTGTGCTCCGCCGACTTTCTCCTGACATGCCGCCCTGCATGCACGCACGGCGCCGGAATGTCACAATGAACACGCAGAGTGTAACGCCCCGTCAAAACAGTCATAGAAAAACCAGTATGGGGAGTGCGTATGGGTGCCACATGCTTCACTTAGGCTTTCTTTGTCCGCTTCTTGGCGAGTCGGGCACTCCTCGCACGTCACAATCGAGCGCGCGGGACCTGCACGGCGCGCTTGAGACAGCTCCCACATGACCCACGGGGCACCGCCAGAGGAGTCATGGATATGTGACTATATATATGCCGATGGGTTCCGCAATCTTTAGGCTCTAACACTACTGCACCCGCTCCCTTTACACTCTTTCCACTTCACACTATGCAACTCTCGATCTTTTCTGTTTCGGCACTCACCGTCTTGCTCACGCTCAGTGAAGCCCTGCCCATTGCCAAGAGGGGCCTCGATTTCTCGTTGACTCCCTCTCAGTGCGGGAACAGCACTGCCGTCCTTTCCTGCGGAAATGAGTCGTCGAAATCTGCGATCTTCGCCTCTCGTGATGGCTCCGGCTCTGGCTCTGACGCCTCCTGCTGTGTCGAGAAAGAGGGACTCATCTTGCAGACCCAATTCTGGGACTACGACGTGCCGGGCCCAGGCGACTCGTGGACAATCCACGGGTTGTGGCCAGACAAGTGCGACGGCTCCTACGACGCCAACTGCGGGTTTTCGGACTCGGTGCAGGACGTGAAGCAGATCTTGACCGACGCCGGCGAGACCGAGCTCGTCTCATACATGAGCCAGTACTGGAAGAACCAGGGCAAGAGCGACGAGGAGTTGTGGTTGCACGAGTACAACAAGCACGGCACTTGCATGCTGACTCTTGGCAAGACGTGCTACCCTAGCAGTGCCAAGCCAAACCAGAACGTCGTCGATTGGGCCAAGTTGACCGTCAAACACTTCCAGGGCTTGCCGACTTACCAGTACCTTTCCGATGCTGGAATCACTCCAAGCCAGGACAAGACCTATGCCGCCGAAGATGTTGCGGCTGCCATTAAGAAAGGGTTTGGCCAGGACGTGTACTTGGGGTGCAAGGGCGGCCAGTTGACCGAGGTCTGGTACTTCCACAAGGTCAAGGGATCGTTGTTGGATGATGATCTTGTCAAGGTTGATTCTGTCAGTAAGAGTACGTGTACTGGGCAGGTCAAGTACTTGCCAAAGACAAGCGCTAGTAAGTGAGCAGTCAGAAGCAGTGCATTGGGGAGGCTAAGTACTGACAGTGACCACCTTCAATTCTTCCACCTCCGATTCTTCCACCTCCAATTCTACCACCTCTTTTATTCACCAATTGACATATTTCAAAAAATTGTACAACCGTCTGCAAATAAGATAGAACAAACCGCTACCTACCAAGCAGTGCACTGGCGTAGCCAGGGTGCTGCGACAATGCCTTAATACTAGTAGCTTTAGTACTAGTAGTAGTGATGGCCACCGCTAGCATTTGTTACAGAAGAAAGCTTTCAAGCAGATTTAAGTGCCTCTCAACACTGCATTGAAAACACTGCATTGAAAACACTGCATTGTCTAAACCCTCACGTTTGAATAAATCCAGTGAGGCTTTATGATGAGTGGCCGGCTGCTTGCGCCCACGCTGGGCGGAGCTTCGGGCAGACCCGCCCGAAGCGGTGCCCAAAGCTTTGCTCAACGCCCGGCCCAGCGCCCAGCCTCCGCCCTGCCTCCGTCCATCACCTGACCAGGGCATCGCTAAGTGGGACCCCAATGCAGCCTACAAGCAGATCTGAAAACTTCATCTTGAGATGCAGTCCAGAATGTTGCCAAGACTCCACACGCTTAGACGCTCGTTGGTCCAGACAAAGGCCCTTGCCCCGTACTCAACGAAATTCCCACAGAAAACTCAGCCCGGCCCGCCGCGGCTCCCCGACGAGGACCAGGCCGAGTTCGAGCGGCTCCAGAAGATTGCGAGCTCACAGGCCGCGATCGACGAGTACAACAGCAAGCTTGTGGGTGAGGGCAAGAAACCCGTGGAGCCCTTGACGACCGACATTGGCAATTTCCCGCTGTACTTTGCCACGATCCCGGAGTTTGAGGGCGACGTGAACCCGGTGTCGGGGGAGGTGGGGGGGCCGAAGCAGGACCCGTTGAAGCACGGCGAGGAGTGGTCTTTCAACGGAAAGGTCACGGATTTCTAGCTTGAAGAACGGCGTCAGCAAGAACGGCGTCAGCGGTTCTTCGATTTATGTTGACCTCACCCGCTCGAGGGGGCGGGTTTAGACAATCTCGGAACTGACTCATGGAGGCGAGGCAGCTTGCAGTATACTGTGTGAAGTCGCTGTCCCGCTCGCAAGGCCGGAGCTCAGTGGCCAAGGTATTGTGGCTCGGTGTTTCCTGGGAACACTAGGCCTGGCGCTCTAAAGGCACGGCCGACAGTGGACGTTGATATTTGGCAATAGCACCGGTTTGGCTTGGAGCCGAGTTACTGGGAGCTACGCATTGGCCGCTAGCCAACGAGCAAATGAGCCATGGCAATGGCTACAGTATATAGTATGCAATTTACGTTTGATGAGGAAAACAAGTAATGTGTGAAAGCGTGACAAGTTGAATGGGCTAGAACAGAGATAGAGAGCAGTCTGAGGCTTGCGCTATGGCCAGCATAGCACGCTGCTACTTTCTGCCACTGTTAATCTCTGCTACTTTCTGCACTTCTACACGTTCTAGATAACGTCTATATTAATAAACTATGCCACTAGCGAAAAAAAATGCAGTCATGAGAACAAGTGTTCTGGTCGTAAGGTGGTCGGGTCAGATATATGTATGTGTGTGGGAGTTGATAAAAACGGGGAGTGGGGTGGTCAAGCGATGCTGGAAGCGGTGCAAGTAGTTGGTAGCGAGCTGAGGTGTGCAGCAACCATTGAAAACGGCTACTGGTTCTCGTTATTCACATGCCCTCTGTAATCCTTGAAGGCAAGCTGCACCGGCTTGCTTCCATACTGCGGCACCTGGTTGGGAATCGAATAGTACCAATCGCTGCGGTGACTGAAAATCGACTTCGACAGGTCAATCTCCAGGTCCAAGCTGTCGCTCTCCATTGAACTAGAGTAGTTCGAGATGAGGTCCGCCCGCTGCAGGTCCGAGTAGCTGTGGCCATGGCTGTAGCGCGGGTCGAGCCGCGGCTCGAGCTCGGATCTGCGGTACTGCGTGTGCTGCTTGATGGTCTCCTGGGGCTTCTCCTTGAAGAACGAGGCGCGCGACATGCAGTTCTCGTACGACATCGACGAGAGCTGGTTGGCGGACTTCTTGAGCAAGCTGGTGCGCTGCTTGGAGGTCGATTTTTTGACCGGGCTGATGCGCGAGGAAGGCGATTTTGGAGAGTAGCTTGGCGACGCGCTGTAGACGGGCGACGCCCCGTGGTAAGCCGTGTGTGCCGGCTGCAAGCTGTGCTGGATGCTTGGCTGCTGCACGTTGACCTGGTGCAACGTCGGGCCCTGGTTGGCAAAGAAGCCGGGCATCGTCGGCGACGGGAAGCTCGGCAAGAGGCCCTGGGGGTGGGCCGGTGGGTGGACAGGCGTGGGCGATAAGTACGCTGGAGCCACAACCTGCTGCTGCTGCTGCTGCTTCTTCTCGAGCACCGTGCCCTCAAAGTATGGCGACGCAGCCAATTGGTCAGCAGTCGCTCTGCAGTCCGGGTCCCACGAGAGACATGCCTTGATCAACGGCATGAGCTGAGAAAGGTCTGGTCTGCGGAGCAAAGCGTCAAGCTTCGCCCCCTTGGTGAATGGGAGGCGGAACCCCAATCCAGAGGCAAGCCCTTTGGCCTCGGGCCAGTACCCGCCGAGCGGCGTCCGCTTGTGCTCGTCCGATGGAAGCGGCGTCCCGAGAATCTCAAGAACCTTCCATGTCTGGTCCAACTCATTGTTGCCAGGGAATAGTGGGCGGAAGGTAGCCACCTCGGCAGCAACAGTGCCAAACGCCCAGATGTCCACGGGTCTGGAGTACCGGTTCTTGCGAAGGAGAATCTCCGGCGGTCTGTACCAGCGGGTGCTCACGTATGCGGTGTACGGTCTGTTGTTGTGGACGTTTCTGGCCAAGCCGTAGTCGGCGAGTTTCACGATGTAGGGCTGCAGCGGATGCGTCTTGTACTGCGTCGTGCCGTTGTAGGAAGTGTTCGGGCTGATCAAGATGTTCTCTGGCTTGACGTCGCGATGGAAGTAGCCGTGCTGGTGGATGTGCTGGATGGCCGCCAAGATCTGCGCGAGAATGCACTTCACGCTGTTCGGGGAGAACAACTGCCCCTTGCGGGCCTTCATCACCTGGTACAAGTTCTGGCTCATGGTCTCCATGACAATGTGGAGGCGGAACTCCGTGCTGTCGATGAACATCTCGTGGACAAACACGAGGCTCGGGTGCAGCGGCATCGCCATGATGAAGCGCACCTCCTTGACCTTGGAGTAGTCCGAGACGTACGGAAGCCGCTTGTTCATGGTCTTGATCGCAACCAACGGGTTCTGGATGTCGCTGTGTGGCCCGGCGTCCATGAGGGTGCCCTGGGCCATCGGGTTGTACTGGTAGTGTTCTCTGCGCTTGGCGAGCGACACGGAGCCAAAGCTGCCGTTGCCGAGGTTCGACACCACGGCGTAGCGCAGGCTGAGCGGCTGTACGGGGAGGTACGGCGGCGGCGTGTTCATGGTGGAGGGATGTGGGAAGCGGTCAGCAGTGGAATTCCGTACTGCTTTGCTCTGCTTATAAATATGACTCTATAGGGCTCTGTTCGAGTGGTCGCGGGTAGTGGCGAGTGGTGACTTGAGTGCAATCTGCTGACGCTCTGCAGTGCTGATGGGTCTGCTGATGCTCTGCTTGTGCTGTGCTTGTGTGTGACACTCAATGACTGGTGGTGACCTGCGGTGCTGTGTTTATGTCCAGTGGCCAGTGGTAAGTGCTCGGTGCTTGTGTGCTAGGCGCTGGGGCACTGCTAACAGAAATCTTGTGGGTGTAACGTTTGGAGGTAAACCTGCTGGGCACTTGGAATTCACAATGGGGACCCACTAGTTATATGGAGAGGAAAAACCTGGTGTGCAATCCAGGCGTGAAAATCTCAGAGAACATTTGTACAGAAGCAGTGCGCAGGCGTGCATCGAGGAAAGTTTCGCTCACCTAATGTCACCCAAACCTTAATCTGCTGGGGCGTTGCGGCGGGGACCGCGCGGAGGCAAGTTAGGCGGGTGCAGGCGGGCGTGCCGAGTGGGCGTGGCTAGTGGACGCCCGATCGGGAAGATATCGCGACTCTGATGAGAACCGAGGAAAACAACTAAGGAGAAGAACTAAGGAGAAGAACGAAGGATGACAACGAAGGAAGTACAAAACACAAACGATAGTGTGTAGTACACTCCCTGCGATCTTATTGCATGACCTTCTCGTTTAATATTAGGCCTGTGTCTCACATGCGACACCCGTGGAGTGATCGTAGCTCGCATCGGCTTAGGGCAAGGTCATGGCCGCCCACCGCAGATCTCTGGCGAGCAGCCATGCGTAATGGGCGGGTATACACAACATATTAGGCCGATACGAATTCTAGAAAGAATGAAATTTGTCAGACGTCCGACACCTCCCTAGTTTGTACTCTTGGCTTTTTCCTGTGTTGCCGCCTCGCAATTTCTTGCCACCGTGGTTCATGTCTCTGATTAGGGTTGTGTCTGGCATTTGAGTTGGTGCCGTTGGATTTTGGTCAGCGGCCCACTGTGACTCGGACGGCTCGAAAGAGGCAATGCCCAGAGAGTCGATCTAAGGCTCGAATCAGGCTGCTTGCATCTTACTTCTTACATCTTAGTAATACGCCTGATATTTTCAGTGACTCGGGATGCGCGCGAAAATTTGTCACACCTCTTCCGCACGCATCGAATGCGTAAGCCCACGTACGACCAAGGGCGCTTCAATTCAAAGCACAACCTCCTTTTCACTGCATTCAGCAAGCTCCCGGCCCAATGTGTCGCCTGCTCTAACCTCCCACGACCCATTTGCTACAATGTCTTATTTTGTCTGGCACTTGCCGACCCCTTCTCGTGTTATGTCTCAGTTGGCTCCCTCCTGCTACCTGCCAATCCGTTCCGTGCAGCATCACGCATACTTGTGCGCGATCTGGTGCACCAGCCAACTTGTCGCCTCACAACGCCCCGGCACCGCCAGTGACGTCCTCCAAGGGCCTCAAGAAAGATCTAATGACCTTCCCAATGGATACGATTGCGTCGGGTCGCAGGGGAATCTAGTGTCTGCGCTCGAATGGAAAGCCGAGATGGCTCTCACTCAGAATGGTGTTTTTCCTTGGTGGTACGCCTCTTCGTAGGCCACTTGGTGACCCGCCCGGCTGGTGCTTGGCCCGGCGCTTCGCCTATTCACCTGGAATCGTCACTTTTCAGCCTGAGTCAAGGATCCTTAAACTCTGTGCTCTTCTATTGTTTGCCCTTGGCCCGTCGATAAGCGACGCGAAACTCTAAACGGAATTTCATCGTCCCCCCGCGTTAAGGTTCGTCGTTCGTACTTCGCAAGGAAACTCGTACTTTCTCAGTCGCCATGCTCTCTGCCTGCTCTCTGCCTGCTCACTGCGCGTCATCGCAGGTGCGTAACCTACAGCTAGCAACAAGCAAAAGCAGACAAGCAGACAAGCGGAAAACAGCAACCAGACAAGCACACGCACACCCCTGTGTCAACTCGCCTCTCTGTCTCGTTTCTTTTTGTGCCAATCTCGTGCCCCCGCCGATCCTCCCCAATCTCACCGACTTCCTCGCCGATCGGGCTGCTCAGCCCGTCCGCAACCTGCCGCCGATCCTTGCCAGTCGCAACCTGCTGCTTCTGAGTGTCCCAGCACTGCTCATGCCACACTTGCCCCAGAACTCGCTGCCTTTGCCGCCCTAAACCCGCGCCGCCTTGCCGCCCGATCTCGGGCGTCCTCCGCCCGCTTTCCCACAGGTGCAGTTGCCGCTTCAGGCTACGTTTCCGGAGTGGGCCCGCTCCGCTTCCCGCTCCACAGGTTTCCCTTTCACGCGGCAAGCACTGGGCGGTTGCATAATTGAGAACTAATTAAAGGAGGCAATATTACAGTCATTTGTGTCTTGGGAACGCCGCTCAATTCCCGGTAACGGCTAATCCCAGCAAACCCCGGAACATTTTTCCGAAATCGACCTGCCACCTACACCGCCCATGCCGGCGCGCTCCCGTCTCACACTTGGATTCCTTTCATCCTGTCGCCCCAGCACGCAGCTGAGCATCGGCCCAAGCAGTGTGCATGCCGCAGAGCAGCACACGCCAGCAGCACACGCCCCATCATGTAGCACCGGCCAGAGTCAAACTACAAAATCTTTGTACTGAAATATCTTTGTACTGAGATGATCGTTTGGGGCCTGGTTTGCGGGTCAATATCGTAGTCACTCCAGGCGTCATCGTTGAGGTTTCAACATGTCATAGTATTTTCTTCTCCGCTCCTCCGACAATTGACACTCTAGCCACACGCATTCCACTGAGCTTTGCCGAGCTCCGCCGATTCCCGTTGGACCCCGTATGCCTCATCATCATGGGCCCGTCGCTAGGCCCCGTCTGACAAAGTACTCTTTGACTCGGGCCTCGCTCTTTTCATGCGAAAAACAGCTTATTTGGTATTACATGCACTTTCGCATCGTCTCGACTTCTCGTTGGCTTTCTTTGCTGACTTCTCGTGCCCAATTTGGCCATCGCCATTGTGTCAGTACACATGCGCTGCAAATAGCCCCATAACTGCGCACGAGCATCAACCCACACGCAGCGGCAGACACCGCATCGGCATCGCCGCGACCCACGTCTGCACTTTGGTACTGCTATCTAGCTATTGTAAGGGCCGTTGCGGGACACGTGTCGCGTGCGATGGAACGCTGTCTCTGCCGATCTGAGACTTCCATGCCGAAGATCGTCGGTGCAGGTGCCCATGATCCGTTAGAAAAGCGAACAAGTGCGCCCCTTCTTCCCACGATTGACTTGACTTGAACCCTTTCCTAGATCATTTATTGACTCGGGAAACCCGCCACTGAGTTGCAGGCATGCCTACTCCGATGTGTCCCTTACTGTGACAGAGCACGTTGCTGTTAGGTTACAAGACCGTGCGGCTGCCATCGCGCACCCGCCATGCCCGAGATGGGGCTACCAGCAGCAACGGGCAGCTTTCCGGCAGCAAAACGCACGACGAAACTTGCCACTTTGTCGGCCGCCCGAATTCCGGTGGGGAGTCGGCAGCTCCGTTGACATGGGGTAGTTTTTGCCGTGGGCACGCAAACAGTGAGTTCATCATGAGTACACATGTACTTCTGGCACTTGGCCATTCAGCCGCCAACCGGCACGCGTAATGGCACCATATCAAGGAGTTTTGTAATAAAACATTGTAAAGACTTGGAGCCTTGCAACGGAAAAACTTGTGCCTGTTTAGTTGTCCCACGGCTGGTAAGCTGAATACTACAACGCGCGAGACGCTTTGGCTTGCAACTCTTGAACAGTGTGACATTCCCTCCACTGAGTACATCCCCAGTGCGCCTACATGCGGGCAGCAGTTTGCAAAAGGAATTACTTTGGTAGATCGTTGATCTCCTATGAGCACTGCGCGACCTGTAACATCGCCATGAGCAGCATAGCACTGCTGTGCGCAGCGATAAGGTAGTAATCACACACCATTTCAAACCATACAATGATACGGCTCTGCAAGCTTTTCATATTGATATCTTTCAGATCGTTTCCCCAATTGACTTGCTTACCACTGATTCTACACGCTTTCGATCTCACCTTCTTTCGACCTCCACTTACCCACTGCGTAAACAAATACACCTAAAGAAGATCATTTTCTTTCAAGTACTCCTTTCTCGCCTCCTTGAGTGCTCTCTCCGCACTTGGTCCCGTCTCGCCAAATATAACCTGCCCCTCGTTCCCAACGGCGCTGCACTCCTCACCAGGCCCGGGAAAGTTGTCCTCGAGATACTCCTGGACTTCCCGCAACAGGCTACGCGGCCTGCACATATCTTTGGGGGCAAATGATAGTACTGGGTGGACCTTGGAAAGGTAGAACGGCACGATAAGCGATTGACAGTGCCACTCTTGAGGTAACTCAGCGTGGTAGAAATTGAACCGTCTGTTAAACTCCTTGATGCGCGTGGTGTCTTGTCTTAACAGGCCAAACTGCAGCAAGATGACATCGCCAATGAACATTAAGAACTTTTGAAGTTTCCCTGGATCATCCAAGTCACTCTCTGATCATTGTGCAAGTGCCATTCCCCGATTACCGGGAGTGTTGCTTTTCTTTGACTCGTACCTCCCAATGGCAGTACCCAGTTGATGCTCTTCGTCTGCAGTCAGATCATATGCGCGTTCTGCTCCGGATACCTCCAGCTCTGAACTGAGGTCGTCTGACGAGTCGTATGGGATTTTCTATTGGGCAAGTGGGAAGTACGTTTATGGGAGCTGGTGAAGCATCAATTCAAAAGTTCGTGCCCTAGCCGTTTCTATGGAGAATGTGGAGACGCAGTCTCTTCACTCCGCAGATCAGCTGCATGTACCAAGGACTCCAGGCGTGTCCGACTCGGAGGACAGTACAATATACTTTTTTTTGCCAATCACTTCCCAATAAMCCCCGGGCTTCCTTCCTTCTTACATGCAAATTTTACTTGAGCATTTCATTTGCTAACCCATTGCCGGTCCCGCCTGCACAACCACTACCTATACACACGCTGCTGAGGGATGCCGAGATGCAACTTCATATGATCGCCTCTCAATTCCTTGAGCCTCTTCTCCATTTGAGCGCCTTTTTCTCCATATGCCACCGCCCTATCATAGCCAGTAGTATATTTCCGGTCTGGCTTGGGGAAGTTTTTCTCGAGATGCTTTTGAGTCGCTCGGAGACTCCCGTTCGGTCCGCACTGGTCCCGGGCCTCATGCGCCAAAACAGGGTCTAGCTTGGAAAGGTAGAAATTCCAAATAAGCGACCGGTTGCACCACTCGCTGGGCAAGCGGCGGTGGTAAAAGTTAAACTTTTTATTGAAGTCTCTGATGAGCATGTCGCCCTGCTTGAGTTCGCCGAACCTCATCTGAATGAAGTCATCAATGTCGCATTTTACCATCTCGAACTTGAACAACTTCCAGAACAAGTCCCACGTGAATCTCAAGTGCTTCTCATCATGCTGCTCCGCGTCCATGTGCATATAATCGTCGCACACTTCCTCAGCCACCTTCAAGGCTCTCCCCCGAAGTCTTTTTTTGAACGCTCTGATCTTTTCCTTGTGTCTCTTCAAGGGATTTACTTCCCACCAAATGACAATGTCTGTGAACTTTAAGAACTTTTCGATCTCCTCCGGGTCCTCCAAGTCACTATGGGACCAATGAGGAGTACTCAACTTCCCGTCAGCAGACTCCTTTTCGCCAGCAGACTTCTTTTCGTCAATGGACTTCTTTTTGTGTGCAGACTTATTCACTTCGGAAACCGGCTTTTCCGGATTCTTTTTGGTTGAAGGCCGCGTCAGTTCGGGTTTGCCAACGTAGCCATAGTCACTTAGTGGAGGCACAAACCGCCCATGATTCATAATCGGATTATCAAAATGGCTGTGGCGAGTTGTTGGGACGCTCTCTCCCTTAGACTCTCTTGCAGGCAACTGCTCACCGTATTCGCTAAGGGCAGATATGATTTGCGTGTAGCCTAGGCCTTGTGGTGGGAGTGTGACTGAGTCTATCCGGTAAGTGCTAGAGCTGGGTAACTGCGGTTCCTCGTCCCCATCCACATCTATGGCACACAGTACGTCTGTTCCGTCAAACGAGTCATCCCGGCTCATATGTAAAGTCTTCGAGATTTGGATTTGGTTCAAAGCCAGTGCAGGAAGTGTGGGGCGTGAATTTAAGCTTCCCAGATCCGATCTGTGCTCCACACCGATCGCATATTTCGCCCCGTATGTTCGGTGCATATACCATCGGCATGGCAGATGATGTGATGCCTGGACAGCAGTACAATATGTCCGACTTGGCATTATCAAGGAGATTGTTTTTTTTTCTCAAAATTTGCCACTAGCATGCAACAACTAAATCGTGTACATTCGAGGCCAATTCGTAAAAAGTGTGCTTGGAGCTGTGTCTCCAAGCACACCTACAGCAACACCTTCTGAACTTCCTGCCGTCAAATCTACTAACTGTTTGCAACCAAAGGTTTGAATCTAGCACTAGCGGTTTGCAACAAAATGCCTCACATTGAATATTTGACTGAAATTTCGCCACGACTCATCCCCTAGAGTTTACAGCCCTCCTTTAACGTATATTTACATGTCTGTTGCAGCCCTGTGTGACTGGCTACTGCTTGGGAGCATCCCCACCTGGCGCCTCTCCCTCGGCCGCACTGCCGCCCTCTCGCTCCTTCAACAACTCCTTTCGGTAATTTAGCTCGTTCATGAGTCTCTCCTTGGCGTAGTACACCTTCGACTGCAAGTAGAAACTGCCGTTCTTCTCCTTCGAGTTCGTCTCGAACAAATACTTGTAACGCTCCATGATCTTGTCCTCAGAGACGTCCTTCAGCCCCAACTCGACGTCCAAGATCTTGCACGCCTCGTCCAACTGGATCCCGCCGTTGGCGGCGGCAGCAGCGGCCTTGGCGGAGGCAGACGCCTGCTGTGCCGTCGACGCACTGGCGGCCTGCTTGTATGCCTGCGAGAACGCGGTGCCAAACACTTTGGCGCCCGTGAAAAACACCCGCACTAGTATTCTGTGGGCCTGTTGTTAGTCTTTGTAGAGTCGTTGTGGAATGGTTTGGAAGGGTGGATAATGGCAGGGCTATTCTCGGCTCCAACATTGGAACCGAGAATATTGAACCAAGAACATTGAAACCAAGAACATTGGAAGCAAAAACATTGGAAGCAAAAACATTGGAAGCGAAAGCATCGGAAGCAAAAACATTGGAAGCAAGGTGTTTTCCTGGTCTTTGAGTTACATTCTTGCTCCAGCCCCGTTATGTCGTCTGTGCCACTCTGCCTTCCTGAGTGTATTGCGAAAACAGGTCTGAGCTGAATAGAACATGCTCATTAAACCAGTCGCATCCTTTATACCGTTTCATCTCACAACTGCGCACCAGCTCTTATTTTCCTAAGTAAACACACAAAGAGTGCATCTAACTCTCGAGAATGTCTGGTGTGCTCAAACATGAGTGATGACGGTCCTGAGTCATAACTGCTCCAGATTCGGATGCCCTGAACTCTTGTCAACGTGTTCCGGATCAATAGAAAGCTCTCAAAAGCAGTTTGCTTGAAACAAAACCCCATCTACCAGGTCTCTTTGACTGCCTGCAAGAGACCTTGAAGTCCTTGACTCAAGCAGTCTCAAAGTCGTTGCCTTCTGCGGCACCACTCTTTGTAACTAGACACCCGTCCTGAGAATCCATCCTAATTTCTTTTGCAGCTAATTAATACCATCAATCTGCACATTTCCCACTATTTTTCCCCATCAATCCAACTAATATCTACCATTACTCACCATTGTGTATTTGTAGCTATGTGATGTGTGCCAACCTACCGTGAAAAATATGTAAACGCCACCCCCGAACTGGTCACCCCCATTCCGCCGGGGCCCAGATGCAGGGTCAGTCCGCCCCAATCTCCAGCCCCAAAAGAGTCCAACAATTACGAACCGCCGCCCAAAATCGGAAGAAACTGCCCAACGATCAACATTGGAATGTCAAACATGTCCTTCTTGATTGTCAATATGCTGGCCGCAGGGATATACTGCTGCTGCTGCAGCTCCACTTCCTCGCTCTCAAACGTGTGGAACGGCTGTGTCTGGTTAGGAGCGCTGTCCTGCTTGTAGTTCTGGTTCACAAACTTACAGATGAACCGGATCAGCTCGCCGTTTATCACCCCCGACCCATTTGTGATCCGCTCGTCGCCAAGCTCGCTTTCAAAGTCGTCAATCTCCTCGGGGTTGAACCGTTTTTTGAGTTTGTTGAACCGGTTGTGGACGTTGTGGTAGTTGCCCATCTCCTTGTGCTTCAATGCCACCGAATTGAACAATTTGAAGTAATTCAAGACACTGATATCATCGATGATCTCGCACAAAAACCGCCGTTTTGCCAAAAACTTCTGCTTGTTCTTGATCCCAATGAGGGTGCAGAGCTCGTCGCTTATGTAAGCGATCTCGGTGCTGCGGCGCCAGATGATGGCGGGCGTCAGCGTGAGATGGATGATGAGGTTCTCAAAGTTTAGGAGCTGCCGTTGCGTCATGAGCTCGGTGAGCAAGCTGTCGTTGAAGTTGGTGAGGTTCGGCAAGTCGCTCTGGACAAGCGCGCTCTGGATGCGGAAGTAGTTGTGCAGCACCCAGATCATTTCGAGGATCTTGAAGAAGAGTTTACGCTTCGAGTGCTGAACGGGACTCGTTTGAACGTAGAGACGGTCGTAGAAGTACTTGATGAGCTCCTGGTACAGCTTCATGTAGCTGAAACTGAGGATGCCGATGATGTTGCGGAGGTCCTCGGACTCCTGGTCCTTGGGCGGGTCTTCGCCGTACAATTTGTCGATTTGGAACACGGGGAACTTGTTGTAGATGTCGCCAACCTCGGGGAATATCTTTTTTCGAAGGGCAAGTGGCGACTTGTAGAGATGGTTGCGCTTGAACGAGTTGACGAACGAGTGCAGCGTGGGGTCGAGCCCCGACGTTTCGAGCAAATTATCGAAGGGCCGCTTCTTGCTCGCTGCGGCATACACGTTGTCGTGACCTTGTCTTTGGTCCAGGATGTTCGATCCGCTTTGCTGCCGCTGGTCGGTGTGCTTTTGCTCAGGGGTCCCGCCATGGCTAACCGGCGTGTGCCCATTGTTACTCACATTCCGCATCATCAAGTAGCCCGGCTCCTCGCTGAGTTCACTCCCCCCAGTGACCTCGCCTCCTACAGGATCGTCGTGGCCGAGTTTCATGAAGGGGCGGTACATCGTCTGGTTGTTCAAGCCGTCGTAGAACAAATTGAAGTCGAGCTCGGGCTCCTGGCTCACCGGGAAGCTGCTGGCGATCGTCGCGTCGAGAAACGTGAAATCCGTGTCGAAGTTGTTCACGACCCCGCCACTTTCGAGGGACTGGTTGTTGGACTGGCCCGAGTGCTGCAGATGGTTTGAGTGGTTCTGCGAGGGGTTCAGCACAATGGGCACGCTCTCAAGAGTGACGCTTTCGCTCACTCTCATGTCGTGTGAGGCACTTTGGCCCTTCTCAACACTGCTACTGCGCGCTCGCAAACTGTCATAGTTGTCTCGTAGCACGTTGCTCTGCAATGTAGCGTCCACGCTGGTGATTCCGCTGCCCATCCGATCGGTTATCGCATGTTCGCCCAAGGAGCTGTCCAACCCGTCGGCAATACTCGAGGAATACCTTCTGGCAAACCCGCTTGGATCTTCTTTGACAGAGGTTTTGGCCGCCGACTGCTCAGTCTCGCTGTCGGCAGATCGCTCGCGTTGCTTAGTCCGCTTCCGCTGGACGTCGGTGCAGCCGTCGGCAACATTGCGCTTGACACAGTTCTTGCACGGACGAGTGTGGTCGCACTGGAGGTGCTTGGTGTGACAGAGCACGCAGGCCCGCAGTATGGGCTTGCGCTGGAGCTTGACGTGCGCGGGGAGCTTCTTGGTCATCGTGCGGTCTTGGGAATCTTTCAGCCGGGTTTTGGCTTTATGGCCGGTCACGTGGAAGAGTGTGGGGGAGTCGCAGCGAGCTGTCATGACCTGCATGAGGAATAGTCGGGATAAGCGGAAACCCGTTGAAAGAAACCGTCAATGGTTAGGCGAGACGGTTTTTGAAAAAACACTAGTAGTGTCACATTCTAATGACGACTTGCCTAGTCTGTGAGGCTTTACGTTTCAGAAACGAACGTCTCGTTATCTGGTGTGTGCTCACCGCTAAGCGAGTGGAACTCCGCCAATAGGCATGCAGGCGTAGGTAACGTGGATCAGGAGTGGCTACATCCCTAAGGGGGCGTATAATAATACGGGTATGACACTAGCTTTGTTTTTTTGTTATTATTACATTATTTGGAGTCAGGCAAGGTCAAGAAAAAGCTCTTTACTGGATTTGTATCTCAAAATATTGTACCATCGTTGACTATTAACTGTTGTTTTTTTCTGACTGTACTTAGTGTACACACTCATAATCAGCAATTCTCAACTGTAAAGTTGTCACATGCCATAAAACCTACATACCACACTAACTATTACTTGTATTAAACCAAACGCTGAGCGCCAAAAATCTGACCTAATTTACTTCCGCGATAAAACCTCTCAAACAAACAAACTAAAACACACGCTGGGGCGCCGTGAAATCGCAGCGGCCCAGTAGGCTGAGCCCAGTATCAGTAAACCTGCTGAGCTGCAACCAAGACTTCACAACTGTCGCAGATAAAGCACATGGCACACAAATCGCGGTGCACGTACCATGGTTCATAAACACAACTGTGAGCACTCCCTCAATAAAACTGCTAACCGTAACTGCCAACAGTGATGTGGCCCGGCCTCGCCAATGCTACACCTCGCTCTGGGTCGACAACTTCCCCGTCTTGTAACTGTGAACACTGTTGTTATCATTAAACCGGCTCGCGTAGTTGCTCGAGTAGAACGTCCGGAGACTGTTGTTCAAACTGTAGAGATCATCGGTCTCGGCGCGCAAGTCGTGGGTGCCTGCACCCTGGTTCGTGACAACGACGGGGTTCTGGGTGAGCCGCTCCAATATGCTGCTCGGCGGGATCCCCACGGTGCTCGAGTTGAACGTCTCGACCGAGCGGCGCGCGCTCTTCGAACGATTCAACACATTGCGGCTACTTGAGGCAAGGGTGATCACAGACGCACTGTCGTTGTTGTTCACTGTCGACGCCGCAAGAGACCGCGAGTACTGCGGGCCGCCCACGGGGTTGCTATACGTGTAGTTGGAGCCACCCAAGTTGTTGCTGGAGATGCTCACGGGGAACAAAGACGCCAGGGCGATGGAGGTCTCCGGGGTGCCGCGGAACAGCACGTTCGTCAGATCAAACACCGACGCCTGCACCGCCAGCTTGGCAGAAAACCGGAGGTCGCTCTCCCACTGGCTCTCGGTCTCGTTTGTGGCCTCCGAGGCTTCCAACGTCTCGAGACTCACTGTCTCGTGCAGGCTGTCCTCCACTCTCACCGACGGCACCAACGGCCGCACCGACGAGTTCGACACCCCGTTTGAAAGCGCGCTCGACTCGCTGTATCCCGTGGAACTGCTCTCCTGGCTCAGCCGGCTGCCCTGGGCCCTGCTCTGCTCCCTGCCTTGCTCCTGCCGTCTTCTCCCCGGGGCACGGTTGGACTGCATGATGCGGCGCACCCACCCGAACCGGCTGATCTTGTGCGGGCTCTGCTGCCCCGCAAACGCAAGGCCTCCGGCGGGGTCCAGTGGCGGGCCTGCGCTCGCAGAATAGGACCGTACTCGGGGCTTGCTGGACGACATAAACAGCAGGCGGTTGTCCCAGAGATCCGCTTTGCCCTTAGCGAGGCCCCGGGGTTACCCTCCGATGAGCCCAGAAAAAGTCTTGATGAGGTCCCGCGCTCAGCTGGCACAGTGCATCGTCTATGGAGGTGGACATATTGGCGAAGATCGACGCGTTGCGCGCGAGTTTGAGAGAGAAGTACCGGGCGCAGCGCGAGACCAGCAGGGTGGATAACTTGTTGGCGAGCATCGACAGTGTGCTGCACAGCTTGGCGGAGGACGTGGATGGGGAGGCAAGCCTGGCTGCAGCTGGGAGTGCCGAGACTGCAGCGGAGAGCCTGTGCCAGAACGGCCCCAGTGCAGGCTCGGTGCCTGCCTCAGTGCCTGCCTCAGTGCCTGCCTCAGTGCCTGCGCTCAGTACAGGTGGGACGTCCAAAATTCTGGGAGACGACATCCCAGCCGTCTGGAATGTGGGGGACGTTAGAAATGGGTTGTCTAAAAATGAAGCGCCAGATGCCAGCAGTACAGCGGACAGCGGCGCGCCCGCCTCAGTGCCTGCCTCACATCCACACTCTGGTATGGGAAGCGTGCAGAGCAGCATAGGAGTGTCAGAGAAAGGCGCTCCCTTGGAAACTGGAAACGCTCCCTTGGAAACTGGAAACGCTCCTTTAGAAAATGAAAGCGCTCCCTTGGAAATTGAAAGCGCTCCCTTGGAAAACAAAACTGCTTTTCCTGAGAACGAGAACCTTCCCGACTCCATTCCTGCAAAGCCAGTGATCCCAGTACCCATGTTGGGCGAGTACTCGTCCAGCACCCCCTACAGCAGCGTCGACACATTTGGCAAGGTGGGCAAGAAAAAGAAGAAGCCCAAGACCAAAAGAGTGCCCGTGCCCTACGAGGTGGATCTCATCAGTTTCAGCACAGTCCCTGCACCCGGCACCATCACTGGCTTGACCGGCGCAGTGCCTGGCGCCGCGGCTCTCACGCCCTACAGCACGCCGTACGTGCGGAGTGTGCAGAAGAGCTCGATGTCGTTGGTCAGCAAGGACGTGTTCGACAAGCAGCAGGCCGCGCGCCGGCTCCAGAGCTTAAAGAGCCGGATCCAGAAAACCGAGGCGGCGCGCAAGGCCAAGGAGACGCAGCTCTTGAAGAACCGGTTGAAGTGCGGGCACGTCGACTGGATCAACATTTACAGCTCCGGCTCTAAGTTTGGCACCTACGCAGTGATCAAGGGCGGCAATTCGCTTGTCCCTGTGAGTGCCGAGTACCCGAACACCCGCGTCGGCGACGTAGTCATGTACAAAGGCGTGAAGTACACGCGCTCGAAGAATCGGTTGCAGCGGCACAAGAAGGTGCCGGCCCCGTGGGAGTACTGCCATTTCTTCACCAACACAGGCAAGTAAAAAACATATGTGGGATGGGATGAGCTACTTCACTGAGCGCTTCCCTAATTTCTACTAACATTACTAACATTCAGGAACATGTTTGAACATGGAGTCGTGCAAGTACTTGCACGACACGAAGCACCGCGCGTTGTGCGGGCGGTTCATTGCCCACAAGTGCCCCTTTGACGCCAGCCAGTGCGGGTTGTCGCACGAGCCAAACCCGCACAACGCACCACAGTGCCATTTCTACGCCCTTGGCACGTGCGACAAGACCGATTGCCAGTTTTCGCACATGGATGTTGCTGCCGACGCCAAGATTTGCCGCCCCTTCTCCGTAGGAGGCTGGTGTTATCGTGGGATCTCGTGCGACATGCGCCACGTGTTTGAGTGTCCCGACTTTGTAGAATTTGGCGTTTGTCCTAGAGGGATGAAATGCCGGTTGACGCACAAGCAGAAGGAGGAGGACGGCGACAAGGTTCGCATTGAGTTTGAGCTCAGCGAAAGTGAGAGTGAGAGTGAGAGCGAAGAGAGTGAGAGCGAGGATGAGAGCGACGTAGAAGAAGTTAAGGTGGTAGGTATGAAGGTGGACGGTGCTGAGACTGAGAAGGAGGGAGTTGTCGAGTGGGTCAGCTCGAGCGGACTGGAGGAGGAGTCGGTTAATGGCTTAGATTTGAACCTGGACTTTGTTAAACTCTGATGAGATAACAAAGTCCGTTGTTACGATATATTTGCTATGATAGATTTGCATACGATAAATAAAAAAAAATGAAAGGATTGTAGTGGTGGGCAAGGATAACAGGCAAGGTTCGGAATTGTGGTGAAACCTTGCACCAGAGGAGACTTCTCTCTCTGACTACTTGAAAACGTGGAGAAGAAACGCATTGGCATGTTACCGCTTGCAAAATGAAAAAGTGGTGGTAACGTTGTCGGAGCTCCTGAACCGTCTACAAGAGAAAAAATTCATGGTGGCTTCGTCACCACCCTCCAAAGCTGTGGAAAGATACTATAAAAGATATTACCTGCTTGAGTCGGAGCTGAGAACTCGAACCTCTTATTTACTCGGGAGAGGATTCAATGCTCAAATCTCTGCTATAAGACTCGACGCTGTCAAAAAAAGGGCTGCGTTAAGCTTCAACGTGGGTACATTTGCTGATTGGTCCAACGAATGGTGGAGAGCAGAAAAGTGGAATTTTTTGAAGGATTTCACTGAAGAAGTAAAATACGATTCGAATTTCAAAAGAATAATGAAAGAATTCGTTTGACCAAAAACGCTTTGAGTTGCTTTATTTTTTAAATTTTTCAGTTTACCATGTGTAGTAACTGGGCCACAGGGCCCCTGTGCCCTATGTACAATCGTATGCTACCTATCAGATGTTCAAGTAAAGTCTGAGTTAAAGTTTAATTTTGAATTAAAAATTTCAATTCCTTTATTCAAAATTGGCCTCCGCTCCGCTACCTCACGGGAAGGACAGCATCTTAACACGTGACATGTACAATGACGTAATGTTGCAAGACGCCATCGCAACTCGCAAGGGATTTCTTCCAATTGCAGTTTTTTGTTTGAGACGACAATCAAATGAAACACCAGCTGCTTGTGAAATTCTAGCTTTGGTGCCCTGTAGTGGATATGTGGATGTATGGATGTGCAGCCATACGATATATTATTTGACGTAGTTATTGTTTGTTATCACTTGTTATTAGAAGGATGCTTAGCGAGCAGTTGATTCCATCGCAAAAGCACCAGTGCACAGTTGCCGACCGCTCCACGGGAAAGGTCACAGCTTTGCTCAACTTTCCACTTTTCCACGTTTTCATGCACGGCTCAAAATGCATCCTGTTAGGGCTACCCACCTGCACCATGCAGGTCCACCAATGTAAAAATAGCACCGGACCCTATGATTTGCTATTAATGTCTTCCTAAAATAGGCAACTGATGGCATGTACTATGACATAATGTCAAGATGACTTTTTGGTACCTGAAAAAAAATATGACGGAATATTCTATTTTTGGCCAGTTGCTGTCTCTGAGTTCATCTATATAAGGAGGACCAGTTTCGCTTCTTCAAAGTTTTTCTCATCATCAAACACAACAACAATCACAATCACAATGCTTTTCAAGAACTCCATCATTCTCGCCTTGGTTCCATTCGTCGCCAACGCCGTTCAATTGGTCGTCTCTTCTGACAACCAGGATGTCAACGGTGGAAGCTTGTACTCGAAGCACGAGGGTGCCGCRAGCAACTACGTTTTCCTYTCCAAGTCAGGCGGCGAGGACTATACCTTCGACGAGAGCAAGGGGACCTTGCTGACCAACATCGGCAAGTTCCCAGCTTCTTTGTCGTTCCAAGGCAACATCCTCGGGGTTTCTGTTGGAAGCGGCGAAGAGAAGTGGTCGTTTGACAAGGACGGCTACTTGACGTCTGACAAGACCAAGACCTTCTACGCTTGCAAGAACTTCAACGACCCATACAGATACTCGCAGCAGGAGTTTGGAATCTTGAGCGACAACTCTAAGGGATCCGACTGCAAGGAGGTCAAGATCAAGAAGGCCGGCTCGGGCTCGAGCTCCTCTGCTGCTCCATCGTCCACCGAGGCCGCGAAGCCAACCACCACTGCTGCCCCAGCCCCTGCTGCCACCAGCGCCGCTGCCGCTGCCGGTGTCGACTGGTCGAAGATTGACTGGTCTAAGGTTGACTACTCTAAGGTCGACTGGTCCAAGATCGACTGGTCCAAGGTTGACTACTCCGGTGTTGACTGGAACACCGTCAAGTACAACTAAGTAGCCGATAGCTACCTTTAGCTCACTATCAACGACTCACGACTAGCATCGGCATATTTCGACTTCTCTACGCAGGTTCAAGATGAACTTTTTTTTTCTACTGCAGCCGCAGGGGCTTTGACCTATGGTCTCTATTTTCTATACCTAAAGCATAATTATCGTTAACATTTTGTAACCATCGCCTCAAAAGCAACCAAACAATCAAGCCCGCAGACAAAGGACTGCAGCAATTGTGTTATGTCACGGCAACAAAAATGTATGTGCTGCGGAATACTGGCGCAATTAGAAAACAGCAAAACTGTGGAGTGAACATGCCCTGCATAACCTCTTGCATATGACGTCATTCAGCATATCGAACGTCTAGCAGGTCGTTGCAAAATTCTGGGGGGTACAATAAACCAAGTGTGACATAAATCAATCAGAAAACTCTCTAAAAATCTGTTACATCATACATTATATAGTAGTGCAATCTACTTTTTTCGACTTGGCACTGCAAAGATGTAAGCATTCGCACTGCCAAGGTGTGAGCATCGGTGAGAGACTTTGCGATCGGCTTCGACGTGACGCTGTCACTGTGCAGGCTCTTGAGATTCCGCCGCCGGATTGCTACTGGCACTCGCCTGCTTCCCGTACATCGGTCACCTCTTCTTCGTCCGGATATGCCCCACGGCCCCGCACAACGCACACTTGCGCTTGGCGTTTCGCCCCTTGCCTATCCCCTTTTCGCTCTGGAGCGGCTTCTTCTGCAGCTTCTGCGCCTGCAACTTCTCCAACTCCTGCTGCAACAACTTCTTCTCGTCCTCGTTCTGTGGAGTCCGCACCAGGGTGGTGTCAACTCCAAAAGAGATTTCTTTGTCATATTCTTTTGTTGCAAAGCAACATTGTTGCTATGTCCGTTCGTAAGCTTCGCCTTCTCATCAAGACTCTTGAACCCACCCGTCAACGATGTCCTCAAGAAAGAATAACCATGTCCTCTGGCAGTAGGATCTCCTACACCGTGGATATGCGACATCGCTTTGCCCTGAGTGGTATTGATGAAGTTGCGCGTGGTGTTCCCCTCAAAGAAAGTGGTGAGCAACTGAGCAGTGCGGAACTGATGTAGGGTCCCAGTGGATTCCTTCAAGCCGTGAAGGATGTTCACGTATTCATCTACTCGCTGTTCTAGTTTAATAACAAAACACCTATGAAAATATCATGATCAGACCAGCTAAGGAGCGAGAAGCCGCAATTTGGTCTGTAGATACTTCATCGGGCTCGATCCGATTTAACACAGGTGGGTTTCGGTATTGCATCGTGAAACATCGCTTTGTTGGCAGAGAAGAGCTTTCCGCAACAGAGACCAGTGACGCGAAGTTGCTAAGAGAAAGAATTTTTCAAATTAGAACAAGGGATAGTGTGCGTTTCTCAGACGATGAAGAGGATCTTATTTGCAAAGAATTGAAGAGTGTGTACCTTGTTGAAAAATTCTATTTAGAGCACCCTGACAAGTCGGAATTCACGAGACACCCCAAAGATAAGCTGTTTTACTTGCAAAGTTGGAGGAAAAACGTATTGGCCTCGTATCGTGTGAAGGATGGTATAGTACACGTTACTATACCAGAGCTAATTGACGGCCTACGAACCGCACAATTCAAAATACCGGTCACACTGAAAAGTTTGAGTTACTACCATTTTTACCCACGAGATCAAAAAGTCTACAAGATACGCATGAAAAACGACACAGCGCATCGGCTTGACCGAGACTTCCACGCACAGAATAGTGCTTTGAGATCCAAGGCTTTAAGGAAATGGACCTTGCGCCGCTGCACCATCCCGTTTGCTGACTGGTCAGAGAAATGGTGGGAGAAAAGAAAATGGAAGTTTTTGAGGAAGTATATTCAAGAAGTGAAGCACTATTCAGATTTCATCAAAATTATGAAAACCTTTCTCTGACCGCACCGACTTTGAGAATATATATCGTACTCTACATATTCGGAGTAAAGTTACGCTATTGACGAACCCAAATGCAAAGTGAGGAAACAGGCTACAATGCATTTTTCTCATCTTTGAAAAAGTACAGCTATGTCTTCAACTGGAAAGCTCATTTTAAAATAATTGTTCTCAGCAGCTATGAGAATTGCTAAAATTTTTCACAAGAGTTTGAGCCCACCAGCGGCCCGGTGTATTAAATGGAAGGTTGGTGGAATTACATACTGTATTGTGCAACACCGGATTAAAAGCTCTGAGGAAATAGCGGCAACCAAAAAAGATGATACAAAGTTACTTGAGGAAGAAATCTCGTCAGCAAGAGCGTCGGGAAATAGGGCCTTCACAGAAGAAGAAAAGACCATCATAAGTAAGGAGTTGGGGAGTTTGTATCTTGTCAAAAACTTTTGTTCGGAACACTCTGATAGGTCCAACATTCATTCAGTATTTGAGCAATACGTTATGAATTGGAAGCGGGCCGCGTTGTCTTGTTATCGAATAAGCAACGGAACGGTGGTAGTGTCTTTGTCTGAATTTGTGCAAGCCTTTAATAGCTCTCATATATATAATTATGGCTGGCCAACTGAAATTATACTGAGGCTCGATTATGGGTATAAAGCACAAGTTCAAGAAGTTAGGTCCAGAGCACTCAAAGTTTGGAACCGGAGTCCTTCGAATACGATGCTATTTCCAGAGTGGTCTTCAAATTGGTGGGAGATTGAGAAATGGCGTTATCTTGAGAAATACTTGAAAACCACGAAAGGCACAGAAAAGCAAAGAAACATTTTTGAGAAGTTTCTATAGTGTTAATAAAAGATGATAAGTTTTGTTTTTGTAACAGTTTTGTAACCTCGTGGTGTGATACGCGTGAACCCACTGCTATTTTTAATAACACCAACTAGTTACTTTGAAATCAAGGGCATTCAACGTTTCTGACGTTTAAGTTCCTTACTTCAAGGAAGGATAGCAACGTTCAAGAGAAGAGACACAAGAAAAAGTTCTTTCATCCAAAGCATCCAAACACACCATAGCTATGCACTTCACAGGTGAAAAAAAGACCGACACTACTTTCTTCCCGGAGTTGGACTCGGAGGTCAAATCGTTTGATTTAATGTGTGAGGGGATACCTTTCTTGCTTGTCGATACTCGGTATAAGAGTCCAGAAGAACACGCAGCAAGACAACAAGATGATCAAAAAACACTCAAGAAGATGGTGAAAGCCCACAAGGACTCACGCCAATTTAGCTATACAGATGATGAGGCAAACACAATATCCGAGAAATTGAAAAGCACCAGCCTTATAAAAAAATACTTGCTCGAGCACTCGAGCAGCGTTCTTCTTCCAGTAAATGCTGAGTCATTGGCTTCCTACTTGATCACATGGAGAAGAAATGCGTTGTCATGTTACAGATGGAGAAGTGGCAAGGTGCTTGTGACTTTGCACGAGCTAGTAGAGTTTTTGAAAGCACACCCTGAACTCGCTGCCTCAAGTCTGAACGCTTCCAAGTTGAATGAAATCCGGATGCTCGATTGGGGTTTCAACGCTCAAAGTCACGCTGTGAGAGTCAAAGCAGCAAAAGAGTGGACAACCGTCAACCAGTTGTCTCATACTTTTGTTAACTGGTCCGGGGATTGGTGGGAAGATGAGAAGTGGAGAATTCTCAGAGAGTGCATGAAAGACTTGAACGATCCCGAGCTTTTCAAGAAGATCGTGTTGAAGTTCTTGTGAGCCACTTACGCAAAATGCGGTGCAAGCATTAAGCTTTACATTTAATTAGTTCCCTAGATTGCTCTTCTTCGTAATATTGTTAGCTCAGATCAGTCAGTAGCCGAGTTAGGAGTTGCAAAACTCGAAGTGAGTAGCTCAAGATTCCGTACTAGTGGAATGCAACGAAAGTGTCGAGCATGCACTCAAGGCAGCTTGATTGATAAAAAATTAACACTTCACCGCGTCTTCTAAGCGACTACCAGTATTACCAAATTATCTTCATAGTGGTAGACAACTGATTGTGACGAGGGGGCGCTCAAGAATACCGACAGG
Organism: Saccharomycopsis fodiens; assembly: GCA_002564235.1. Classification (NCBI taxonomy): domain Eukaryota; kingdom Fungi; phylum Ascomycota; class Saccharomycetes; order Ascoideales; family Saccharomycopsidaceae; genus Saccharomycopsis; species Saccharomycopsis fodiens. Next base: position 2,564,139 of record JNFV01000002.1, read on the forward strand.
GCGCGTAACCAGTATACCTCCGTGCAGCAGATAAGGTTTTATTAGACCTGCAGCGGCTGTTTGAAAGATGACACGGGAAGGCATCCATTCCCACGGGCAAAATGATCGCTCCATTTTTTTGAAGTTTTGTAACGCTAAAAGACCGAGCTCGTAGTTGGCTACAGTCAGCTGTGCCAAGGTTCCGAGTCAATCTTGACCCTCGCTGCTGACTAAGCTACCGATGAGATACGGCCCTTGTGTAGAATATGTAACTGCCCCTGCAGGTCACCCTTGTTTTCACCGGGACCTCGAGCTCTCACCAGACAGCTTCCTCGCAGAAAAAACAATGACGGCCAAGCCAGACCCAGAGATCAAACCAGAAACCAAGTCGATTGATTATAAGCGGCCCAAGTTTACAACCAGTACGCCCTCGGAATGGAAAGGGCCAACAGCACTTCGTTGTTGTCCAAACTTTCTAAAGTATTGGTTTTTGATTGTGTATATTATTGTTTTACTTGGAGACAAACCTACTTCATCAAACAAAGTCCTACTATGTGTAAGAACTTCTTGTAAGTCGAGGGCTACCAAAGAGTAAACTGTCTCCGATCCAAAGTCATATATATGTTACTTCAATATTATTGAGGATGATCCCAAATAGACTGACCTAAGAACTTGATTGGCGTGATTTCCTTGCAGTAAGTCCCGTTGGGAAGGTCCAATGCTGACCGCTGACCGTCCTCATCCCCAACTCGTCCGTACTGGAATTTCTCGTCCCAATGGAATTCGACTCCTCTGCGGTTTCCCCACCTATAGCAAGAGTGAATTGCGTCTTCAAGAATATCCTCTATTTCTTCGCGTGTTCCATGAGCATAGAGGGCAATATCATCCACATAACTCACAAACTTGAGCCCTTCTATTGTGTCAAGTGCCTGGTAGAGCGACGTAGTGAAGATCTCAAACAACAATTGTGCGATAGGAGACCCCTGGAGTGCCCCCCGGTTCACAAAATAAACAGTAGATGACACACTACTTTTGTAACTGATTTCTCTGTTTGTCAAGAACGATTCAGTCCACATTCTGAAGTCGTGGGGTACTCCCATCGTTCTCATCTCTTTGAGCAAAAACTCCTTATCCAACGAGAGAAGCGCATTGTACATGTCCATTGTCACGATTCCGGAATGCTCACCACGATGGCCCCATGGACTTCGGTTGTCGCGGTAAGTGTCGATATCGTTCATCATGTGATTCACTGCCTGCGCAGCCAGCCGCCCAGAACGCCCGCCATATTCGGTATTCCAGAGCCGCGCAGTGTCTTCCAATTCATCTTTCATCCATCTTTCAAAAATTTTGGAGAATATCTTGAGTCTGAAAACAGGGCGGAAGTCATGAGCGCATTCATAACTACGATTGCCGGTTTTTTTGGTGATAACAGTTTCAGCAATTCTCCAGGGACGAGGATGATACCCGTTCAGCCAACAACAGGTGTAAAAAACCGCCAATTGAGTCCACATCCGCGGGTGGTCGATCAACTTTCTAACATCCGACACCTGAATGCGGTCTGGACCACTCTGGTTGGGTTTCATGCGCTTGATGATGTTGAGAATTTGTTTGCGGTTCATCACTAAGTTGTCGTCGTCGGGGAAATAGGTGATTTCGAACATCCGGTGTGGGTCATCCTCGCGCCCGTCATTCGGGAAAAACTCTCTGTGGAAATTTCGAACGGCACTTTCCAGCCAAATAACTCTGCCTTCGTCACTCACACGTTGGTGGAGCGTGGAGTATTTCCAGAGGGCTTCGCGCACCCATTCGGTGAAGGCCACAACGGCGTCGTCCAACTGCCGAGAGTTCGCAAACTGTCGACGGATGTGGTAGCTATCTGCGGCATCATACAAATTTTTCCAGTTGGTGACGTACTCCGTTTGAAGATTCCCACGTTGTATCACATTGGGATTGAAAATGTTGAACACGGTGGCCCCAAAAATTCCTGAATTCTGACTTCGAGATTTCGTCTGGGTTCATGCGGGTCCTGCATAAGCGATCGGCGGCTATCTCCCGGTGGTGTTCTAGACGCGGATGGTAACTACGTGCTTTTCTCTACAATTCTACTTCCAATTTCAAACATTCATTCGACAAATTTGCGTTTATCCTAATTCATTCAACTGTCATAATCATTTCTGGACGAGTGCAAGGGTCTTCTCGACGGCCTCGGTGGCAGACGCTGGGTTGACACCGGTGACGATGTTGCCGTCGACAACGGTGAACGAGCCCCACAAGTCTGGAGGCTGCACGTAGTTGGCGCCAATCGAGGCGGCACCCTGTCTTGGGGTCTTGACGCCATCACGCTTCATGATGGAGTCGACACCCACGGCCTTCTCACCTTCGTCGGTGAAGCCCGTGAGGTTCTTGCCAGAGGCAAAGTATGCACCCTCAGCGTCCTTCAAGTTCTCGAAAATGCATGGACCGTGGCACACAGCACCAATGGCACCGCCCTGCTCAGAGACAGAGAGGAGCAACTTCTGCAAGTCCTTAGCGTATGGGAAGTCGAAGGCGGCACCGTGACCACCGGCAGCGAAGAACACCTGGTACTCCGATGGGTCAACGTCAGAAGCCTTCTTGACGTCCTTAGTGGCCTTCATGAACTTCGAGTTGGCGTCCTCGTACACCTTTCTGTCATCACCAGTGAGCACCTCCTCGCTGATCGAGTGGGCGTCCCAGCCGAAGGTTCCCTTCTCAGAAACCAAGGTGACGTCGACGCCGGCCTTGTCAAGAGCCACCCATGGGTGGTAGGCCTCGACGAAGTAGACACCGGTGTTCAGTCCGTCGTCGTAGAACTTTCCGTCGTAAGATGTGAGTGCGAGTAAAGCTTTGACCATTTTTGTTATTTGTGAGAATCGATGTTGAGTCGGAATAGTGTCGGGGGCATCTCTCTTATATACCCCTTCATGTGGGTTGCTTGAAATAGGGTTAAGCGTTGACTACATTGCTTTCGGAGTTTCAGAAAACTCCTATTTGCCAGCGCCTGCAAAATCGCCCTAGAATTTGTCATCGAAGACGCACAGCAGGGTGTACCTTGCCAAATAGAATACATAAGAACGTCTCTTGCTTAGGAAAATGCGCCTTTAGCAGTGCTGCATATGTATATGGTGCCTTGACAAGATCACTGGCGGACCAGCGGAATAGCCGGGGAGGCGATATTTTTGCATTCTGAAAGAAGCGGTGTCTGAGTAGCAGCATGCTGGGCGTTTTGGTTTTTAATTGACTTCCCTACTCATTTGGTACGTGGTTTTTTGAGCACTCTATACCCAACTTGAAGCACAGTAGATACGCACAGTACACTTGCGAATTCTGTGCAGTTCTACGCATACGCAGGCCACAGGCTCATAATATCGGGAGAGGAGACCGACTGAGACCACGTGGTTAGGAGACTAGACAACATGGTTAGGAGACTGGTCGGGGTAGTGATTCCTTCTTTGTAAATGGGCTTATCTGGCAGATCTTTGGGCTGGCTGTGTGCTGCAGTTGAAGCATGCCAAGCGTTTTGCCTGCCCAATCAACAAATCATGCTCCGCTACTACGTGATCGAGTATTTTTCAGATCGATGATCTTGTCTTGCCAATATCAAACTGGCGGAGCCGTTGGAGTGATCACGGCTTTGGGGAGTGCTTCCCTTCCACCATACAAGCAGCCTTCTCAGCTTGCAGTTGGAAAAGTTTCCTGCCAAAGTACTCAGAATACAGTGCCAAAGTAGATTGCCAGAGTACACTGCCAGAGCACACTGCCAGAGCACACTGCCAAAAGTACACTGCCAAAAGTACACTGCCAAAAGTACACTGCCAANACACTGCCAAAAGTACACTGCCAAAAGTACACTGCCAAAAGTACACTGCCAAGAGTACACTGCCAAAAGTACACTGCCGAAAGTACACTGCCCAGGCTACCGCAGTCTCTGGCTTCGCCAGTAACTACTAGCAGTGCATTCACCACTTTTCAGCCAGAACTGTCCGCCCACTTTCCACAAGACCCTACATCATAATCAAGCAGTCACGCAGCAGCAGCACTAACTCAGTAACACAGCAGCAGGAACCGCTCATACACTTTCGTATTTTTTTTACAACCTTTTTGTAGCAAACATATTTAGCACCTGACTAAACGCATACCCCCACTCCAAGTATTCACAGATAACAAACGGCAGTCACTGAGGCAATAACCGTTACCCGATACCTACTTGGTACTCAACAACTGGGTGAACTCGTTGATGTCAATCTCGCCGTCGCCGTTCGAGTCGGCCTCCTTGATCATCTGGTCGATCTCGGCGTCGCTCAATTTCTCGCCAATCGAGGTCAAGACGTGTCTCAACTCGGCAGCAGAGATCTGGCCGTCGCCGTTTCTGTCAAACACCTTGAACGCCTCGATGATTTCCAACTCGGAGTCGTTGTCCTTCAACTTTCTCGCCATCATCGTGAGGAACTCCGGGAAGTCGATCGAGCCGTCGCTGTTCATGTCGACCTCGTTGATCATGTCGTTCAACTCGGACTCGCTTGGGTTCTGTCCCAACGATCTCATCACGGTGCCCAACTCCTTGGTGGTTATTTTGCCGTCGTTGTTCTTGTCGAACAACGAGAAGGCCTCCTTGAACTCGGAGATCTGTTCTTCAGTCAACTTGTCGGCCTGTTTGTTAGTACGAGTCTTCACGAAACGAGCCAGGGCCAGTGCGAGCCACTTAAACGTCACGCAAGAGAGGTGCTGCAAACAACAACTGTGCAGAAAGCCACTTGGAACCACCGCAGCAAATACAGTAAATCGTACGAACTGGCGTGCCGCCACTTCCCCTGGCCGTCTCCACAGATCATGGCCATAGCAATTCAAATCACTGGATCACGGTCGCCCCAAATCGAAACTCAGCTTTTCTTATCTAATTTTTTCATTTCGCTCGGTATTGTATTTGCCCGCACATCTCGCTTTTTTGATTACCGCACATTCCACCGGTCTTTACTCACCATTGTGTGATGTTGTGTGTATGTGACACGAAACTCAATTGGTTTTTACATGAGATTCCCCAGGGGAGTGGTGTCCGGGTGACCCACTCACCAGGGGCAGGCAGGCGATCCGCCAAGCGAGGCGTGGGCGGCTGCCCTCGGGCCGAGTCCTCCGGAGAATGCGAACACTGCGGCGGGCCAAAAATAGAGCACTGTTTGGCTAGAACAGCGGATGCCAAACTATGGTTTGTCAAAAACACTAATACATTTATTGACTACTCCATTTAGTTGAGTCATTGCAAGCAACTGCGGCAGGTCTATTTATAGGATGATTACTTTCGATTAATATTTACTACCAAGGTGCACTCTGTCAGTTCCTGCAGGCTACATACATTTCATGTCAAATAACGGTAGTGCATTGAGGCTGTGCGCGTTGGCTAGAACTGTGCAGCTATGCAAAGTCTCTATCGACACTTTGACCATCTATTTTAGGACAACGGGATGAACATCAACTTGTTCTGCTTGTAGTGCTCGGCGACGTTCTGCAGAATAAACTTCTCATCCACACTGGTGACCACGTCCTTGCCAGTGATCTTGGCAAGTAGCGACTTGATCTCGCCAGAGCCACTGCTCTCGGTGAACTGCTGTAAAAACAAGAAGTCTGCCAAGCTCAAAAGGGAGTTCTGTAGGACCGCTGGGGAGCTGGCGTCGCTCCACTTGTTCTGGCCGTACACCTTCTCAACCTGCTGTAGCGTACTGGTCAATTTCCCAGACAACGAGGCCAAGATTTTTGTCTTCCAAGGGCTGAAATCAACCGACCTGATCAAGTCCGAATTGTCCTGCGCGTTGTCCTTACCATACATGATTTTCTGGCAGAAATTCAACAACATCAAGTCGAGCTCGATCGATGGCGCGATCGGTAGCTCATTTTCCCATGACTCGATCTCAGCAGGGGCGTTGATGCCGAGCGGATTGGCAGAAGCGCCTGGCGATTCAGTGGCCGAGTCAGCTCCCTCATCGGCAGGTGTGCTCTCTTCGTCATTAACATCAGCGCTTTGCTCATTGGCATCTGCAGAAAACCTTCTGAGGAGTAAATTCTCCCACTGCTGGCTCAATTCATTGGACCTCACCGAAACAAGCTCGTCGAATCGGCTCTCAATGACCTTTTTGGTATCGTCAGTGATCTTTGACAATTCAGAAGAGTCGCTCGGACTAGCAAAATCGTTCATCTTAGTGAACGAGTTGCTCGACACAGTTCTTTGCAAGACGATGAGAAGTCTCACCACAGTAAAAGCTTGCACGTCCTTCAAACTCTCGTTGGTGAACTTGAGACTCTCCAAGTCTGCAAGAAACTTCCCTAACTGACTGAACAACTGCTTGCCAAAGTACTCACCCAACAAACTTTTATACAACTTGTCCAAGTGCACTTTGTACGCATCTTGGAACACCTCCAACGACTCCGTGTAATTCTCATAGTCGCTTCTGCTATCACTGAGGAAACCTCCAAAGCTGTTGTTAAAAAACACTTCGTACACCTGCCTCACTCCAACGAAGAAAGCAACCAACTGCGAAAGTACTCCCCTGGCACTGGCAGAGTCGTCGGAGGTTTTCACCGAGCTCACTCCAACACCGGCCAAGCTGGAGATCTTGACCAAGTAGCGGTTTAGGTCAGGGATTTCTAAATCTTCCGATGAGTTCGACCACAACCCATTGTCGTGCGTTCTGCTAGCCTCTAAGGAGCCAACTTCGAGGTATTTTTTGACTAACAACAGCACCTCGTTGATTCTGGCTACTTGCGAGTGCAACACGTTGCCAGCGCTTTCTTCCCATTTGGAAAGTAGCACCGTGGCTAAGTCCTCATCGCCCAGTTTAATGACGGTTAACTCGTGCAGATGAAACTTTTTGAAGTAAGACACTGACACTTTCAACAAGGACACAAGTTGAGAAAGCACTACAGGAGACTCGGTCTTCAAAGACGCGGCTCTTGTCAACGCCTTCAGCAAGCCAACCTCGAACTGTTTGGCTAGATTCTTGGCATGCTCCAGCTTCCACTCAGCAATGCTCGATGCTAGCTTTTCATTAGCAAACTCCTTCTTGAGCTCACTGACAGAGTAGAGTGGCTTACAAACCAAGGCGTTTCTAACAATTTGAGACAGCATTACCATTGAGTAACGCGCTTTAAACTGCGTTTCGAATTTGGTGTCGCCAAAACCCGAAGTTCTTGCCAACTCGCTCATCAACACTTTACTTCCTTGCTCCACACTGAACAACAACGTGTAGCTCACAGTCAAGTAGAGATAGTCCCAGGTGTATTCAAAGTTGGTAAGCTTCAGCAACTGCAAAAAACTCTGCGAAGAGAGCAACCGCTGCAACACTTTCCCTCGGAGTTGAAGAACATGCTGGAGCGCCTGGAGCGGCCCGCACTTGCGCAAGTACATGAGGGCAGCCACCACGGAGCCGAATTCCAGTTCGGTTAAACAATGGCGCTTCAGGGTACTCCGAACAATCACCTTGTCTAAAAACTCGGCGAAGGTTGTGTTTAAACCTGCGTAACGACTTTTTATGGTTGAGTCCTCCAACTTTTCACTCTCCACGATGTTGCCCAACAAGTATACCTCCTTCGCCAACTGGACAATATCCAGAAGTGCCTCCTCCTTCTTTTTCTGCTCACTAACTAGCTCATCAACTGCAATCTGAATCAAGACATAGAGTGTCCTCACCTGGGCCGCACTGGTGTTCTGCTCCTGTCTCTGGCTGAACGCCGTGTAGTTCTTCAACAACTTTTCGTTCATCCCATCGCTGCTGTTCAAATCACAAAGACTAGACAACTCCTTGTCCTGCTCCTGAACGAGCCCGTTCATCAAGATGATGTTGTCGGCAGTGGAGAGCAAAGATCTGTATTTAGTCGAGACGAGCTTCCGTAACTGAGCTGTTTTGTCGTTGGCCTGGACAAGCAAGCTGTGGTTGATTTCTTTTATTTGCACTAGCGGAACGCTCTTGAAGAGCTCCTCTGCCTTCGCAGCAGGGTCCATATTCATTTTAGATGGGCGATCTTAATTGAATCTTCTTGTGAAATGGGCAGATGTCTACGCCTTTCAAACACGCACTCTTGACTACTGCACGTCCACGACACCGCTCCGCCAACTCTGCCAGATCTCCCGCATAAATGGGGCGTCTACCTAGTACGGGGTCACTTAGGGGTCGTTTTTTGCCCCCAGAACAGAGTTAAACAAAATTGAAACACATAGGTATACACGTTTGGAACTTTTAAGGAATCTCATTTTATTTTCCGTTTCAAAAAACGTGATCTTTGTGTTACGAATATCCAGCTTTGGAAAGTCACGGAGTAGTCCCGAGTGCACGGGGCGCTCACGTGTTTGCTTAGTCATTAAGTGGAGCACCCAAGGTGGACCCTACAAAAGGTTTATAATTCGACGATTCAAGAAATCATCAACCATTGTTCTTCAGTGGTAGCAAGTTCAATAAGTAAAAAACGCAATGTTTGTCGCAATCCGGTGTCTAGAAAGCTGCCCGCGTTCTCAAAATTTTCTCCATCCCAAGATTCATCACGTGACATCTTAAAGACCCATCTACAACGCCTTAGCAAAGCAAGATCTATTAGCGACAATTCCAACTAGCAAAAAAAAACACATAATCTGAAATGCAGAACCTGTAAGTGTGCGCAAAGCAAGAGCCAATACACACACTCAATGCATAAAAGCCAAAGCAAAAAAAACTACTCTATTGCAGCTGCGTCACTACCACACCGGCAGCCCTGTAATGCTCCAGGCTGCGACGCAACTGCTCACCAGCAACACTTCCCTCACCCAAATGACTCCCCATAGTTGTTTGCGTACTCTGGTCTGGCCAGCTCCCCCGTTGACTCGTCGCTAGACTTCTCCGACGAGTCCCCCATCGACTCGTCGAACCACTCGTTGTTCAACTTCCGGGTCTCGGCCACCAAGTTGCCGTCCAACTCGCCGAGTTTCAACTCCAAGGACTCCAACAGGCAAACCACACCACTGAGCTTAAACTCGGCGTGCTTCAACTCTTCTTTCTTGGCCTCCAACTCCTCAGTGGTTTTCCACTGTGTACCATTGACAAAGGTGTCCAAAGTAAGAATCTGGGCTTCGAGCACCACCTCCTTATGCTCCAACCCTGCGATTTTTTTCTTGAGCTTGGTTTTTTCACACCGCCACTTTGTGATTCTCCAGTGAGAGAGCTCCTCCCCCTCGTATTGCTCCTCTTTCGACGAACTCGCGAGCGAGGGAGACATGCCCTCCAACTGGGCCACTGCGTCCTCGTAGAGCACGGCCCTGGTTTCCAACTGCGACTCTCTGGTCTCAATCTCTGCCTGCTCGGCGGCCAACTGAAAAATCTCTTGCTGGATCTTCGACTGGCGGTCCTCCAATTGCGAGATCTCACTCTGGAGCTGCGGCGGTGCGACAAGGTGATCCACTCCTCGCCGAGCTTGCTGCCAAGCAGCCCACCGGGTTTGGCGCAGTAGTCTACTTTGAGAAACCGCTCAGAGACTCCGAGATTCCGCTGGCCGTCTCGGACTCTCATCTTGGAGCCGTCCTCGAACAACCGGAAGTGGCTGTACACCTGACGAGATCTGAGCTGGATGCTGGTAAGCAACTGCTTGTAAGAGCTCTGAGAGAAACGCGCTTTGTCGTGGTCACTGACTAGTAGGCAGTAGACATTTCCCGCGACGCTCTCCTCGATCGGCTCATTCGCATAGAGCGAGAAGCCCCCGTACGACCCGACCGCCTTCAATGGGGTGACGGCAGGAGCTCTGGCGTTGGCAGTACTGCAGAACAAGTCTTCGAATGACCAGACAACGGTGTCAAAAAGACACTTCTCGAGACCCTGCTTGAGCAATGCCATGGCCCCATCGAACCCCGCATGCTGCACCATGCCCCTCAAGTAGTGTCTAACACTCTCGTCAAACACGTAGATAGAAAGACTGTCGAGAAACTCTGCCTCACTACTGGAGTGGTTCTCCACCAACTCGCAATACTCGAGCTTCTCCACCACACTCATCCCCGCTGCCAAGCTCCATGCCTCCCACAGGTTGTACTGTGAAGCGCTCATATGTGTTGGTTTGAGAGGTATTCTAAGATTGGCGGTAAGCTGTTAGACTACTGGGTCTAGAAAGTACAAGAGAATATTTGAATGTGGCCCCTTGAAAAATGGTTCTCGTTTCGCGTGCGGCCTGGCTAATTAGTGCTCACATTTGACACACCGGATCCCGAGTCAAAAATGGCCAAGCAGTGAGGAACAGCCCTAATTTAACGTGCGCCACGCTAGCAAGCACAATAAATCAACATTACGCGCTTTTCACGCTCTTTATGGTAGAATGTATATTTTTTTCGAAAACCAGCCGCCCGCACAAGTCCATATCGTGAATGGTTCTTCTGCACCGCCCATGGGAGCTGCATGTTGGGCGGCTGCTGGGCCATCGCTCGGCCGCTCCCCGGCTGCCGCCCCGACCACGGACCACCGCAGCTCATCCTCTGCGGTGCGCGTGTCACGTGCTCTTCGCCTGAAAAAAAATTTATGCAGGTTGAAATATTAAGCACACATCTCCAAGTAGCGACCAATGGCGAAACGGAAGAACGAGAGCACTGGCGCTGCCAAGTTGAAGAAGCAACGTTTGGCTGAAGACAGTCTTCTTGCCGGTGGTTTTGGCGCGGCAAAATTGGACGATGTGGACAACGTAGCGAGCGACGCCGAGGATTCGGACCGCGACTGGGAGAACGAAGAGCAGGACTACGAGAACCGGCCGAGAAGTCTAGGTGCGAACAAGAAAATTGTCGAGGGCTTACCTATCAAGACGGCAGAAGGTAGATTGCAGCGGCGGGTGATTGAGGAGGAGGAGAAAGAACAAAGTGACGAAGAGGAGGAGGAGAATGTCCATGAGGAGCCGGAAGACGAAGCGCCAGAGGAAGCAGAGGAAGACGAGGAAGAGGTGTACACTCTGCCTGCGAACTTGACCGACTCCCAGAAGATTGTGAAGTTGCAGGAGGACATTGCCGAGATGGTGGAGCATCTTATAGAGCAGCCCGAGGAGCACATGAGTGCGTTGACCCGGTTGCGGAAGATGGCCGAGAGCAAGAACCCAAACACCCTGCGGTTTTCCTTGTTGGCATTGGTGCCGACTTTCAAGAGCATTATTCCGGGATACAGAATCCGTGCCTTAACAGAGATCGAGAAGAAAGAAAAAGTGACTAAAGACGTGGCCAAGTTGCGGACGTTCGAGCAGTCGTTGTTGGCCAACTACAAAGCATACATCAATATCTTGGCGAAAAATGGCAAGCAGATCGGCACCGAGCCTGAAACGGCGCGTGCGTCGATAATAGCTGCGTGTGAGTTGGTGAGTGCCGCTCTGAGCTTCAACTTTTGCGAGGATTTGTTGGAGATTCTTGTGCGGTATGTGTGCCGCTACAAAGGTGCGTTGCCGAAGAACCCCGAGCCGAGCAAAGCGGCCAACATTGAGTTGTTCCACCGGTGTATCGCCACCTTGAAGACGCTCTTAGAGGAAGATGTGACGTACGGCAAGGTGTCGTTCGACACGTGCCGAATCATTTCCAAGGCGTTAAAGCAGCGCAAGTACGTGATGAACAAGGAGGTGCTCAGCGTGTATCTCTCGTTGGCGATCCTTGAGGACTATGACCCGCAGCACGTGGTTGAGGACGAGAAGCCCAAATTGAAGAAGAAGGACCGCGTGCATCGTTCGAAGAAGGAAAAGAAGGCCGCCAAGGAGCGCAAGGCGATCGAGGAGGAGATGCGCCAGGCGGAGTCGCAGGTCAGTGCGCAGGAGCGTGACAAGAACCAGGGCGACATTTTGCGGATTCTCTTGTCGAACTACTTGCAGATCTTGAAGACGCGCAACGACCACTTGATGGCGACGGTGCTCGAGGGATTGGCCAAGTTTGGGTTCATGGCCAACGTGGAGTTGATTGGCGACTTCTTGCAGATCTTGCGGGAGTTGATAGTGGACATCTCGCAGGAGCAGACGTTGAACGACCACCGGGTGAAGCAGATTCTTTTCTGCATCATCACGTCGTTCACGTTGATGCTGAGCTACAAGTTGAAGGTCGACATGTCGCGGTTTATCGACGTGCTATATCTGATTCTTTTGGATCTTTCGATGGACGAGGAGATCAACAAGCTGATCAAGTTGCTCAGCAGAACGTTGGAAACAATTTTCATAAAGTCCAAAAGCTCGCCGCGCGCCAGAAACTTGGCGTTCACTAAGCGCATCAACATGTTGGTCTTGAGCACCAGCGAGAAGCCCACGGTGGTGCTTCTCAATTTCTTGCAGCGGTTCATGGACAAGCTGCCGGAGGTGGCTGGGTTGTACACTGTGGAGGACCGTGTGGGGAATGGAACATTTGTGATGGACGCGCCGCACCCAAACCGGGCGAACCCCGAGGCCGCGACGATCTGGGAGAACTGCTTGTTGGTGAACCACTACTGCCCGGCAGTGAAGAAGATTGCGAAGTCCAATTTCCATAAGGCGAGAAGCATTTAGCGAGCATCTAGACATAATCGCCTGGCGAGCGCAGCGAGGCAGTGCGAGAAAACGCGGGTGTGTCAGAAGAGATTGACGACCCCGAGCTCGAGAAAAGTACCACCGTAAGTCCATGCGGGTGTGTGCACACTTGTGAGAGGAGCGAGGTATTGCACCAAAGTGTGTGGAATGTACCACTGTAAGAAGCTCGCAGTGCATAGTTAATCGCAAAGCTGAGTTTGCCAGTTCCAGGCTACGAACCATAGAATATAATTTGCATAATCCAGTTTGTAAACAGAGGTAGGTAACCCAATAACATTTATTGAATTAAACAGGATACATGTAGATCAGGCAGATGCGTCTAGCGGTCTGCTGCTGGTGCAGTGCATTGGCGAAGCCAATGTGCTGCGACAATCCTCAATAAGTATGCTCCTTGAGTCAAAAATATAAGACTCATTAAGCTCGAGCGAGCGGACCTTGTCTTTTCCACCAAAGCACTACGTCTAATAAAGTACTACATTGTCTCGTTGCTTCATTTCGTGTAGTGGCTATGTAGAGGGGAGCAGTGCATTGGCGATGCCAATGTGCTGCGACAATTTTTAACATGCTATGGAAGACCAAAAATGTAAGCTGTGCATTGGCGAAGCCAGTGAGCTGCGACAGTTCTTACCAAGTATGCTTTTTGAGACCAAAAAAGTAGACCAAAAAAGTGGACCAGATGTTAGACCGCCGGCTGGCTGCTACGTATTGCCCCATGCGGTTCAGCCCTGCCCTGCTTAGCTTGCCGGCTAGTCTTTCTTTATGTACTTCGCGTCCGCCCTCTGGGCATACTCTGTCCACGACCCGTCATACACTCGGATGCCCTTTTGTCCCAACCCGCACAAGTCCAACGCGGTCTTCACAATGCACGCCGTCACTCCCGAGCCGCACATCACCACGATCGGCTTCGCATTGTCCACGTGCTTGCTCTTGAAGTACTCGGCCAACCGCTCGGGATCGAGAAACGCCTTGTCCGCGGCCAAGAGATCCAGGGCTGGAGTGCTGATCGCCGAAGGGACGTGCCCGCTGCTCAAGCCAGCGCGAGCCTCGGGACTCAGCCCCGTGAAGCGGCCCTCCGGGCGGGCGTCCAACAACTGCACCCGCGACGAAGCCGGGTCCGCGGCAATCCTCGCCACTTCCTCGAAATGGACGACCTCGCTCAAGTCAACATCGCCGACGCTGTAGTCCAGCTGGGCCAAAGACAGCGGCCCACTGACCTCCGCAGTGGTCAATTCGCCCCCGAGCTCGACATATTTGAGGAAATTGTCCAACAAATACACCTCTGGGTGCTTGAAAACGTCAAACATCCAGGCGGCGCGTGGCGCAGAGAAGTTCCCGATCTGGTCGTAAAACACCAACCGGTCGTCGCGTTTGAGTCCCAAGAGCGACACCTGGCGCTCGAATTCCCGCGTCCCAGGCATCATGTGAGGGAACTTAGACTCGGGGTCCTTGACCTTGTCAATGTCGAGAAAAATCGAGTTGGGAATCCGGCTCTTCTTGTATGTGTCCCAGCCGGACTTGCCAGCGTTAGGCATGTACCAAGTGGCGTCGACGCCAATCAAGCGGCCGACGCCGTTCTGCCGTTTCAAGGCCCCGAACCCCGCAGGGTTGATCACTTTCACTCCCGAGCGGTACATTGGAGCAGGGGGGAGTGGGAAGAAGAGTGTCGAGGAATAAGGGTTGGAGATTATTCCGCTGTCTGGAGATCTCTGGTACACACCCCCAGACTCACACCCCGACTTTCACACCCCCATTCTGTGCCCACTGGTTTTTTCGAAGGGCCCTGGCTGTTGCCCTTGGCTGTGGGCCTTGCCTATATTACCCTGCCTGAAAAACAGGCTGTCTTTCAGAATAAACAGTGCAGCACTGATCAGTAGAAGTTGGAGAAGGTAGCAAGATTCAGCTGGTTTGTGGTTCTGATCCAAAAAAAAAAAAAATCGGTGAACAAACATATTGGCAGGCATTCTAGTTTGCTAGGAAATTTTATTGAAAATTCGTTGCCCATCGAATCCCAAACCCTTGCGATCCACGAAATCCCCATCCACAGTATGTTCCTGAACAACGTGCTGTTGTTCGGCAACAAGCCGGGCAACGTGACTGCCACTGCGGATTCGGCGAACGTGACGAAGCTGGCGACGCTCGACGACTCCCCTTTTGGGATCAATTTGAGTTTCGACAAGGTCACGGAGATGCCCCAGAGCATCACGGGCGCGCTCGACACCGAGAACATTTTGCAAGGCATGAAGAAGAAGCCCAAGAAGCGGAATTCTGTGGCGGCGCCGCCCCCGAGCTCCCGTTTCCAGAGCAACATTCTCAATGGCATTCGCAACTCGAAGATGAGCAGAGGGCTCGCCAGAGACCTGGGGTACCAGGGCTTGTTCTCGGGGCGGGACTCGGGGCCCATGAACTTGACGCCGAAGGAGCCCTTCAGCTCTGAGTTGCTGCAGTACGCCCAGAAGACGTTTGACTTCCTGCGGCACGAGTTCGAGTACCGGCCAAACAACACTCTAGCACTCGAGGCCGGCCAGAAGCCCAGCATCAAGCAGTTGATTATTGACCCAGAGGTTTCCGCGGCCAAGCGGAGAAAGTTGTTGGACGGCAGGGTTGTGCAAAAGACGGAAAACAGCAGTGAAACGACTGGCCAAGAGCCCAAGCGAAAGGGCTGGAGCGGGCTCGGCGAGCCTCGCAGGCTTTTGTTTGGCAAGAAGCAGGCTGCCAAGAAGGACCCTGAAATTTCGTTGCAAGATAGTTTGGAGATTCAGCGCCTCGAGCAGTTGGCTGACTCCGCAAAGAGCCCGAAGAGCTACTGGTGCTCGCCGCTGGTGAAGACGCTTGCGTCTCTTTCGTTGGCGGAGCTCAGCGCGGTGCCGAACTTCATTGTTGGGCGCAGCGAGTACGGCCAGATTGCGTTCTCAGAGCCTGTGGACTTGACCCAGTTTGTCAGTGTTTCTCCGGAGTATTCGTTCAAGGTCAACCTATACAACTCTCTTCTCACAGAGCAGAATGTGATATTCCACCACAGCAAGGTCGAGGTCTATCCCCTGGAATCTACAAAGCCACCGATGGGCCAGGGCATGAACGTGCCGGCCGTCATCACTCTCGACAACATGTATCCTAAAAACTATGACCCGCGCGACGCCAAGGGCCCAGACATGATTGCCAAGTACGTGGCGCGGTTGAAAAAGCAGAAGGAGATGGAGTTTTTGAACTACGTGGCGAGCAGCGGCAGTTGGGCCTTCAAGGTGAAGCATTTCAGTATTTGGGGGTTGATTGACGAGAGCGATGACGATGATGAGCAGGGGGAGGCGGAACACAGCGAGGACCAGGCTGTGGCGCCTCCACAAGGGGAGGCGGAGCACAAGGAGTCTCCACAAGAGGAGTCTACACAAGCTGAGCCTGCTGCTAACGAACAGGAGCCTGACGCTAGAGAGATCCACGAGATCGACACCTCGGACGAGGTTTCTGCCGCGCCGTCTTTTTTTGTCAACAAAAAGGTGAGCGACAGCAGCGTGCCTGGGGGCTGGGGTTTTGTGGACGACGAAGGCGAGGTTGTTCCGATCGAGGAGGCTGAGGTTGTTGAAGTCAATGGCGAGAAAGCGCTTGTTGTGAGGGGCCCAGACGGTGAGTCGGAGGTTGTCGCTGAGCCGGAGATCGTCCCGGACTCATCGATCACCTCCGAATCCCTTGGCTCGGACGACGAGATGTTGGACAACGACTTTGTCGTGATGAAGCCCTACGAGCCGCAGGCCGTCGACGAGGAGGACTTCCGGGCCCTCGAGACGCAGCCAGACTTCGAGGAAGACTTCCGGGCCCTCGAGACGCAGCCAGACTTCGAGGAAGACGACGAGTCACGTGACTTGACCTGGGGCGAGGCGTTTGACGCCGCCAACGCCGAGATGTCGGTGTTCAACCCCAGAGTGCAAGCGATGGTGGCCCGCAAGGTGCCCCGGTTGCCCTACAACACTGCCAAGGCCGCGGATTCCGTCAGTGTGAACGCCCTCGACCACTTGCTTTTCAAGGGCGTGAACAGCATGATTGCCCAGGGCGAGGCCGCTGCGCGCGACCTCAAATTGGATGGTGCAGTTTTTTCGAAGTGGGATTCGCTCAGTGGGGAGTTGGTTACGAACGTGGGTGGCGGTAAGCTTCGCACCATTCTGCTCAACAATCTATATGGAATCACTGCCGACAACCGTGCAGCCATCGGGACGACGTTCCAACAGCACATTGCTCGCTCCATTGTGGAGTCCCGCAACGAGATTCTGAGAATTGTTGTGAAGAACAATCTCAGTTTTGACTTCTTGGCCCAGTCCTTTTCGGGGTTGCCGGAGCAGCTGCTCTGGCAGTTGGCGTCGGTGTTGTTCGATGAGCAGACAATCACGGCAAACCCGGAGTATCTGGAGATCTCCGCCGCCAGCGGCGACATCAAGGCTCGTCTTGTTAACGTTGCCCGCATCGAGCTCTTGCGCAAGTGGACCCTGCCACACCAGGAATTGGCGCAGGAGCCGCTCGAACAAGTGTTCCGCTTGCTCTGCGTCAACAAGATCAGTGAGGCCTCCAAAATCGCCCAGCAAGCAAAAAGCCCGCACCTTGCGGTGTTGCTTACTCTTTTGGGCTCGAACGACTTGAATGTCAGAGAAGGAGCCACCCAGCAGTTGGAGTACTGGACGAGCACCAGCTTCACGGGACACATTTCTCCGTGGATCTTGAAGGTGTACCAGTTGCTCAGCGGTGATTTCTTGCGGTCTGATGTTGTGGATGAGTTGGACTGGAAGACCGTTTTCAGTCTCCTTTTGCAGTATGGTGATACCAACTTGAGTGTTGCGGAGCTTGTCTGCCAGTTCTTTGCCCAGTACATTGACCGTCTCGGCATTCAGGATAGCAATGAGTTGTCCTTATTGAGAGTCTTCAGCACTTTGCACAGTGGAAAGGCCGTCGACGAAAGCTTGGAGGCACTTACCGACAACTTGGACGTCCGCATCGCGTGGTATGTGCACGAGATTGCGGTGCGCTGCATGGGTCTTGTGCGGGTCTCTAGAAAGAGTCTTCCGGACACCTTGACGCTTCGCTTTGCCGAACAGCTCATTGGAGGCAAGATGTGGGAGGAGGCGTTGTTTGTCTTGTTGCACCTCGAGAACGATGCGGCCGCCGAAAAGTTAGTCTTCAAGGTTGTTAGCGAGAATATCGAGCAGATCGCGGAGTTTCCGAGCGACGGTAGACTCGTTCAGACGACCGAGAGTCTTCGGTTTTTGGTGGAGCAATTGAAGTTGCTGGAGAAATTTTTGGCGAGCGCAGTGGGGCTCACCTACCATTACAGAGGGGAGTACTTCAACGAAGCCTATGCGCTTGTCACTGCCGAAAACTGGGCGGATGCTTATAGAGTGATTGCCACCAAGGTGGCGCCGTTGTCCGTCATCAGCGGAGGCAATTTGTTGGAAAAGTTACTTGCCCTCATCAACAGATTCCCAAAGCAGCTCGACCCGGCGCTACAAGCCGACTGGCCGCGCAGCTTGGGCGTGTACAAGAACTACTTGTTGTTGGTGTTGCACAAGGATGCTGCCGAGAACATGGTCGGGTCACTTGTGAACTACTTACTGATCCACATGCTGATGGTGGCGCTCAGCAACCCACAGATCAAAGCTGCAGTGCAGATCATGTCGAAATTTGTTGTGGCCACGAATAACAAGGACTTGGTGAGGAACAGCAGACTCGATCAATTGCCGCTTGGCGAGGGGTATAAGCAGTGGACTTGACCGTGCTACCAGCACCTGGAGCCCAGCTAGGTATATAATAGATAGAAAGTTGAACTCGATTTTCATTGACCTTGATGTATTTGCCAACGTGTCGCTGTAGCACAGTAACCTGACAGAGTCAGGGCTCTGTCATGCACTACTCTTAATAAAGCTTTGTTGCCAAGCGGGCAGCTTGAAGCTTGCCAGAGTGCACTAGTTAGTTAGACAACACTTGATTACCCTTGGTTTTTTTTTTTTTTAACGTCATATATTGAGATACTTTGCCGAGTGAAAGTACCCCCTGCGAGCGTGGGCTTCTCTGACTTCTATGTAATTGTCTAAATTATTACCCTTAGTTGATAACACTTGATTACGGTTAGTTGACAACACTTGATTACGGTTAGTTGATAACACTTGATTACGATTAGTTGGTAACACTTCATTACAGTTAGTTGACAACACTTCATTACAGTTATTTGACAGCACTTGATTAAAGTTAGTTGATAACACTTGATTACACTGCAGCGTCTCGCTGACGCTCGCCACTGCGATCCCGCCCGCACCGCCTTGTCCCGCCCGCCTGCGTTCCGCTTCGTTCCCGCCCGCGCTCCGCACCTCCTCCGCCCGCGTCTCGCGAGCGGCCATCGCCTAGGCTATATCGGACATGCAGCTCGGCTAATCCAAGGCGACGTCTGTCGAAGTGTGGAGTGGAACGCAAGCACAGGCAAATAGTTTGACGAAATTATATGGAAGAATAATTGGGGCGGTGTCTTAATTCATATAATATAAGGCAAATAGATGATACTTTTGATACTTCTTGCTTTCTCGCTTCCTAGTTTTTCCACATGTTGAGCCATCGGCTACCTGCTTGGCAATCACTACGCAACACACTGGCAAGAGGAGAACCGAGCACACACCCCAGATGTCCTATCCGAGTCGACTGCCACTTGCAGTCGTGCTCTCCCTCAGTTCCGCTGGCCACAGCTAACGCCGCTTGTCTCCAGCCTAAGTGTCTCGGCCCAGCTTGGCCGCCTGCCGAGGCTTACGCGAAATAGCCTACGCATGAGTATAAGAGCTGGGGCAAATCCTGGGGTAAGTCTGGACAATGACATTGCCAAAAATGATCACCATCACCGAAATCAAGACCCACGACATCCGCTTTCCAACAACCCTCGAGAAGATTGGCTCCGATGCTCTCAACGTCGGAGACTACTCTGCCGGGTACGTCGTTGTCAAGACTCTGGATCCAAACCTCACTGGCTACGGAATGACCTTCACCGACGGCAAGGGCACCGACTTGATCTGCGACGCGGTCAAGTACTTTGGCGAGCGCATTGTGAACCGCCCAATCGACGATCTCTTTGCCAATTTCGGCTGCACCTACAGACACTTGATCTCCGACAAGCAGTTCAGATGGTTGGGCCCAGAGAGAGGCGTCACCCAGATGGCGCTCGGCGCCTTGGTGAACGCGCTCTTCGACTTGTGGGCACGCAAGTTGGGCAAGCCGGTGTGGCAGATGATCTCCGACTTTACTCCGCAGCAGGTGGTCGACCTCATCGACTTCCGCTACATCACCGATGCCATCACCCCGGAGGAGGCCATTGAGATTCTTGAGCAGGCCAAGGAGGGCAAGGACGAGCGCATGAAGGAGGTCTTGGCCAACAACGCGGTGCCAGCCTACACCACTTCGGCCGGCTGGTTGGGATACTCCGACGAGAAGGCCGAGCGGTTGCTCCACCAGACCTTGGAGGAGGGTTACACCTACTTCAAGTTCAAGTGCGGCAGCGACCTCGAGCAGGACCGCCGCAGACTCAAGCTTGCCAGAAAGGTGTTGGGCTACGACAAGGGCAACACCCTCATGGTCGACGCGAACCAGGCGTGGAGTGTGCCGACTGCCATCGACTGGATGTTGGACCTCAAGGAGTACAAGCCGTGGTTCATTGAGGAGCCAACTTCTCCAGACGACGTGCTTGGACACAAGGCGATCCGCGAGGCCCTCAAGGGTACCGGCATCGGCGTGGCCACCGGTGAAATGTGCCAGAACAGAATCATCTTCAAGCAGTTGCTCCAGTGCGGGGCCATCGACTTCTGCCAGATCGACGCCTGCAGAGTCGGCGGAGTCAGCGAGGTGCTTGCGATCTTGCTCATGGCCAAGAAGTTTGGCGTTCAGGTCGTGCCGCACTCTGGCGGTGTCGGCTTGCCGGAGTACACCCAGCACTTGTCGACCATCAACTACTTGAGCATCTCGGGCGAGAAGTCGATCCTCGAGTTTGTGGACCACCTCCACGAGCACATCAAGTACCCGTCGGTAGTGAAGCAGGGCTACTACCAGACTCCAAACGCCCCAGGGTACTCTGTCGAGTTCTTGGAGAGCTCGATTGCCGAGTTTGAGTTTCCAAACGGGTCGTGGTGGACCTCCGAGGCGGGCAAGAAGTTGTACACCGAGACCCAGAAGAACGACGTTGAGGAGCCGATCCCTACTAAGATCAACTTCTAAGCAGCACTCTGCGATGCGGTGTACGCTCATCAGAGATCCGCTTGGGTGCAGCCGTGCATCACACGGTGGCAGGCATGCATTGTGCGTTGCATATGACGTGCTTGCTTCAAACACCAGATAGTTTTATGTTACATTACGAGTTATTCCAGTAGCAAGAAGAGAATGTTTGCAAAATCTCATAAACCATTGTTCGATTTCCTCATGGTTGCGAAATTTCATAAAACCATTACTGTCGTGGTCTTGCATTGAGCAAACTGGGCCTACGCATTCTCAAGTTCAGGCAACAGCCGTGCACTACTCTTCCAACTTCCCGGCAAAATCACAATAAAAAAAAATGTTCGGCCTATTGTCTATTGTAAGTTTGCCCAGCACTCTTTGTGTGTCAGCCGCCATCTGATCTCATTCAAAACCTGCTCTGCCAGTGCCGCATATTTTTCAATTGGCCGATGCGCAGTACGGCCTCGGCATTGCATGAGCATATCGAGCGTATTCGGCTATACCGAGTGGAACCTAATAATAGCGATTTGTAGGCCACTGCTAGCAGGCACGCACAGAGCCAGGGTGCTTGTAGACAAATCGGCTGTGCCGTTTGGCCTGAGGCATGCCACGAGTTGGGGCGAGGTGTGATCCAAAGAGCGGAGAACCAAGGGCGAGTCACGGTGCATTAATTAGGGTCAGCAAGGGGCGAGTAAGCGGGGGACAAAAACGGATATTTTACTGGCGGAGGCTTTGTCGCAGAGGCTCCAGTGGAAGAGGCTTACAACGAGCCTTCTGGGGAGTGTCAATCAGGGGGCTTGTTTTTAGATAGCATTGTGGCGCTACGTCATCCCGCAGTTCGCTTGGTGAGAATAGCGCCATTGCAGCCGCGCAGAGTTTTCCCATGCACGGGCGGACAGATCACACCCTAGACGGAAAGTGACCGCAGTAAAAGTGTTTACAGGAGTCGCAGGGGGAAGGGGGGCACAGAATATCACCCGATGTCTGAACAGCAGCTGCGGGATTTTTCCACCCACTTCTTAGTCACCTCCTACGTCATGTACCGACTAGCCTCAAACACGTTGGGCCCACCAGCGCGGCGGGTCGTGCCAAGAAAAAACCTGCGCCAACAATAGATGTTGCCAAGAAACCTTATGCTAGCTCACCGGAGGGGCTTGAAACGTGGTGGTACCCTTGGCCAGGGGGTTTCCCAATGTAACAATTCTGTACATGATTTCCCAACGTAAGACCTAGCCAACACCTCCCAGAAATCTTGGGACACAGATTCTGCCACTTCCCCTCTCCTCGCCCCAAAATTATTTATAGCTCCCATCCGGAAAGGGCCGCGCAAGGGATGAGACACCGCACCACCAGTCGCCAGAAATCTATTTTAAAATAAAAAATTCTTCTCCCTGAGCATGCCTGACGTATGCTTTTTGGTTTAGTTTTTCGCCATCGAGTGTGTGGCCTGCCAATGATCTGCTCCGCTCCTCCGCTGGCGGTTTCAGAACCCGAGGAGCCGGCAAATTTAAGTGCGGTTGCATGCATGGTTCTGACCAGGAAATTCTTCCACGCCTGCAGCGTGCAGCATGAGGCCTCGCATGGGTTGGTAACTCCAAATTGCAACACATCAGTCCAAGTGATATAAAACAAGCATTATCCCTAGCCACAAGTGTTTTCCAATAGACAATCAAAAACACCCCATCCCGAATAATATGCGCTCGCAAATCGCCGGCACCCTTGTCGTGGTGCTCCTGACCTTCTTCTTGGGCTACCAGCTCTTCTCTACGTTTCACTCCTCGGGCCACCGTCTCCACAAGAGAGACACGAAGCCAATCTCGCTCGCCGACCAGAAGCTGAGTGATGCGTTTGCTGCCACAAACAACATCCGTCTCATGTCGTGGAACGTCAAGAACAACAACATGCCGGGCAACGAGCAGCCCAACGAGGCCGCCATCAGCTCCAAGGCCGCCGAGGGCATGTACTACAAGACCACCAACGAGCGCCCATGGAGCGTCCGAAAGACCGAGCTTGCCGAAGAGGTGCTCTTCTATGGCCCCGACATCTTCACTGTCAACGAGGGGACCAACCAGCAGATCAACGACATTTCGTCGGTGTTGACTGACTACAGCTGGGTTGGGGTGGGAAGAGACGACGGAAAGCAGAAGGGCGAGTACGAGGCGGTGTTCTACAAGAAGTCGTCGTTTTCGGTGAAGGAATGGAACACTTTCTGGTTGTCTGCTACCCCGTTCACTCCGTCCAAGGCCAACTGTACTGGAAACTACCGTGCCGCGACGGTGGTGAACTTTGTCATCACCGGCTCGTTGACCCCGTTCACCTTGATCAACACCCACCTTGACGACAAGTGCGAGTACGCGCGCCAGTTGTCTGCGTCCTTGATCAAGCACAGAGTGAACTACGAGCACGACAACTACGGCGGGCCGGTCTTGCTCACGGGCGACTTCAACTCGTTCAGCGACGGCCCGGCGTGTGGCGCGTACAAGATCACCACTGGCCAGTTGGCCCCCGTGCCGATCGCCAGCGACTTCGAGAAGAAGTACAGCTCGAACACCACCTCGATTACCATGACCGACTTCTACGAGGCCGTGGCACCACAGAGAAGACTCGGCAACTACGCGACGGTCACGGGATTCCACGGGGTCACCGACTTCAAGCAGTTTGGCAGAATCGACTTCCAGTACGGGTCGCACCTCAACAACACCGACGACTTGTGGACCATCAACCGCTACATGGTGCCAAACAGTCTTCCAGACGTGAAGTACTGGATCTCGGACCACAGACCGGTGATCTCTGACATCACCATCTCGAAGAAGTAGGCAACCCCGTGGCCCTGCTTCTTGCCATTTTTTTAGGACGCAGTGTGCATTGCTCGCTGCCTCTTTGCTAAAGTTATGATTTGCTACACGTTTAGACTACAATAGATATTTAATTCATCAAGCTGTAGGCACTGCTGGTGCAGGCAGGGTTCCCTGCCACAATGCAAACGTGGGGGAGCGAGTCAAATCGAAACCATGGTGGATGTGTGTGTGTGGTGCGATTGCAACGTGGGGCGGTGTCTCGTTCGGTGCCAACGTGGGATCTGCATGGAAAGCTTAGCATTGTCTGACAGGTGCGGTGCTATTCGTGATCTATTGTCATGCAGCAGCGATGTGGGACGGTCGGCGAGCAGTTTCCGGGATGTCATTCCGTAATCTGGGATGACCGCGAAGAACCCCGGGCAGCATCATTACGCGAACTGGCAAAGTACAAGGGGAGGTTTATTATAGATCAGCAGTGAAGTACACGAAGTGGCAGGGTCCCTTACTTTGTCGATCTATTTTATGTGATACTTACGACTTATACAATACACTGGAACAATTTCCAGGAACTTCATTCACGGAAAAACATCTAGGGTGGTTTTGCCGCAAAAATAACTAGGATGGCTTTGCCGCGGAAAATATCTAGGGTGCAAGTCACTGTTCTGCAGGGCCCCCCCAGAGGCACCCGCTTACACCACTTTGGCGGGCCGCTGTTTTTCAGTCCTCATGAGTCTAGTCGAAGGGTACGTGAGTGACAGTAGCCAGAGCAGTGGAAATAGTAGTGAGGAAAACATTGAAAAAAATCCAGGCCGCGACGAGAACAGTTCCGCCCTACCATTACCTCCCGACTTGATTTTCGACAAGTACAACACCCCGATCATCACACAGCTCGACACGATGTTGAGCAGGCACATGTTCCAGCGCGGCAAGACGCCCTTCTTTTGCTACTTCTATACGGAGTTTCGCTTGTCGAAGCCCCAGATGGACGCCATACAGCTGACGGTGGCCCAGGTGAATCACAAAATCGGCGCGCATGACTTCACGTTGTCGGAGACGAGGCTCAAGAGTATGTTACAAGCCATCCAGCAAGGCGATGAAGGGTCTTTCATCGCAAGTTTCCGAAAAAGAAATGATATCAAAGACTTCAGGATTTTCCAAAACGGCGAGAGTTTTGAGTCGAAGTTCGAGGGAGGTTTGGCAAAGCACGTCGACTTGTATAACAAGCAGCTCGCGCTGTTCAGGTCGGAGCAGCAGAGCAGCGAGCTTGGCACGTACTCGCCCGACGACCCTCCTGCGAGCCAGTTCATCGGCAACTTCCACGGTAAATGGGGCAACTATTTGCCACTACATGTGAGTTTCACTGGGAGTCAGAGAAACTATGACCCAGTGAGTGACTTGGACCCTGTCAAGCAGGGCTATGCCAAGTTCCGCAACGGCTTGCTCCATGCCACAAGAAAGGCGCCGGAAATCAAGCTCAGGTTCCGCCCAGAGCTCATACTACAACCCAACAAGTACTTCACAAGACTCTACCTAGCACTAAAGCTCACCAAGCAGTCTGCTGGCCAGGCCGCTGTCGTGAGCAGGTGTCTTTACGACACGCCTATTTTCCAGACCAAGACGGGAATTCACCGGGTTGACAAGTTGCACGTTTCAATTGCCCTGATCAAGGGGAACTTTCTACAGCTGGAGTTGAACGTGATCTATTTCGAGCAAATATATAAGCTTGTGGAAGAGTTCAACGCTGAAGCCAAAAGTGAGCCGTTGGAGGTGGTGATGGACACCGTGAAGGCCAAGTTGAATAGCGAGATATTCACCATCAATTTGCGGAGCGGCCCAATCTCTGAAGGAACGGGGCCCGTAAAGCAGATAGAGCGGGGCGCGGAGAAGCGGGCGTTGCACACATTGGGAAAGGCCCAGAAGCCAGGGAGGGCCGAGAAGCCTTTGAAGAAGCGGGCAAAGGTTGGAAAGAAACCGAATGGGAAGAATACGAAAAAGGACGATTGATGGAGGCATGGCTGGGGGGCTTGGCAAAGCCCTGATGATGGAGTTCAGGTCAACTGGTTGTTTGGCTTACCAGCTGGCCCATGGGTATGTTCATAGGACTAAGAAGCCAATACCTGTACAATAAAAGCAGTAGGCCGGCGCTGCGGTGTTACCGGGTGACATGATGGTACCAAGTGGCATTGGATGTGACATTGCCAGGTGACATTGCCAGATGAAATCGGCAATGCCACAATAAACTGTTTAACTTACCATAGAGCTTACGACTTGTACTGTGGCACTCATTTCGAAAACCAGTGAGCCATCAACCAACAACGGAGAACTCCAGAGAACTGTCTTGGTGTTAAATTTTGTTGCATCACTTACCACTCAAAATGTGGGCCATTATAAGATGTGCCCTCTCTAGCCAGAACCCTGAAAGTTGCATGTAGCCTACGACTACATGAGAATGTCGAGGCAATCCGTTAGCGGTAATGAGAGACGCCATCCCAAAGGCACAAAGGCTGGCTTAAAAAGAAGGGGTTTGTAACAAAGGAGTTTGCCCCCTTCATTTCCCGGTGTCAAACAGAAATGAGTGGATTGGTTTGAGCTACACCGATCTGCGTACGAGCTGCCTCGCTTTGGCCATTTTCCCCGCGTGCGATTCCGGGGTACTCAGTGTGAGAGAACAAGTCTCAATATGAATAGGCCACCAATGGGATTACTTCAGAAGAGTTCGCTACTAGCTGGGCTAGTGATTTTTTTAAACTAATGCTTTTTCTAGCTAATGTTTATTTTAGCTAGTGTTTTTTTAGCTAATGTCTTTCACACTGCTATTATTTATTATTGCAGATTATTTGTTACCGCGCCGTTCAGCCACTGCAGGCCGACTTTCCCACTTGCCACCCCCGACGCGGCCCCGTGTGGCCAATCACGCGGGCGGAATTACGTAAGGGTAATCGCAGGAAATTTGCTCCACGATTGTGCTGAATCTAGAAGTACACTCCTACAACACAGTACTCTACATCATGCTTGCGAGACGCATTGCCAATAGAAGAATAATACAGAGCCTCGGCCAGCGCGCCGGCCTGGCCCCGGCCAGCGTCAGATGCTTCTCGCTGGTCGCCAACAGAACCCCGCGCTTCGCCACCGCTGCCCCGGTGAAACCGTTTGGCAGCATGTACGCCCCAGTGCAGCTTGTCAGCAAGAGATTCAACGCCACCGTGGTCAAGGTTCCCGAGATGGCCGAGTCGATCTCCGAGGGCACTTTGACCGAGTTCACCAAGGCGGTTGGTGACTTTGTGGAGGCCGACGAGACCGTGGCGACAATTGAGACCGACAAGATCGACGTCGAGGTCAATGCTCCGGTCTCCGGCACGATCACCGAGTTGTTGTTCAGCCCGGAGGACACCGTCCAGGTTGGCGACGAGCTCTTGAAGATCGAGCCGGGTGAGGCGCCTGCCGGTGGCGCCAAGCAGGAGTCGAAGGAGGCTCCAAAGGAGGAGGCCAAGGAGGAGGCCAAGCCAGAGGAGACCCAGCCAAAGAAGGAGGAGTCCAAGCCGGAGCCGAAGAAGGAGTCCAAGCCAGAGCCTAAGAAGGAGTCGAAGCCAAAGGAGTCGGAGTCGTCTGCCAAGTCCACCGACGGCCCATCGTTCACCGGGTTTTCGCGCAGCGAGCACCGGGTCAAGTTGAACCGCATGCGCCTCAGAATCGCGGAGCGCCTCAAGGAGTCGCAGAACACCGCGGCGTCGTTGACCACGTTCAACGAGGTCGACATGTCGGCGTTGATGGAGTTGCGCAAGAAGTACAAGGACGAGATCATCAAGTCGAAGGGCATCAAGTTTGGGTTCATGGGCTTTTTCTCGAAGGCGTCGACCCTTGCGATGAAGGAGATCCCATCTGCCAACGCGGCCATCGAGGGCGGCGACATGGTGTTCAGAGACTTTGTCGACATTTCTGTCGCCGTTGCCACGCCTAAGGGTTTGGTGACCCCCGTGGTGCGCAACGCCGAGTCGCTCTCGGTTTTGGACATCGAGTCCGAGATCTCGTCGCTCGGCAAGAAGGCCAGAGACAACAAGTTGACGCTTGAGGACATGGCCGGCGGCACTTTCACCATCTCCAACGGCGGTGTGTTTGGCTCGCTCTACGGAACCCCAATCATCAACATGCCACAGTGTGCGGTGTTAGGGTTGCACGGTGTCAAGGAGAGACCTGTTGCCGTCAACGGGCAGGTTGTGATCAGACCAATGATGTACTTGGCGTTGACCTACGACCACAGAATCTTGGACGGCAGAGAGGCGGTGACCTTCTTGAAGACCGTGAAGGAGTTGATCGAGGACCCGGGCAAGATGATGTTGATGTGAAGCGGCGAGCTTCTAAGTCCCTCAGTAGTAATCCGAGAGGACAAACTCAACTTCGACTATGACAATTGGATAGTATGCATAATAAATGCCATTGATATGGAGCGTAGGCAGTGCGGCAGTGCGGCAGTGCGGCAGTGCACTGGCGGAGCCAGGGCGCTGCAAAATAATCGCAGTGCAGTGTTATTCCAAAATAATTGCAGTGCTCTTCTTGCAGTGCAGTGTTATTCTTGCAGTGCAGTGTTATTCTTGCAGTGCAGTGTTATTCTTGCAGTGCAGTGCTATTCTAATCGAAAGAGGCACTGCCCAATGTACTTGCTCAATCCAGTATATCTTGCAAAGTAGATACCATAGCAAGTATCTATTTGGAATTTGCAGCCTGTAAGTTAAGAAGTGCTCCGCAGCCAAGGGCAATTCAAACGCCGCAGCGTCTCGCTTCGCTCGCCACTGCCTCGATGTGTCAACTGGCGTATTGTCGAGCCCTTTGCCAGCCGCACTTGAGTTTTATCTGGCGAGGTCGTGCTTGCTGGTGCATGTTCCTGCACGGGCTGGAAGCGAGCAACAACGACCCAGCACGATATTCCAAGAAGCCAGC
Organism: Saccharomycopsis fodiens; assembly: GCA_002564235.1. Lineage (NCBI taxonomy): Eukaryota > Fungi > Ascomycota > Saccharomycetes > Ascoideales > Saccharomycopsidaceae > Saccharomycopsis > Saccharomycopsis fodiens. Next base: position 2,592,605 of record JNFV01000002.1, read on the forward strand.
AAAAAAAATAGCATTTCCCTATGGCCCGATGCTCTGACTTGTTGTCTGGGAAGAAACTTGAGGGTGCCATATAAGAGGGGCTTGCTAGTTTGTTGTTCTTGCGCATCGCACACCCCATGCACGATGCAGTGTCTGCTACGCATGGAGCCGTGAGTAAGAGAAAAAAATTTCATCACGGATCAGAAAGCAAAACACTCTTTTTTTGACGACCTCAATATAATATTGTTTGCTTGATCATGGCCCCACCGACCACGCGAAACACCAGCTCGCCATCTCAGAACTGGAGCGGCTTGGCTTTCCAGCTGACCTGCTCCTTCTTGGCCACCATCGGGTTACTTGATGCAGTGGCGAAGCGCACACCGCTGGCGAGCCAGCCCTTGAGTATTGCAAAGTGAGCTTTGCAGTCGAATGACCGTTGATGATGATGCACCGTGCTACCAGTTTGTAAATAAAAATAAATGCTTGTCTATTAAAATCCTAGTATCATGGTCGGTGTGCTTGCTCGGAAGCAGCGTCACATTTGTCACAATTGGGACATTGCCTCTGAGCAAGCGCAGCAATCGCGCCGCCCTCGCGCCTCGCCTGCTCGCCAGGCTGCTTAGTGGGAGTGTCTCAACTCGTGCTGGAAAGTCTTGATAATCTTCTGGTACTTCACAGCATTCTTCATCACCATGCCCTCGGACAACTCCGACACGTGGTCTCTGTAGATCTCCTGCCATGGGGTCTGCGATCTTGGGTACTTGTATGGCCCCATCTCCTTCTTGCGCTTGACAATCTCCTCCGGCGAGATCTTGATGTCCGCGGTTCTCTTGAGCAAGTCAATGCGCAAGATATCGCCGTCCTTGAGGATCGCCAAGTTGCCACCGGTGGCAGCCTCCGGCGAAGCGTTGAGGATCGACGGCGAGCCAGCAGTCCCACTCTGTCTACCGTCACCAATGCACGGCAACTCGCGGACACCCTCCTTCAACAACTTGGTTGGCGGTTGCATGTTGACCACCTCGGCGGCTCCAGGGTAGCCCACCGGGCCAGTGCCTCTGATCACGAGAATCGTGTCGGGACCAATGTCTCTGGTCTCAAGCGTCTTATGGTAGTCCTCTGGACCGTCGAAGACGCACACCGGACCCTCAAACGCCTCTGGGTCATCGGGGTTGGAAAGATAGCGCTGGCGGAACTCTGGCGAGATCACAGACGTCTTCATGATGGCGGAGTCAAACAAAGAGCCAGAGAGGTTGAGGAACCCGGCGTTCGACTTGAGAGGCGCGTTGAAAGGCTTGATCACACGGGGGTCCCAGGTGTTCTTGCCCTTACAGTTCTGCTCCCAGGTCTTGCCGTTAACGGTCATCGCCTGCGGGTGTGGCAACTTCCCGTTGTCGTACAACTCTGCCATCACAGCTGGAAGCCCTCCGGCTCTGTGGTACTCCTCGCACAACCACTCGCCCGCAGGCTGGATGTTGAGGAGCAACGGCAACCCCCAGCCGACCTTCTCCCAGTCGCTGTTCTCCAACTCGACGCCGATGTGCTTGGCAATGGCATTGACATGGATCGGGGCGTTCGAGCTCCCGCCAATGGCAGTGTTTGCAGCAATCGCGTTCTCGAACGCCTCGCGTGTAAGAATGTCGCTCGGCTTGATGTCCTGCTTGACCAAGTCGACAATGCGCAACCCGGTCTTGTACGCTGCCTGGCCACGCTCCCGGTAAGGAGCAGGGATCGACGCCGTGCCTGGCAACGACATGCCAAGAGCCTCGGCCATGGCGTTCATGGTGGACGCGGTGCCCATGGTGTTGCAGTGTCCCACAGACGGGGCCGACGAGGCAACAAGGTCCATGAACTCGTCGTAGTCGATCTCGCCGGCGGCGTACTGCTTGCGCGACTCCCACACAATCGTCCCCGACCCGGTCAACCGCTCCTGGTGGTACCCGTTCAACATCGGGCCGACGTTGAGCGAGATCGCAGGGATGTCGAGGGTGCACGCGGCCATCACCATGGCTGGCGTCGTCTTGTCACAGCCGGTCAAAAGCACCACTCCGTCAATTGGGTAGCCAAAGAGGGCCTCGACTAGCGAGAGGTACGACAAGTTTCTGTCGAGCGCGGCGTTGGGACGCTTGCCGGTCTCCTGGATCGGGTGGCATGGGAACTCCAACGGAGTGCCGCCATTGGCAATGATGCCGTCTCTGACACGCTTGGCCAACTGCAAGTGATGGCGGTTGCACGGCGACAAGTCCGACCCGCTCTGGGCGATTCCAATCAACGGCTTGGTAGGGTCGGTGATCTCCGGAATCGAGAGACCCCAGTTGAGGTACCGCTCGATGTGGAGCGCAGTGGCCCCGGCGTCCTCCTTGTTGTTGAACCAGTCTTGCGACCGGAGCTTGTTCTTGGGGAAAGATTTGTTCAACTTCTGCTCCAACTGGGCAATGCGCTCCTTGGCAGCCTGCATCTTCGCGGTGGCCTCCTCCAAGTTCTTTGGGTCCGAGAAGTCGATCTCGTTAGCGGGATCGGCCTCGAACGTGCCGACCGGCTCGCGCCCGTCAGCTCCACAAGTACATCCTTCACAGGGCATCTTCGGTTGTTAGTTTGATATTTTTGAGTTGCTACCAACGGCCGGGGAAACGCGTCATTCTTATAGTTTACCCCGCGGTGAAATTTGATGCCGGCCCGCCTATGTGGACGACAACTGAACCTTAACACTGTGTAATAGCCTACCCATGCATCTGAGAGCGGTATTTCAGAGGTGCGTGCGCCCCGCAAATGTGCTGCACTTACGTATGTGCGTGATCTGACTGGCTGCCGCGGGGTCGACTGTGCAGGCGATCCGCATCTTGCGGGGCAGGTAGACAATCGCTGGCTCTCGGAGTTGTACAGGAATGGTGTAAGCAGTGTGCTAAGCACAATAGGAGGGCTGCGTGTGAGTGGCTGGATTTGGTAGGCGGCGGAAAAACTGTTTCTAGATGATGTCAGGGAGAGCTGTTGCCGGGTCGGCCTGTGGTTCTGCCTCTATTTTTCCTGGTCGCTCCTCGCTAATTATGCAATTTACTTGTGGGGTAATACGATTGTCAATTGGGGCGACCTAGGAAGAGTCACTTGCCAAGGAAAATTAGACATTTTAGACTATACAGGATTTGCGGGTTCATGTTTGCGGGCTCATTTTTGTTGGTCCGGGGCTAATGGTGGGTCTCAGGTGTCGGCTCATGGCTTTTTCGATGTGGTTGGATGAGATTGCTGTCACGCGGCGTTAGACGTGCCCACTTGGAGCAATGGCAATGTAGTTGTATCGCCTCGCTAATCAATTAAAAAAACTGAGCCCATCTCAATAGTTGTCAGCCATAGTATCTCCCTCATATTGTTGATGATTTTCCATATTTGCGGAATGTAGTATTTGCCTAAGTTTGTTGTAAATTAGAATATTCTTTATAGACATACTGCTGAGTTGTGCTCAATGTCTATTACCCCGGATCTCACGGCGCAGTCGGGCCATGTATTTTTCACGCGGTGCGCATCGCACGTATAAAATATGTACACACGCCGCGTCATAAGATAATCCACCAATGTCCATTCTAGATCTCCACCCTTCTCAAGTGGAGTCCACTGAAAGATTTGGAAGTTCGCCGAATGAATTCCTTTAGTCTAGGAATCTACTCTCCTGAAATTGGCCAAAAAACGAGCCTCTTTGGAAACTTCTCAACGGTTAGTGCCTACTGCTCCCGCAAAGTCATCAGCGAAAGAGGTTTTGGCTATATATATGAAATGATCGAACACCTCCCCAGAAAGGCTATTGTCCCGGCTCTGTCGCCAAAAATCAAGCCTAAATAAATCTATGCCAATTTGGAAGAATCTTGATACTTCACTTTGGTTTCGTTTTGGACAGCAAACCTGGGGCCCCGGTATTCAGCATTCTCTGATTCCGACGCAGTTCATTAATATAAGTATAAATAAAAAATTTTGCAAGTTCACTTGACGCCTGGTTGATTAGAAACAAAACTTATTGCGGTGGCCGCTGGGCTTTCCAGGGCGTTTCACCGGGTGCAGAGCCTATGACTAACAGCCCCGACGTGATCTTTTGCCAAAACATTTCCACCATTGCTGGTGCGTGTTGCAAGATTCTCATCAACAGCCATGCGAAAGGTGCAGAGTAGTGGTCAAAATACTGAACAGCGGGAGACAGAGAAAGGAAAATACAGAGCGGGGACTCGATGAAGAGCAGGCAAGTGAGCCGAGAAGAAAAGTGTACTAAGAAACGAGGCGAATGAGGGAACACAGTTATGTAAGAATATTATGCACATATTTTGAGCCTCAAAAATAGTATGTTGTTTTGGATTATTACTTTTGTTTCGGAGTGTTTTTTTTGTAAAAAATATTGTGAAGCAATTCTCATCCGTCTTTCACACTTCGTTTATAAATACTTGACCAACACAATGCCTCATTTGAGAAAATATCTGGATTTATCTTTTTAAATAATTTTTTAAATATCCAAAACTTCATGATAAAGAGGAAACTCTATTTACCTGACTATAGGGGAGAAAACTAAGAACTTAACCGAAGGAAGGCTTTCCTTACGCAGTCTTTGCTGAACAAGGTTCTACCGCGAAGGTAGAGCCTTCTTACCAGCGAGCGCAAGCAAGAAGCCACAAAGCCCTACTAATAAAGCCCTGCAAATAAAGCCTTACAAATAAACCAAAAGCCTTCGAATAGCAAAATAATAAACTGCTGGAAAATAGCTGATTGTCCCTCGCTTCCCCTTGCCCATCACGTGCCCTTCCCTGCTAACTAATCCCCCCGTTAAGAGCCCCGCCGCCACCCTTGCATAGCTGCTCTGCTCCGCGCCTCTGCCACTCCACAACCTTCATCATCACCCCGTTTCTTTCCCAAAGAACTGTCTACCAACATGTCCTCCCCACACAGCCGTAAGCGCGCGGCGCCGCAACTCGTGCCGCAGCAAAACGAGCTTGCCCCCGAGGAAGACATCGAGCTAATCTCAGACGACTCGAACGACGAACCGGAAGACGAAGCGGTGTTCGACCTGGACGTCCAGGTGATCGAGGGGTTCCCGCCGGCCAAGGCGCAGGCGCAGGAGCCCCCGGCACAGGCCCACGGGGCCACCGACGTCGCATACTGGCAGGGCCGGTTGGCGCCGCTCGACCCGGAGTATCCCGTGACCGAGAGCACGCATTACATCTGGGAGGCGCCCGTGTTTGCCCCGCGCAAGGAGCAGCAGTGCGAGTCGCCGCAGTTCAGCTGCGGCGGCGTCGACTTCAAGATCTTGATGTTCGAGCGGGGGCTGCGGCTGAACTCGCTTGCGCTTTTTCTCGCGCCGCAGATTCCCCAGATCGACGGCAAGCCGGACCCGGACTGGTACGTGTGCGCGCAGTTTGGCCTCATGATCTGGAACCCCGAGAACCCGCAGGTGCGCTACTTCAACCAGTCGCTCCACCGGTTCACCGCGGAGGAGCCGGACTGGGGGTTCTCCAACTTCATTGACTCCACACACTTGACTGCCAAGCAGCAGCCGACCGCACTGAACCCGCGAGGCGACGGGTTCCTTTCCCGCGAGCTGCGCTTCAACGTGACGTGCTTTGTCAATGTGATCCACGACTCGACCGGGGTGCTCTGGCACAACTACAACAACTACGACAGCAAGAAGGTCACGGGGTTCCAGGGGTTGAGGAACCAGGGCGCAACCTGCTACCTCAACTCGTTGTTGCAGTCGTATTATTTCACTCGTGTTTTCAGAAAGAGCGTCTTCCAAATCCCGACCGAGCCGGCCGGGCCGAACCACACAAACGTCACCCTCGCATTGCAGCGGCTCTTCTACTACCTCCAGGTGAACGACGACGCGGTCGACACCTCTGAGTTGACGCAGAGCTTTGGCTGGGACGCCGCCGACAGCTTCACCCAGCACGACGTGCAGGAGATGAACCGGATTCTCATGGACAAGCTCGAGGCGAAGATGAAGGGCACCGTGGTGGCCGATTCGCTTAATACGACGTTTGTCGGCAAGATGAAGTCGTTTATCAAGTGCGTCAATGTGGACTTTGAGTCGCTGAGGGTGGAGGATTTCTGGGACATCCAGCTCAATGTCAAGGATCTCAAGAACCTCGACGCCAGTTTTTCGAACTACATAGACAAGGAGATGCTTGATGGCGAAAACAAGTATGATGCCGACTCCTTTGGGCTTCAGGACGCCGAGAAGGGCGTTGTCTTTGAGTCGTTCCCCGACGTGTTGCATCTCCAGTTGAAGCGGTTCGACTACGATTACATGTACGACACCACTGTCAAGATCAATGACCGCCACGAGTTCCCCGAGCAGATCAATTTGAAACCTTATCTTGACGATTCGAACCCGGAGGCTATGGCGCAAAACTGGGACTACGAGTTGTTTGCGGTGCTCATCCACCTGGGCGACTTCTTCTCGGGCCATTATTACGCAATGATCAAGCCAGATAAGGACTCTGGGTGGTTCAGATTCGATGACGACAAGGTCATCAAAGTCACTCGCAATGAGGTCTTTGAGGACAACTTTGGCCACCAGAAGTTGCCTGCTGCGGCTCTCCAGAAGATGACGCGGTCCGAGTACGGCGACTACCAGATCAAGCGGCACACGTCTGCGTACATGTTGGTGTACTTCCGCAAGCTGAAGATTGACGAGATTCTTTGCGACTTTGACGCTGTCCAGGATATTCCGAAGCATATCAGAGACACGATTGAGCGCGAGCGGCAGGAGCAGATCCGCAAGAAGAAGGAGCTTGAGGAGTTGCACTTGTACCTCCGCATCCATCTCTATGGGGCGCAGAACTCGTTTTTCAACTACCAGGGCTTCGACTTGGGCGTCAACCGGTTTAGCGGAGGAGCTGTCAACGGTAAGTGGAACGGGACTGTTTATGAGACTCCCGGGGAATTGGTTTCGTTGAAACTGAGTGGGTTTGCTAAAGAGAAGGCTGAGAAGAGTGAGGACGGCGCGCTTTCTAACCCGCCGACACTTCTTAAGCGGTTGAAGACGACCACCTTGAAGGAGCTCTATCAAGAGATTGTCACTGGTTATGCCTCGCTCTCGAATCCTGCCGAAGAGGCCAAGTACATCCGCCTCTGGATCATGGCCCATAGAAAGAACGAGACGACTCGGCCAGACTTGCCTCTCACCTTCAGTGTCAGCACTGATGGCAAAGGCGAAGTCTCCGCCACTAGCTGGGACATCTCGACGATCCCTGGAACGGTGACGGTAGAGCAGATTCTTGAGCGATTCTCGGCCAAGAAGAGCTACGGGCTCTATCTCTGGATTGAGGACACGCGGAATGACATTGCCAATATCTATGCGAGCAAGCCGGCCGAGCCGTTGTTCCCTGAGATCCCGCGGAACTTCCTCGAGTTTCCTTCGTTGTTCACCAGTATCCATGGCGCCGTCAAGGACAGTGACGTGTTTGAGCCAAAGGCTATTACCAACACCCTGGCAGAGATTGTGATCTTCCTCAAGTACTTTGACAAAGCGAACCAGACCCTCACTGGCTTGTCGCACATCACTGTCGCGAAGACCAGCGTTCTTGGCTCCATCGTGCCGATGATCAACTACGTCATGGGATTTGCCGCCGGGACCAAGCTTGAATTTTTCGAGGAGATCAAGCCGACGAACATCGACAAGATCAACCAGCAGAAGGATTTTCTCGACTGCGAGCTCCAGACTGGCGATATTTTGGTGTTTTCCACCGTGGAGCCAAACTTTGGGGCGGCAATCGAGAAGCTTGCAGACGTGCATGAAATCGAGAGTGTTCCGGAGGATGCTTTGGTGACGTTCAAGAGCGGAGCTTCGGCCACCGAGCTCTCGAAGAACGACATCATCACCCACAGAGACAAGTTGTTGAACAACGTGCTTGTCACGAGCGAGAATGTTCCGGAGTTCTACCGGTACTTGCGCACCCGAGTCCACATTGTGGTGCGACCTGTGACCAAGGCCAATGGCGGCGACGAAACCTATGTGGCTGCGCTGACGTCGGTACTCGAGTACCAGTTTTGGGCGAGCCCCCAGACGACGTATGTGGACCTTGCGGTAGCTTTGGGCAAGAAGTTGGACATCGACGCCGACTACCTCAAGTTGTTCTTTGTTCCCTTCAGTGACCAGGGCAACATTGCGCTCAAGAAGAAGTACAATGTGGGGATGATCATTGGGCGCACGTTCAACTTCAACAACAGCTTGACCCTCGAGTACGAAGTGTTGAACATCACGCTTGACGAGCTTGAGGACATGCGCCAGGTGAGGGTCAGCTGGATGCCGTCCGGCGTCTTGCATGAGCACCAGCACGAGTTCTTGGTGGCGCAGGACGGCACTGTTGACGACTTGTTGGAGAAGGTTGTTGCTAAGGTGGGCAAGCCGGGCCAGAAGCTGGACTTGGTGGTTTACACTGCCGAGAACTGCCGGATCACGAACTACTTCCAGAGTAGCGATCCAATCGAGTCCCTTCCGCAGAAGGCAGTGGTCTATGTTTCTCCTTCCGCAGACAAGCAGTTGATTGACCAGCTCTACTTCTCGCAGGGCAGCTCGAACCCGGTGATCGAAGTTATCCAGTTTTTCAAGGACCTCAGCAAACCGCACGGCGTGCCGTTCCACTTTGTGCTCCAGGAAAAGGAGACGCTTCTCGACGCGAAGCAGAGACTTCGCGGGATGTTGTCGTTGGGCGTGAAGGAGTTTGACAAGATCCAGGTCGGGTTGATTGACCGGACCGGAAGCACCGAGCCGCGGTACCTCACGGACGAGTCCGTGGTGATCGACGAGGCGGCGCCGGGCGACGTCTTGTTCTTGGACCACCCGGACCGCCACCGCCAGGCCTACAGCGGCGGGGGCTCGATCTTCATCAAGTGAGAGGGAAAAATCGAGGGAGGAGTAGCAAATTTATAGCAATGGTATAGGTTAGAAAACTGTTGTAATCAAGTAGGCGAAGGCGAAGCCAGGACGCTGCGCGAAGCCAAAGCATTGATCGAATCCTCCTGGAGTGAAGCTCTTCCTTTCGGAGTGAAGTTGAGGTTCACAGCAAATTGGGCAATTTTTCCGTGGGCCAAGAATGCTGTGCACAGCTAGCGCTGGCCAAGAACTTGTGCAGGCTTTGGTGTGCAGCGATCAAGGTCACAGATTGCAATGGGCACCAATGTATGGCAAGCGGTGGTAGGTACACTGCCGGGCAGTTCTTCGAAATCTGGCACTTTCCGCCTCACCGGACAAAAATCGGGCGATCGTTACAAGGCTAGGAATCTACAACCCCTGACGCATGGCCCAAACGAGTTCAAATCGTATGCATGGGTACTGCATGTGAGTGTGATCACCAATTGGTGATTGTTGCAAAGATGGCCTGGGTCTTTCCGAGCATTAGGCGTGCCAATTATTTGAATTTCTCGCAGGGGAACTTTTTAGAATCAGATGTATTGCAGTAACAAGAAGGAATTCGACACTTACACGACGCCGGTGGTTCGCCGTGGGCTCTGGCTGAGACCAAATCCGTGCAACAAGTGAGTACTTGCATATTTTCAGTCATGGTCGCTGTGCATTGGAAGACAGTGGTGGGAAAGGCTATCACAATGAGTGACAATAGTCCATACAGAGTGCAAAGCTGTGAATAAGACGACTTACAAAAGCCTACCGTTGGCTGTTCTTTGATCTCAAGACGTTATTTAAAAGAGCCTGGCTGTCTTGTTGATATGCATCCCCGACTGCTGATCCTTTTGGGGCGACCTGAATACGATCCGGTTCGGGAAGCCATGGCTGGTTCAGTAACACTAGCCCAGAATTAAGGGTTTTGCAATGTCAGGAGGCCAGTGAAGGGATATTTTCTTCAAAAAGTTGCCATATTGTTCAGCACGCTTTGCCACAGCCCCCACAGAGACTGTGCAATCACCACACCCTGCTACTCAAGGACCAACTAGGCAATTGCAAAAGTCACTCGGACCGATTTGGGGCTACGAAGCTGCCCCTTTGACCATTGTGAAAAGCTCACACACAATAGCGCAACCCGCAAACACTCATAGCTAACCAAGGATGAACGCAACGCGCCAGTCCAACAAGAGCCAACTCATGGAGGCTGGGATCAAGAAGAAGATCGAGAACGCCCGCAGAGAAAACGACTCTCTCAGCAACCAGGTAAAAAGAAAGATCCAGGGCCTCAAGGACACAAACTTGTTGTCGCTCACCCAGGGGCTCCCGGTGCTGCTGCTCAATCTCCAGCGCATTGCCCAGTTTAAGGGCCACTCTAAACCGATCCGGGCATGTGCCTGGTCGCGCGACTCGCTGCGGGTGTTGACAGCCAGCGACGATAACTTCCTCATTGTGTGGGACTCGAAGACCCGGTGGAAGCAGCATTTTGAGCGGTTGCAGCCCATCGACCAGTACGTGATGGTGTGCGACATGTCGCCCAACAGCCAGCTCATTGGCTCCGGTGGACTCAACAACATGGTGACAGTGTTCCGCATTAACAGCCACTACAAGGAGACGCCGCTGGTGGTGTGCCGGTTCAAGGGACACTCGGACTGCGTAACGGATATCAAGTTCTTGACCGATACCGAGCTCTTGAGCAGTTCTAGCGATAGAAGTGTGATCTTGTGGGATATAAACATGGGGACTAAGACTAGAGGGTTCACAAACCACTTTTCTGACGTGACGGCACTCAGCTTGTCGCAGACTGATCCACAGGTGTTTTTGCTGGCCCTGGCGTCGGATTCGTGTGCACGTTTGTTTGACTTGAGAGTTCCGGGAAACGGCACTGTTGCCGTCTTCGAACCAGTTGGAAATGAAGCCACGCTGATAGAGTTTTTCCCATCGGGCAATGCTTTTGTCGTGGGCACCAAGGACTCCACGTTGGGATTGTTTGACATTCGAGTAGGAAACCTCAAGTTGGAAGAGTTTCTGTTGGCAAGAGCTGCTCATGGCTACTCTGGATCGCCACTTAGAAATCAACCACCCGTCTCGCCTAGTCTGTCGCGATTTTCTGGCCAGAGAAGCGGAATGACACTGCAAGCTAGTTCGCTAGAAGACGACGGGATCGAGAGTTTGAGTTTCTCGCGCTCGGGGAGAGTCTTGTTTGCGTGCTCCCAGGAGACGGGAGCGGTGGCCTATGATATTTTGAAGGGGAGAGCGATACAGACTTTGAGCGAGCAGGGGACGATTGCCAAGGTGAGTCCTGACGGATATGCGGTGATTACAACCGCTTATAACGATTTGGATTTGTGGACCTATCGCTAGTGCTACGCTACTCAACGTCGAAGGCCCGCTTCTTTGTATTACATAATAAATCTTCTTGCTTCGAACTTTATAGTTGCGGTGGCTGTTGACGCCCGGAAATGGCAATAGTTCGTAAGGTAAAGTAGTGGAACAGATATGTTCTTGCACCCTTTCGTTAATGGCACTTACATGCTGTAATGTTGGGGGACGGACCCCGCAGGCTATCTTAGCAGTGCATTGGCGGAGCCAATGTGCTGCGGTAGCCCCAGCACTGGCAAAGCACAATATCAAGGTTGAACTCAATATAGTATACTACAGATTATGCCACCCACTATGCCACACATTGTACCATACAATTCCCCCATAGGCAATGCCAAGGTTATCAAACCAGCAAAATCGCAGCACATTGGCTCCGCCAATGCACTGCTGTGTCTAGCATCGCAAATTGCCATGCACTTCTCTACGCCTGACAATAGCAAATTAACTCCCTTCTACAGAACTCACAATAGGAGAGAAGCATGCTGTGATATTACACTGATACGCTGTTAAGAACTTAGATAACCATACACGCAGCATCCACCATGTCAACAGACTACAGAAGCCACTACTTGATGCTGCTCTCCGCACTGCTCCCCGCACTACTCCTAGGGCTATGGCTAACAGACACCACACTTAGTTAGTCACCACTGTTGATCACACCGCAGCGTCTCGCTAACGCTCGCCACTGCTATGGCTGCGCATCTGCCATATACAAGCCGTCCATCTGAACATCTCCAGTGCCTTGGCTAAGCGCTTTGACTTCGGCGGCTGTGTTACCAAAAATTATACAACACACTATGCAGTTTAGAAGTGCTCTTAATAGCAACAGCAACCCAAGGGCTATTTAAACGCCGCTGCTCCAAGCCAAGGGCTATTTAAACGCCGCTGCTCCAAGCCAAGGGCTATTTGAACGCCGCTGCTCCAAGCCAAGGGCTAAACGCCGCAGCGTCTCGCTTCGCTCGCCGCTGCAAGGCACAATTTCACGGTTGACAGCTAGCCAATGGCAATTCAAACGCCGCAGCGTCTCGCTTCGCTCGCCACTGCTACTGCTACTCAAATCAAATACTTTTCATTTCCTACTATACACCTACTCGATGGGCGAGTTCTTCTTGACAAAGTCCCAGAGATGCTTCAACAACAGATCCGGGAACGTGTACAAGTCCATGGTGAACTCGCCCTCGTCGACGTCGTTCTTGATGTTCATGTCCGGGGTGCGGTTGTCGGTCACGAGCTGCACCACGTCGAGCAACTTGTCCTCGGTCAACTTCGTCAACCCGTAGGCCAACTTCTCGAGGTCGATCAGCCCCTTCACCGAGCTGAGCGCCCCGGACTTCAACTTCTTCAGCTTCGCGTCCGGCGCAGTGCTCTTGCGCTTGTCGCCGAGCTCGGCACCGGGGGTCCCGTCGAGCCCCGGCACCGGGCCGGTCTCGAGCAAGAGCCGGGCCAACGCCGGCTTCGCGGTCAGGATCGGCACCTCCTGGTCGTTGACGTACTTGGTGTCGCGGAAGTGGAGGTCGTGGGTGATCTTGACCTCGCCGCCGCCCACAAGGTGCATGGCGATCGTCATGTCGAACTCGCCCCAGCCCTGCTCCTCGATCTTGAACGGCAGCTTCTTGAACAGACGCACGGGGTTCTGGAACGTCGGGTGGAGGTGGTACGTCACCTTGTCGAATATGTTCGCCGGCACCTCCTTGCCCTTGGAGTTCAACATCAGGATCTCGATCAGCCACCCGCGCATCGGGAAGCCCTCCTGGACGGGGGCAATGTCCTTCAAGACGTGCTGGTTCGTGGTCACGCGCACCGTTCTCAATACCTCTGACATTGCGCAATAACTCGGGTTTTTAATGAACTTGTGTGTGTGGTCGAATGTTCACCGTCGTTGTCAACAATTGCAGTGTTCAATTGTCTATCCTGGCTAATGACACCTCTATAACCTGCAACACGTCGCTGTGTGTTTACCACCGGTGTGCCAGTTTCCATTTGGTTTTTCGTGGACGGGGGGTGTGGGGGTGGAAGTCGTTTGTTAGTTGGCACCTCGACTGTTGATGTGCATCAACTGTGAGAGGCGCAAGCAATTTTTTAAAGTCTTTCTACAAATCTCTTTATTGAGTGGCCCAACGTATGGAAAGACACTTTTTGAGACTCACACTTTTTGAGGCCCACACTTCTTTGAGACCCACCTCCCTTGGCTCTTCCCACCGTTTTCAGACAGGGTAACACCACTACTACCTACAGGCCATCCTTTCACTATGCCTCTCCCAGCATACAGCATCAGCTCTATCACACAACCCACCCGGTCCAACACATTGCCTAGCACATTCCTACAATGAGTGATAAGCCCCTCAAACAAGAGGTCACCGACTTCGACGAGGTGTACAAGATGCAGCCGCCGGACAGCGTGATCATCGACGGCAAGAAGGAGTCGCTCGACCTTGAGTTGGCCGACGGCTCGCGCCAGGTGTGGCTCGTGAAGTTGCCGAAATACCTTGCGGAGAAGTGGAACAACATTGACGAGGTTGGCGGGCAGGAGCTTGGAAAGTTGCGCATGAAGAAGAGCCTGGGGCCGGCGCAGGTGCCGCAGTTCAAGTTGATGTTGAACGAGGTGCAGGCCAAGGGAGAGGCCAAGCAAGAGCCGGGTGTTTCTAGAATCAAGCCCGAGGGGACCGAGCTGCTAATGGGAGGAGGCGGTGCCAGCGCGAGAAAAGATTATTTTGAGGATTTGCCCCACGAGTATGATCTCCGGGTGACAAACCAGCTGGTTACGAACGAGTTTGTCTTCTCAGAGAAGAACCTCGAGACTTTCCGCCGCAAGCCGGGAAAGACCGAGGCCGAGAAGCAAGCGGCGCGCCAGCGGTACTGGAACAACCGGCTGCGTTTTGCGGCGCCGGAGGACGACAATGAGAAGGAGGTGATCCAGCCGTTTGTGCGGCTGATCCCCAAGAAGACGGCGCTTGTGGGCACGGTGTGCCACGAGTGTGTGGTGGCGCCGCTGAAGAGCGACCGCAACTACGACAAGGTGGTGAAGTTGCGCAACAAGGCGGTGCTGCACCGGCCGGAGAAGAGCATGATTGGCGTCATCCGAGAGACCGCGGGGGGGTTCAGTGGGCCGTCGCTCAAGGGCAACAGCGACACATTCATCAAGGCCAACCGCGAGGGCAAGGGCAAGGACAACCGGGCCACGCGGATGGAGCGCAAGGACTTGTTGGACTTGTTGTTCAAGTTGTTTGACGAGTTTGACTACTGGTCGATGAAGACGTTGAAGGAGCGGGTCAAGCAGCCCGAGGGCTGGTTGAAGGAGTGTCTCGAGTCCATTGCTGTGTTGATCAAGCGGGGGCCGTATACTTCGAAGTACTCGTTGAAGAGTGAGTACAAGAAGATGCGGGACTTGGACCGAGCGGAGAAGTTGAAGGCGATGGGGCTTGATCCGGAGCAGGAGGACAAGGGCGATGACGATGATGATGAGGATGTGGAGTTGGTGGATGTTGCGTAGAGCAGTGCGCTGGCGGAGCCAGGGTGCGGAGCCAGGGTGTTGCAAACTCATAGCTTCGTCGCAGCACCCACTCATTGCTTTGTCGCAGCAAACACAGTGAGACAACACAGTGAGACAACAGCAAGAGACAACAGCAACCGCAGAATTCCTAAAGAGTTGTAACTCCGCTGCGGCAAAGCAGTGAGAGACACAGTTGCGGTGCAAAGACAGGGGAAACTACTTAGTCAGTAGTATCGCCACTGTCTCGCCGCTCGCCAGTGCCTGTGCGTGCTTTCTCACCGGTGCTTCAGTGCCTGCTTACAATTAGACGAGGAAGCTGAGGAAACGAATCACAATACGCCTCTACGATATAAACACTGTAGCACTGGCGAGCGATAGCGAGACAGTGCGGTGTTGCTCTTGCTTTGTCACTACTATGAATGGTATTAGCAGTAGCAGTCTCGCTATCGCTCGCCAGTGCGGTGTTGCTCTTGCTTTGTCATTACTATGAATGGTAGTTTGAGATAAGCAGTAGACCATGTGTATTAGCAGTAGACCATGTTTTTGTCAATGTATTGTATGAGACACTTGTATGACGCAGCGAGGCTAGCACTCTGCACCTGTCACTTCCCAATTTGCGATGCCAGTTGACAGTATTTGCTCCGCTGGAATTGAGGGCAAGCCGCAAGTGAATGGCCTTCTATATGCTGCTACATGCGTGAGAGATCTCATGGTGCGATTGACATGGCCATGGCGCTGGGGCCAAAACAGACGCATTATTGAGGCGAGGAAGACTCATTACGTAGCTTTGCCGCATCTTGTCGTTCAGCAATGGGGCATCCATTAAGCCAGACATTTGTCATTCTTACGCAATTCTACTGCAACAGTTGCAAAGCCGCGTTGTTGGCCGTGCCAGGGGCTCCGCTAAGGGCTCCGCCAGGCACTGCTCTCCTCAAATCTTGAAGTGTGGGGGGCAGTGGCGAGCGACAGCGAGACGCTGCGGTGTGATCAACTGTGGTGGCTAAAGAACTGCGGTGTAACTAACTGTGGTGGCTAAAGAACTGCTGTGTGCAACTGCTGTGCTTCAAATGAAGCACTAGTGTTTTTTTGAGCACTATGCACTGGCTCCCGAAACAGCAGCAGTATGCAATCGGCCACGCCCCAGCCGACCGCCCGTCCACTGGCATCCTTTCCACGTGCTGCAAGTGGCGCAACAGGGTGCGGTCACCCCCGTCCCGGTGGTGCGCGTGTTGGCTGTGCGGAACGTGCCGATAGCCGGGCGAAATACCCGCCTGAAAATTTTTCCTTCTTGTTACACACACAATGAGCGAGAGCCAAGAGAATAACGAAGCCGTGGCCCAGACGGAACCCAAGGTGGAAGAAACGAGCCACTCAGAGACCCCAGTGGTTGAGCAGACCTCAGCAAGCGACTCGTTGCCCGCCAAGGAGGAGTCCCGGGTTATTATAGACATCAATGACGAGGTGAAGTCCGAGTCCGAGTCCCAGGAAGGGACTCCCGCTGTCAAAAGCGAGCTCAAGCCGGAAGACGGCCAGGACCCGGACAGCAGCAGCTACGACCGTTCGGGGATAGACGCGACCAAGTGGCTGAAAGAGATGAACGACCTCTTCATCAGCCTATTGATCCGCGAGCTGAGCGAGAACTTCTACGAGAAAAACGAGAACGACTGGTGCAAGGACAGCTGGTCGCGAATCACCCGGGAGCTCGAGTTGGCGTTTCCGTTGAAAGCCAAGGTGAACAAGTTTGACAAGACCAAGTTGAAGAAGCATCTCAAGATCTTGAAAGACGAGCACGCCTACTGGCGGTTCATCAAGGACCACGCCAAGGGGTTCAAGTGGTTGAACAGCAAGGGCTCGTTCACGTTGGACTACTACGAGGTCGACCACTACTTTGCCATCAACAAGTTCATCGAGGACCCGGATGTCGTCAAGAAGTACCTGCGCAAGAAGTCGTGGTTGAAGAAGTTCTGCGTGCCACACGCCTGCGACTATATTGTGAAGTACGACCGGTATATTTTTTCAAAACCAATGGCGAGCAGCGTTGGCTTGGAAGACGAAGAGGACGAGGAGGAAGAGGCGGACGACCCGATGGAGGCCGCCAAGGAGATGGAGATCGAGCGGAAGCGGCGGGCGTTTGAAGATGAGAGTGATGATGAGGAGGAGACTGCTGCTGCTGCAGTTGACGAGAGTGTGTCGAATGGAAATGCCAATGGGTCTAGTGCGGCCCCCGTGGACGAAGACATTGACGACGACGAGAACGAGTTGCTTGAGTTGACAGGGTACGGCAAGCCGCCAAGCACAAACACCAAACCTAAGCCAAAGAAGAGAAGACTTTCGCCGGAGCCATACCTGAGCCACGAGTCGCTGCTGGCAGTGTTGCAGACAAACCTCAAGAGCTTTGAGGGGATTTCGAAATTCATCATGCGCTACGTGTTGGAGAAGAAGCTCAGCGTGGCGGCGCAGCAGCAGTTGCTGAAGTTGTTGTTGGAGGACTTGATTTTGTTCAACTTTTTGAATGACCCAGAGTATGGGGACCAGACGAAGTTGAATTATTTGTTGGAGGTTACGGGGGAGGCGCCAAAGGAGGAGAGCAGTTAGCAGTAGTCAGTAGCAGTCAGCAGCAGCAGCAGCAGCAGCAGCAGCAGTGCTTAACGTAGCGAATGTGCTGCGTAACTCGATTGCAACTAGCAACAGCAGTAGACATGACTCGCCTCTTTGCCCAAGGGCCTCAGCCAAGCCATGCTAGGAGCTGCTGCAGCCAGCGTCATGTTATTGTACATGATGCAGGGCCCCCATTTACGCCGCTCAAGAGGCGCTCCCAGTGCTACATCTTTCGCTAATTTATTATATGCACGACTAATTATAGTTCACTCCAAACGTAGGCAGAGAGCCAGAAGTGCGTAAGGATGGCACTGTAGAATAGCGCATTCCTTGTGCTGCCATGACCACCTAGAAGTTGCCCATCTCCTCCGCCTTCCTGACGTAATCCTCCTTGGAGAATCCCACAATCAACTCATTGACATCCCCTTCAGCCATCGCGTGCAACACCCGTTCAAACCGCGTAAAAAACAACTCACTTCTTTCAATTAACCCTGGCTCGCTAACACTCACCACCAAATTCATCCCGCGTGCTGTGCTGACCACCACCAATCCGCCCGCGCCAAACAAGCAGCCAGTGTCAGAAGAAAATATACAGTCTTGTATTCTGATGCGTGTGCCGGAGTCCGTCTCTTTCTCCTTGTTAGCTGCGCTGCTGTCCTCTGAATTGATGCTTGATACAGACTCTGCCTCTAGATCCACCCCGGAGAAACTCTCGAACCCCAAGTTACTAACTGTGAGGAATGTCAGTCTTTTGCCGGAAGACATGTTGTCAATTAGCGTCTTAGGGTTTAAAACTCGGGATGCAATGGCAAACGGTTTGAGAAGCATATCAGTGTTCTCAGACCGAGCATGTAACTCGTTGTTGTACTTTCTCACCAAGTCCCACGAGAAGTGGTGGAACGGTTCGAAGTAAAGACCAATGGACTCCGTCAAGAAGCCAACTTGATACCTTTTGGATTCAAACTCCTCTTGAGTTGAAAAATTGTAGGAACTTTGCATAGAAGTCTCAGACAACTTTCTAAGATTGGCGTAGATCTCCACCTTCTTGTACTGGGAGTCAGACTTCATGCTCTCCGCAGTTAAAAGATATGCCACAATAAGCAATGAGGTGAGCTTTGCGCCATTTGATCTGCAGCTATTGTGGAGCTTTCCTGTGGTCTCGGCATTGAGCCTCACTAATTTTGTGACATACACCTTATTGTCACCCTCCATGTTGGCATACTTCTGAGACACCCAGGCGTCTGCAGGCAGAATCAGATCCACGCATGCAGCCTTGTGGGCGGCCCCTGAGAGTTGTTTCAAGAGAAATTGAGAGGAAAAATTACCAACAAACTTCAAAGTTGCAGCCGTAAGTCTTTCGCCAAACGAGAGCTTGAATTCTGGAAAAATATCCTGGACATTTGAAAG
Source organism: Saccharomycopsis fodiens (assembly GCA_002564235.1). Lineage (NCBI taxonomy): Eukaryota > Fungi > Ascomycota > Saccharomycetes > Ascoideales > Saccharomycopsidaceae > Saccharomycopsis > Saccharomycopsis fodiens. The sequence goes on from JNFV01000002.1 coordinate 2,611,327, forward strand.
TGATACTTTGCTTTTCTTGGCAAAGCGTGGCAAGTCCCGCTCAACATCAAACAACACATCGGGGACCTCGAACGTGAACAAGCTTGACTCGTTATTGAGCAACGTCACTAAGTCTTTGACGTATCCAATGGTAGTCGATCCATCGACATTGAAGTGGTCTTGCACAATAGCCAAGTGGTTCGACTCGGTATAAAGAACAAACTTGAAAAGCGCATTTGGCAGATCGGGACTATAGTCAAAGTATGTCAGATTGAGCAGCCTGAGCTCGGACTCGGTCCACGGTTTTTGCTTTATTCTAACAGCCTTTGCTGTCAATATTTTCTTCTTAATAGCTGGCTTAGCTTTATGTGCCTGCGTTAAATCTCCACCCGTTCTGTCATCCACGGTGAGCACCAAGCTCGGGTACCGATAGATCAACTGGTGTACCGCCCCAACAAGCCTTTCCCTCAGGGGGCTGCTGCTAAGCTTCACAACCATGCTGTAAGAGTTGTAGAACTTTTTGGCATGCTGGACGTAAAGAAACTGGTTCCGGAAGTTGAGTGGTTTGTCCATTGCAAAGTATCTTAGTAGGATAGGGTCTGTTCGTGTGGCCAGGAAGCTCCCCACTTTATGGGGAAACTTGGAAATGCCGCCAGTGAGACAGGTGTGACTCGGAACAAGTCATCAGCTATTCTGAACAGCGGATACGTTAGTGTGGGATTTTGGGGCAACATTCTCTTGGGGCTCACGCCAGGAAAACGTTTCAGGTGCACCTGTACATATTCAGCAGCATGGAGACCGAACAACAAACATCTCACGCTGCGTATCACTTCCTCATTCAAGACCCTTTGTCCTTTCTTGTATGGCGTAATGTCTTCCTACATCTTCTATTTTCTCGGCCGAGGAATTCGCAGCTGGCCGCGGTACGCAGGATCTTCAGTGACGCACATGGATCTGCTTTCTCAGACGGGTCGTAAATAGATCGGCAGTGGCGGTGGCGGTGCAATGCTTTACAATAAAAGGAATGTAGAATGTACATAGAAAAACAAACAGTTGTTCACTTGCACCGGCTTATGTTGATACAAGCCTCCCATTGAATCTTTCCATTTCGCCCCAGCTGCCCAAATTATGTACATGCAATGTAGCCGTTTTCGAATCTCGCAAACCTAAAATGGTAATACCGCCAGGCAGCGCAGTCCGAAACGGGCGGCGCAAGGCGGAATTTCTTAATCACACTAAAAATGAGGGCACGTATCTAAAGATTAAGTTGACACGTTTGTATTTGTTCACGAGAGATGGGCATTGTGCCATGTCGGTGCTCTTTGCAAGCCCTTACTGCAGTTGTGGCCGTCCCCGCTAGAGTCGATCTCTGAAAGTCTCACCCTTGATCCATGCTTGAATTCATGAACCTTGACTCGTCCCTCATCGGTAGTGCATAACTTGGCATGTTGACTTATTACATCATATATACAGATCTACATGGCAATAGTGGGAGCATTAACATGTCGATTGTTAAGGAACTGCTTGACATGAGCGTCTTTGGCAGACGCCTGGATTAGCAAATTAAAGACCGGTTTTCTTCAGGGCCCTCAGTCTGGAGCAAGAACTATGCATCTGGGCTACCTCTAATTGTGAGCCACTTGCAGCTTTCAGCCACTCCCTGTTACAGTCCGCCTCATTCAACCGTAATATTAGACATTGTGAGGCGTCGCAAGCTCAAGCCCAGGCCTTCAGTGGGCCACCTCTATCACTGATCTGGCCAGTAGTAAGATCACTGTGTTTTCCACTGTGTGAGACTGATGTTCGGAATCAAAGGTCATCGTGGGCCGCTGCTAAAATTGCGCCTTCTCGAGAATCGACGAGAATATTGTCACAATTGCGTCGTACACCGCCACCGCCTGCTTGTCACACGTCCCCAACATCAACGACACCGGCCCACTTTTCGTCGCCGCCATATGTATCAGGTTCACGCCCTTGTTTCCAGCCATGCCCCCAAAGTCAAGACCTTCGATTGAACATTTGTCTAAGTAACTTATGTCAAACAGCTGATCTTCCTTAAACTCCACAGTCCCAGTACTGGAAAAGCTGAGCAACGGCTTGTCAAAGACATGCTTATGAGCTGGTACAAGCAAAGAAAGCATCTGCTTGTTGGTCACCACTTCGTCGACATTTGTCACAATCAGCGCAAGGTACAGATGGAACACCACGGCGGTGTCCCAGTCGAACTTGCGCACGGGCTGGAGTAAAACCTTGACGTTCTCCGTAAAGTTGCCGTCGACGTCGCTTTTGATGAAGTTGCGGAAATCCACGTCGTACTCAAGCTGCGCAAAGTCTGCGATTTTGAGCTTGCTGCAGAGCGCAATCCAGTACGCTAGCACAATCACTGACTCGACGTTGATGGAGTATCGCTCACACGCCCTCTGCAAACGCTTTGCCGTGACATTATCCAAGTACACAAACTTAAATGTGTAGGGGCCCGTCTGGGGCATGTATAGGTGGATATTTCCCGGTGGCTTGCTGCCCTTAAGAAGCGTGTACTGGCGCTTGAATAGGTTGAGCTGGTATTGGGCCAATGATTGGTGCGGGTCGTGCATAAGTTTTAGCGACTTGAACTTGAACTTTGTCGCCTTTGAAATTTTGTTCGGGAAATAGGACATTGTTTCGTTTGCAAGATTCTTCTTGACGCTGGAAATGTCTCTTGTAAACAGGAAGAGTGTGGCCAGCACGTCACTAATCTTGAACACGCTCTTCACATTCGTAGGAGCTTCTTGGTATTCGTTGAAGTGGTCCGAGAAATCTTTGTGGAGCCGCACCAATAGCGTTTGGTCAATCAACGCCGGATTGGCTACTATTACTATGGTGTTCCATTTTGTCAAAACAAAGACTTTCCATAATGGAATGCCCGAGTTGTAGCTAAATTCAAAGGTCCCTGACACCGCTAACTGCTCGTAAAAGACCAGCACGTCATCCACCTCGTCAATAAATTCCACCAAATTCTTTGAGAACTGAATCTTTGTCACCGGCCGAAGCTGGATTGTCTCGCCAAGATCATTGAGCCGTCCCTTGTTTTCATCTTCTATCGTTGTTATAAGTGGCGGGTATTTAAGGAGCACTTTTGCGAGCGCTCCGTATATCATGTGGAGCGTGATCTTGTTGGAGTACGAGGCTCCCACGAAGATATTGCTCGGACCACGCAGGCTGCACGCATAGCTGATGTACTCGTTGTATCCTGGGATTAGTATGAGCGGGACAAAAATGCAGACAGCATTGGCTATTGCAGTGGCTATTGCAGTGGCTATTGCAGTGGCCATGAGATCTGATCACCAACTGTGGATATTGGGCCACCAGCAATCACGAGTAGTTCAAAGTGATACACAGTCTGGCAAACACGAAGCACCAAGAATGCTCGTGCCAAGCCAGTCAATAGTAGAAACACTCACGGCATACTGGCGGAGCCACTATGCTGCGAAGAGCATTGTTTTGGGACACTTTGAGATTTCGTGATTCTTGTTTTGGGGCGTCGCCGCAAGTGTGTCACTTTGCTGTCAATGCCAGGAAACGCTTTCTAAACAATAAAAATAACAAACTCTCCAGCACGCTCTCTGATATTGTCCGCCCCCTCCATTTTCCTGCCCTGGATATTCCTGCTTTTGGCTCTTCCAATTCCCACGATCTCCTTGGTGTATGTCGTGTCTCAGACCATAATCGTCAACACTGTCACACACGGACCCAACCACGTATAGTTGAAATCCCAAGTCAGTCACAAGCACACTATCGACAACTGACAACCGCTGTGTAAGAAATACTCACCAGGCTTCCTGTAGTAACTCTCTTTGGCAACGGCCATGGCGCAAACGGGAACAGAAGCAGACTGGGAAAAGCCCCCACTTTTTGAGCCTGGGTTTTGGCCCGCCCCAGAGTTAGAGTTTGGGCCTTACCACATGAAGCGCCATGGGCTATGCGCGGATCCGAGCTGCGTGCGTACGCACCGAATACTGGCAGAGTGTCGCGGCGGGGACCTGTCTAGGCCGGGAGCCTGGGGCCTTGAGGCTCCCGGGGTTTGCGGTGCCAATCCTCAAACTAGCGGTGTTTCAAGTAGGCCGGAAGCCACAACGCAAGTGCCCCGAGCAATTGTAATCTAAGCGCGATACATTGTTTTCCAGGTGTCCGATACAACTGGCAAGAAGCGCCACTACTCGTATATATTCGAACCGCCTCCCTTTGCACTTGTTCGGGTGCGCTTTTCTGCTTCCCTCGGGCAAGTGCTGCCTGCAAGGGTTACGCTAGCGCAGTGCAACGCAGCGGATCCGCAGCCACGTAATTTGAAACAGAGCCGCCAAGAAGCTTGGTTCCAAGGCGAGGAGAAGCGAGCTGGGTCCAGAGAGTAGCCGATCCGATTTCTTGGAACGCCCGAGCCCCACACCACATAGACGAACCTGGATTTCTAATGTGCTCCATTTCTCGACTAGCAATGCGCTGCTTTCTTGACTGGATTTAGACGGCTGCACCTTGGGAGATGTGCGCTAGCGGGGCAGCCCGCATAGCCGCAGCGCCTGTCGTATAATCCCGTCGCAAGTGCGTGTCTTGTGCTAGTACTTGTTTGAAAGATGAAAAACCTGGTTCAGCAGAAGGCTTCTTCGTTATTGTCTGCTGGACCAAGTCTTTTGCCGTTGAAATGCGGGGCGCTCTGGGATGATCTGCTCTGCTAATAACACCACTCGAGTCAGTAACACCACTCGAGCTGATAACAGAACAGTCGCAGCACATCGGTTTCGCCAATGAACTGCTTACCGTTCTACAGAGCAACCTACAATTTTTTTTCCCCCACAATTGTACACAATGGTGGAGACATGCCGCGCTTAACTTAGCACGATCGAGACATGTGAAGAGCCCGCGCGGTGTGATTTGCGCGATCTGATAACCTGCGGGATATTAGGCTGACTTGGGGTTGGTCCCTCTGCAGCAATCGACTGCCAGTTTTTCTGGCATTGGCGTCTCTCATTCTTACTACGGGCGTAGCAAGATCCTGTGTTAGATGGTGGCTATTGTTAGGTCGTTGAGAAATAAAAGCTCAGCACACTGCTGGGCAGCAGCACACTGGCGGTGCGCTGCTTTCAAGCAACAGTGCTGTGCCGCACACAGGCCCTAGTCTACTATCAAGCAACAGTGCTGTGCAGCACATTATCTACACTTGTTTTTTACACTCAAGCAGTGGCGCGCGTTAGCGAGACGTTGCGGTGTAATTAAGTGTGTAGTCAAGTGTTGTCTTGCTAGCTGTAATCAAGCGTTGGCCAAAGTGATGATTTTATGCCACATCGGCTTTGCGCGCGCTCGGCTGTACTCGACGCAGCACGTTGGCAAGCACATACAACAAAAAGCAACTTATATGCAGTGAACACAGTGATAACACTTGATTACAGTTCGTTAGACACTTGATTGCAGTTCGTTAGACACTTGATTACAGTTTGTTAGACACTTGAGTGCAGTTTGTTAGACACTTGAGTGCAGTTCGTTAGAAAACACCTGGTTGCAGTTCGTTAGACACTTGATTACACCGCAGCGTCTCGCTAACGCTCGCCACTGCTGTCTACAGTTGTTTGGTACATGTATTCGTACCTATAATGGGGTGTAAAAAAGAAGTGGGCATGTTTGCCGCAGCATGGTGCCATCGACGTAAGGCGTAGCAACAATCTCGCTACAACAGTTTGGTTAGACACTTGATTACACAGCAGCCTCTCGCTAACGCTCGCCGCTGCCAATACACTGCCGCCAATGTGCTGTCGCTTACTTCTTGGCCTTCTTCTTCTTCAATGGCTGCTTCAAGAGATCAAGAATATCCTGGTCCTCGATCTTCTTGTCAGTCTCAACCTTGCTGATGTCAAAGTTGCTCGACGCCAACTTGACGACACCGTTCTTGGTGATCGCCGCAGTGGTGTACAACTGCACAATGGTCTCGTCCTCCTTCTCGACGACAACGTCGTAGGGAGTCATGACGGTGTGGTTGACGCACTCCTGCAAGCCCATGCGGCCCTTGGTTGGGTCCTGGAAGTTTCTCACCGAGACAGGGAAGTTGGCGGACTGCGCTTTGATCTCGGAGAGAGCCTGGTGCGAGGCCTTCAACTTCAACGAGTAGTTGTTGCCGGTCAACTTGTACACCGTGGTCTTGAGCTCGCTCTTGGTCTTGGCCTTGCCGTCCTTCGAGGTCGAGATGAGGATGTCCAACCCGTAGACCTCGCCAACCTTGAAGTGCACCGATGGCACCTGGTTTCTCTGCGAGTCCGATGGGTTGAGGATGATCTCCTTGGCGCCCAACAACACATTGCGCTCCTGGTTGTACGACAACATGCCCTCGAGCGGAGTCACGTCGAACGCCTTGGCGATCTTGCCCACCGCGCTGGTGACGTCGTAGTTCTTCTTGTCCTCGTTCAAGAGACGGAGCGCCGCCTCAGTCGAGTAGTACGCGGCGGCAACCGCGTCGGCGACCTTGCCGGTGAACTTGGAGGCACCAACCACAACGGTGTCCGAGAGAATCGAGGCGAAACCGTCAATCTGGGCGCCCAACTGGATCTTCACCACGTCGCCCTCCTTGAGAGTGAGGTTCGCGTGCTTGTCCTCGGCAGTCGCTGGCGAAAGGTACTCGGCAATGTTGTTTGGCGAGACAGAGGTAGGGAAACCAATGCCCTTGCTCTCGACCTTGCTCTTCTTGCTGTTGTAGATCTTGCTGGTCTCCTCGACAAGCAACTCGTCTCCAAACTTACAGAGGTGGTACACGGTGGCGCCTGGGATGACCAACTTGGCGACCTCGGCAAGGACCTTCTGGGCAATCTCGCCCGCGACCTTGTACTTGGTCACGACGTCCGAGTTGTTGATGGTGTAGTCTGGCTTGGTGTCGCTCATAATTGCTTAATACTGGGGACCTTGGGCTGTCCGAGACTAAAATTTTTGGACGTTCAGTGGGCGGGTTACCCGGGGGCGGGCGAAGGAGTGTAAAACCCACCGACACGTGATCAAACATTTAAAAACTCCCGGCCCTGTCAAAGGCAGGGAGATGAGTTTTGTGTGATTTGTAGGCACGAAAAAGTGCCCATCTAGATGGGTGACTCTCATTAGTATTTCCGCTCAAAGCTTCCGCTTGAGTTTCAGCTTCCTCGATCAAAATTCATCGAGATACGTCTCCCTTCCTACTTCCAGGCTCCGAGTGCTTGTTCTCAAGAGTCACCCGGCCACTGCCACGACATTCCAGATCAGCCATGGCCAGTGTGTTTTGCCAGTGTTGATCACCTGACCTGTTACGCGTCGCGTCGGGATCATCTCTGAAAGGCATCATCTACCAGTAGCTGTAGAATATCCAGAAGCACGGATGCCCTCGACAATGCCCCTACTAAAGTTTGACCTCCCCATCGTGCCCACTGCACGCGACCCGATATCGTCAAAGATTCTCGTCAAGCGGCTTTCCGATCTCGCTTCCGAGCTCAGCAGCATTGACCAGGACCAGGACTGCCAGAGTCTTACAGAGCTTGCCGGCCAGGTTGTCAGCAGAAAACTTGTCAAGCATCTGGACTATGGCGTCAGAGTGCTTACCTCGCTCTGCTTGGCCGAGATATTGCGCTTGTTCGCGCCCGATGCGCCCTACAATGCGAAGCAGCTCACCGACATCTTCAAGTTATTCTTTCTGATATTCTCCAATTTGGCAGACGATTCGCAGGCCTACCATGAACAGAATGTGGAGTTGGTCACAAAGCTCGCCGAAGTGAGAACGTTGATCTTGATCACCGACCTTCCGAAGTCCGACGCTCTCATTGAAGAGCTCTTCGACCTTTGCTACAATGACCTTGGCAAGCAGAAGCTTGACTCCGGACTCGTGCCTGTGATTGCCGACATCTTGAGCGAGATCATGCTGGAGTCGGCCACCGTCCCGCAGCATGTCTTGAAGTTGATTCTCAACAAGTTCTTGACAAAAACCAGCGACGGGATTCTTGAGTCGGTGGCTGAGAAGAGCCCTGCCTTCCTATTCACCGTCACGATATGCGAGCACAACTCCGAGCGCATGTCACGGCAGGTGGTGCAGTTGTTTTCTGAGATCCTTCTGACGGAAGACGACCAGGAAGAGGATGAACAAGTGTTTTATAAGAACTTGTCTAAAATCCACCGCCTTGTGGTCGAAGTCTGGAAGCACGTGCCCAAGATGTTGTCCACCGTCATGGGACTCATCGACTCGGAGCTCACAATGTCGCTGAATGAGAGAATAAGAATCTTGGCGACCGAAACTATCGGGAAGATTGTCGCTCATCAGCCTTCTACTGTCAATTTCATTGCCGCGCATCACGAGACCTGGAACAACTGGCTCCAGAAGACGCTTGATTCGTCTACACTGGTGCGCGTCCGGTGGGTGCAGGTTGTGGTCCAGTTGTTGGCGACGCGGTTCGATCTCATTGGCGAGGTTTCCAATGGCATACTCAAGTCTTTGATTGATTCCGAAGACAGAGTGCGGCTGGCTGCCGTCAAGGCAGTGGCCAAGCATCTCACTGAACTCATCTTTGACCCGAAGTTTCTCAACAACTACTCGTTGGTTACCACGTTGGGCCAGCTCGCCAGAGAAAAGAACAAGGAGATCCGCAACGACGCCATCCTCTTACTTGGCACTCTCTACGATTTGAAGTACGATGAACTTCAGACTGCTTTTCCAGACGACTCCGACGGCAAGACTACTTCGAGTGTGTCGAAACTCATCGGCTGGATCCCGGACCACGTGATCGGGCTCATCTACATCAACAACCAGTCGATCAACGTCACCGTGGACCAGTGCCTTGTGGAGAAGGTGTTCACTATGGACGAAAATACAGAAAAGCGCGCGGCTAGACTCGTCCACGTTGTCAGTCAATTGAACGAAAAATCGAAAACAGCGTTCTGGGCAATCAACAAGAGACAGGTGCAGTACTCTGAGGGTCTACATGTGTTTTTAGCACTTGTCGAAGAAAATGGTGACAAGGAAAAGCTTGAGCAGGCGATCGGTTGGTTGCTTCAGACGTTGCCTGACGAGCTCAATGCGTACAACGCGTTGGTGCGCTTTGCAAAGCTCCAGAATCGGAGATTGGTGAATTTGATCCGGCTTGCCATCGACCCCCAGGCCAGTTTTGATACGGTCAAGAACAGCTTCAAGGAATTGTTTTTGAAACTAAGCGACGCCAAGGTGGTGCTGAAGCCCAAAAGTAATGATGACGCCTGGCTCCCGAACGAGATAGTGAACGCCGCGGAGATGTATGACGCATGGAAGCTGATCATGTACAGGGCTGCGCCAATATTCTACAACAAGAGCAACATCAATATTATTCTTGCTAAGTCGCCAGAACTCTGCGAGCAGATTTCGGCGACTTTGCCGCAGGTGTTCGAGTCTCACGTCGATGAGATGTTGGAGCAGATTAGTAACAGTCTCCAGGGAGATAGCGATCCTCAGCAGACCGCCAACAACTTGAAGAATGTCTACAACTACTATCTCAACAGCACTGCGATCCCACAAAGTTTGGGCTTGGCCAACGACCTTGTGCAGATCAGCTTGCAGGGCCCCGCTCCAGCCGCTTCCTATGCCGTCAAGATTCTCTCGTTGTTTAAGCATCCAGATGATTATCTCCAGGAGGTTGTCAGCAAGACGTTGCCGTTGGACATGGAGTCTGCAAATTTGACTACTAGCTTGGCTTCTCTCTCTGCGATCTTCAGTGTGGCGCCTCACTTAATCAGTGGGGCTGATTCGCTTATCGAGTCGCTTGTCAAGAACGTCTTGCTCTCAAACAGTGGCGTTCAAGAGGAAGTCGGTGAGGAGTGGATCACTGATGCAGAGCTACATGCTTCTGAGCACAGCCAATGTTACAACAAAGTGCTCTGCCTTGAACTCTTGACTAACAAACTCGTCTCCGAAGAGTCGCATGATAAAGACACCGCCGAGGCCAACCTCGTGCTCAAGCTCTTGGTCTCCTGCATTGGCAACGGCGGCGAGCTTGTCTCTGACAGCACGACTCCAAAGTCATACCAGATGCGCGTTCGGTACACCGCGGGCTTGCAACTCTTGAGGCTCTGCAAACTCCCGGGCTACAATAAGCTCCTCAAGCCAAGTACGATCTACCGGCTTGTGCACTTGGTGCAGGACGAGAGTCTTGAAATCCGCAAGCGGTTCGTCGAGCAGCTTGAAGAATATCTCAATGGGCGGTTGGATGCCGCACGGTTCTTGCCCTTGGTTTTCTTTGTCGCGCCGGAACCGGATGCTCTGCTCCGCAATGCCGTGTGCACCTGGATAAAGCTGAGCTTTGCCACCGAGAGCGCTGGGTTTGAAAGCTGTTTTGTTCGCTTGCTTCACATGCTTGCTCACCACCAGGATTTTGCTGACTATATTCATGAGGACGAGCCACAGCAGGCACTCCAATTGGTCGCAAGCCACGTGCTTTACTATTTAGACAACGTTGCGACAAAAGACAACATCTCCTTGCTCTACTACTATGCCGGTCGTCTCAAGCAGTACCGGGACGCGTTGATTCCTTCTTTTGACTACGAGCTCGACCCGATGCCCGAGCATGTGGCAAACATCTACAGAGTTGCTGACGCAGCGCTGCTCGTGATCAACTTGTTCCGCAAGAAGAAGAACTGGCTCATTGAAACCTTTCCAGGCAAGTTGCAGCTTCCAAAGGATATCTTTGCCCCTATGAAGAGCACAGCGGAGGCACAGGACGTCGTGACAAAACTGTTCATTCCAGAAGAGATCTCGGAAGAACTCACCACCCTGATCAAGGCACAGCTCGGTTTGCTGACCAAGAAGAAGGTTGTCAGAGCCCCGGCAAAGCGGAAAGTGCAGCCTCGCAAGTTCAAGCCGAGAAAGGTGGCGAGCCGGAAAAGCGAGAGAGCGAAGCGGAGCGTGAACTACGAAGAGAGCGAGGAGGAGCTGTCCGACGAGGGGAGTGGCGAGAGCAGTGGAGGAAGTGACGAGGATTAGCTGGAGTGTGTTGGCGGAGCCAATGTGATGCACGTTTCTTGTTTCTAGCTGCTCTGCACCGGGCTGTGTCCAACTTGTGTGCCAATACCTCAAGATGGCTCTAATAATTCAATGTAGTCACAAAAAGTGGGCAATACACACCTCGCCTTTCATGCGCAATGATTACTACATAGTTCAATGATATATTTATTTGCTAAAAATCCAAACTCAAACCAAACCGATGCGCCGCCCCAGCACACGCTCCTGCGTGTGCATCTAAATCTAACCCAAACTCATTAAGACCTCAGCGCTGTCCCGCCTACCAAAGATTGGCAAATGGTGAGCTGTCCACTTGCAATTTCGCAGCAGACGGTCACAGCAAATTGCAAAGCAGCAAGCTTGCCCAGGGCAAATGCTAGGCCATTGCAAAAGCACTATACGACAGCTGGCACTGTCGCAGCCGCAGCACATTGGCTTCGCCAATGCACTGCTGTGCACTACTGAGCGTACCTCAATGGCTGCTCCTCATGCTCTTCCACCTGACTGACATGAGCCGCTTGTTGTTCGTGGCTCAAAATGGCATTCCCCGCCCGCAACAAGTCGCCGAAGCGAGGCAAATAGCCCCGGGGTTGGTTCAGCTGGAGAAGGTAGTACGATTGAGGATCATAATGGATGGTCGCGGGCGAGTCCATCGAGGGCTGTGGCGAGTCGTCGTCGCTGTTCTCCGCCTCTTCCTCGATCTTGTCTTCATCGTAAATCAATCCGCGGCTGTGTGTGAACACACTGTCATCGTCCTCGTCTTCTTCTTCGTGGCCATTACTGAAAAAGTATCTAAAGTTCCGCGAGAAACCGTAGTGGGTGAGCAAATCTTTTTGCATCTCAAAGTAGTGTGTCAGATCTTTGTAAACCACGGTATCCCGGTCACTCTGGTGCACAAACGACGCTAGCTCCAGGGTGGTCAAGTGACAGCTGGAAGCGCGGCGGCCAAGCAGGGCAGATTTCTTTGCAGCTTGGCCCAGCTCCATCTCTAGTTTGGAATGCTTGTCTAACAAATAGCCGAATAAAGAAGGACCCACCTCGAGTGATCTGAGCAATGCCGCCTCGACGACAAAATGGTGCTCCTTGTACTTCTGCAGCCGCTCACTCGCCTCGAGGTACTTCCACCCCACGACCTGCGCGCACTGCTTGCAGCTCACGTCCTTCACTTTGAAGGTGCCAGTCTTGAGCTTGCGAATCTCGTAGCGTTTTGAGACTACATAGTTGGCGAGCTTGCTGACAAAAAACGCCTTTCCGTAGCTTCCGCAGAAGTCCTGTTGTTAGTGATTGTTTTAATTTCATGAACAGAGGGGAGGCGGACAATAGAAAGCAGTGCAGAGGCATGCCAATGAGCATGTTCACTGCATGCAGAACGTCCGCCTGCTTCGCCCATTGCAGCGCAGCGCTTCGGGCGGGCGCGGGACTAGCGCGGGCGACCCCGGACGGTTGCAGTGGGCGGCCCCGTGGGAGGTCCCGCCCATACTTACTCCTGGAATGATCCACGTCGAACTGAGAAGGTGCGTGGAGCACTGGTTGCACACATAAGTGGTGTACTTATGGTTCACGTCGTCGATCGTGTCCACAATCTTTATTCCCATTTGTCAGATTTTGCTTGCAGGTTGGTGGTTAGCTGGTGTCTTTGTTAATACTGTGCGGCCCCGATGTCCGGATGTGCCTCTAATTAGCGCGATGAGATGAGATAGAGATGCTCCTGGGCTCCGTCGAAAAAGAAAACTGATTCCTTCTCAACGATATCCAACAACCGTTCAAGAAACAACTAGTAGCACTCTTTAATTAATTCAAGGGGTTGTTGCACTTCTCTGGAACGCTCTCGTGTTCTGATCTCCCTTGCTGCCCGGTCCGATGGCCCGATTGCGGGGCGTAGTATAGCTCTGTGATGTGACTAGCTAGTCACCGGTTAGTCACTGAATTCTGGCCCAGCGGTGTTGGGAAGTAACAAAAGAGAGGTAACAGTTGTGTGATACTTGTGATTTATATTAGCTATATTCGGGAAACTCGTATGTGCTTAAATACCGCCCCATGACGCCTGGTGTTGCCCGGCCCCCTCTGCAGTTGCGTGCTTGGCCGGAAGTGTATGTACAGAAAATGGTGGACAAAGCACCGACCTAGTCGGGACCTTGTAAGCACCTAGGGTCACATTTTTTGAATGCAGCCCGAGTGGGCAGCCAGCAGAAGTGGCGGGTGGTAAGTAGTGAGAACAGCGGGGATGAACTCATGGCTCATGCCCGTGGTTTGGCTGGCCACTGCACATGCACGCATTCCAACCACGGCGCCTAATTTGTCCGCTTATCACGAGTGAGCACATGGACAAAGATACTGACCACACATGTGAAGCCAGAGACCATGCGGAATCCGCCAGAGGTGTGCACATTTCGAAAAGACAGATAGATTTGGGTCTTGCTGGAGATTCGAATTTCAGAGTGTGTTTGAGAGTAGTTGAGGGTTGAGCGCACTGAGCACAAACCATTGCCACTCTCTTCAAATGTTAATTCTAAATGCCAATTCAAAATGCCAATCCTCATCGCCAAATCTGAATGCAAGTGCAACGTCCTGGCTTCTCCGGTCCGTTGCCCGTTGCCCGCTGCTTACCACTTGTAAAACCCCGGCGCAACCCCTCTGATCTTCTGGCTCGCCAACTGGTCCCACACTTGCTTACCCTCCTCCTTCTGCTCCTTCTCCCAGGCCAATCTCTTTTTGGTCTGCTCGGTCTTCAAAATGACTCTCACATGCGACCATCTGTGCCGAATGATTCCCGTTCTCCCGCGGCCCTTGAACTCCACTCTCTTGAGCACATTCCCGTCTGAGCCGGCCCAGATCTGGTCGATGTACAACCCCTTCGGGTCGACGTTGATCTTCTCCGCCTTGGCAATGGCTCCCTCAAGCATCTCGCCAATGTCCTTCGCCACTTTCTTGGTGCTGAAGTGACACTGGGTGATCGCCTCGTGCAAAGGAAGCTGGTTCAACAACCGGTTCACAAGCGTCACCTTCTTGACAGAACTCTTGATGCGGAACGACTTCAAGTATATGCTTGGCTCGAGCACAGAGATCTCCTCCTTCTTGAGTCTGAGCGTAAACTTTCTGCCATCATCCAACTTGACTTCCTCTCCGCTCTTGAAAAACCCATTCTTCTCAACGTTCTTGAGATAAACCTCCTTCTTCACTGGACTCAACAACTCGTCAATCGCCACGAGCGGCGGAAACTGCTCGTCCATAAACTCCTGGTACATCAGGTCCGTGGCGGGAGTCAACGTCTGCTTCAACTGCGCCAACTTCTGCTCGGCCTCCTCCTCTTCAGTCAAGCCAGTAGTGTCCTCGCTGGGCTTCGAGAGGTTGTTTGCGTAGCGAGCCACAGAGTCCAACTCGCTCAGCTTGTCGGCGTTCGTGATGTCGCCAAACACGGAGCCTTGATTTTGGGAGTTTTTGTTGAGGAGTGGGGAAAACATGTGGAACGGTCTCACAGAGTGCGCCGAGAAAACGGGCACCCGCTGCATTGCGGCTCTTCGTATGATGTTCATGGTTGGTTAGACAAAGACTTGTTGTCTGGCAACTATGTATTAGTCTTTGGTGCCCGACTGCCTGCTTCAATATGGCCCTTCGATTTCGCGGCCGAAATTTTTCAGCACATTACCCGGCATTCAGGTCCGGTACTGGTCGGGGTGGGCCGAACATGGCCAAGAGCTCTGCTCAAAGCAATTCGAAAATGGCACAAGTGAAACATCTCTGACTACTTGAGCAACGATCTTTTTTTACTCGCTTTCATTTTTGGTACTCCTCTTGAGCTTCTCGGCAACCTCCTCAGTGCTTTGACCCTCCAACCGTAGTTTGTCACGTGACATTGGTCGGACGCCATACGACTCTCTCACAGATCAAAATATATATAAAGATGAAATGATAATGAATTCTTTGGGCGCCCGCAAATAAGCTTAAATTGGCTTTCCGGCTGCTTCTTACATCGTCTCGTTATAGCATGAATTCAATTGTATGCAAGGCGGCAGGTCTCTCACGAGCCCCACGCCTAATAGTCTCTCCCAATGCCCTCGACTTTTCTGACATACTGTCAAAAAAATGCTCAGGCATCTCCAATATTCCGGGGCTTTAAATTCTTGAAAAGTCACTACTCCTTGTGACTCCCCTGGAAATGGCGGCCTTTCCCACAGGTCTTAATATGTGCACTCAGTATGGCACTCAACTTGGACCGCTCCAGCTTGTGCTTCTTCCAAATTTTGAAGTGCCGCTTCGCTTGGACAGACTTACTCGTCGTCAAAGCCAGAAAGCTCCTTGTTTCTGGCACCCTGTGGCACAGGATAGCTCTCTGGGAGCGGCACGTGGTCGGCGTAGAGGAACTTCTTTCTCAACGGAGCGACTCCGAAAATGAACGCCGGTCCGAGGAGGCCAATCGTGATCGAATAGAACAAATGTGGGCGCGTGTAGGCGTAGAAGCGGGCCCAGCGGTAAGGCAGCTTAAAGTAGAGTGGCGCTTCGGACATGACTCGTTGTGTGAGAGTGTTGTGGTGCTGCTGCTGTTGCCTGGTTGCAAATGCTGAAAATGTAATTGGCCCGGGAGAGACCGGGGCTCGTAACAAGAATCTCACCTTTGGTTGGGAGCCAGTCCGGTGGGTCTGTACGAGGAGCTATGGCCAGTGCAAAACAAGGGGGATTGTCTTTCAACAAAAATATTAATTTTCATGATTCAAAGAAAAAGGACTATAGGAACTAGCTTGAATATTTTGCGCAATTGCATTGTTTTGCAGTTTATTGCCAAACGTTGGGAGATAGTGCACCGGAGGTGGGCTTTAGGCTGTCGAGAACCGCGCTGCAGAAGTAGACAGTGTGTGAGTGTTGTCAATCAACACTGCTAGTGATATGACAATCTGTCTACTCTTGATACGTTGTGCTCGCTTTTTTTAGCTACAGCATGGTTTAGACTTCGGAAACAGCAATGTTGAAAGTACATAGTACGAGCACTCAGTGGGGGCCAAATCTATGGGAGCCCCGCTGGTCTCAGCAACGTCCATATATATGTTTAACTCTATTTTTGACGCTAAAGGCGGGAATGAGAAGATCGTCTCGTGTCAAGAACTGTGAGCCAGAAGCGACAAGCAATGGGCGCTGCGTCCAGAGGAAACTTTTCGCTCTTTGCTGCCACTTCACATTGCTCGCTGATCTCCCAATGTTCAATGACCTCGCAATATTTAAACCTTCTTCGAACTTCTCGTTCTTGCTGGCTTGGTCTCGCCAACCTCGCTCTCCAGGGTCTTGGCCTCGGCAGTCTCGTGTCCATACTTCTTGGCGTTTCTCGCGTCCTTCTTCGCCTGCTTCTCGGCCTCAGCCTCCTTAGCCTCGGCCTCCTCCCTCTCCTTCTGCTCATGCTCGGCCACAAGCTTTGCGTACGCAATGTCCAGCTGCTCATCCTCAATGGTCTGGTAGTAGCGGCCGGCCTGCATGAACAACACGCCGACCAAGAAAACAGTGAGAATGACCTCGCTCGCGGCGATCACGTTGATCCCTGTTGGCATGTCGACCTCGCCCCAGTTGCCGTTGACACAGGCGTCAATTCCGGTTCTGATATTCGTCAAGAAAACGCAAACAGCAAGGAAGAAGAGCCCGCCGGTGACCCAGTCGTAGTACTTCAAAGTCGGCTTTGGCTTGTACACAAGCGTAAGAATTCCAATAAAGCCAAGGGCAGTGACACCCGCTGGAATGGCGTAGTTGGTCCACGGGAGGCTCGCCCATCTCTGATAGTGCGCGAGCGACGCAGTGAAATCCTCTGGTTCTCCAGCAGTCCAGAGCGTGAAGTGTGTGTACGGCAGATTCGCGTACACTATTCCAAGAAGGAAACTGGTGGCAGATACAGCAAGCGCGTTACCCACCGGGGTGATCTTTTCATAAATGCCCATTTTATGTCAGTAGAATGGTGGCGACGGGGCTTCTAGGGTGTTGAGAATGAACAATGTGTCCCAATCTTCACCGTTCAATCTTTCAAGCGCCGTCCTTCGATAAAGGCACGTGACGCTGTGCAGCAGCGCCGTGTGGAGTAAACAAGGGAATGGGATAGTGAATCTTGTTGGTAAGTGAGAAATAGTATAGGTGATATACAGGTTGTGCATCTTACTGTGCTTTAAACAGTTGATGTTCTGTTGGAACGTGTTCCAAGTGTTTCTTCAAGTTGTGCTCTTCTGTTAATTAGACAATAGTGATTGGAATGACGCACAATCATGCAGGTTGGTGCATAATCTGGCCCAGGAGAGAGCGATAGTCAAACAATAAACAGTGGTAGAGAGTACCCGATGATTGTGATAGGCTTTTAATTCTCAGACATTTAGCACACGGAGCCTGCTCATTGAAGCTTATATGGGAGCATCGCCTGCTTTATCAAAGTGTTGTGTGGCAGAAAGAGCAGTGTCTAGCCGGATCCTTCAGCTTCTCAGCAAGCTGTTGATGGTGTCCTCCACCTAAGGCACTGCCACTCACACAAATGAGTGGAAATTATCACTCAATAGAAAGTGCAAGCCGATGCTTAAATACATGACAACTGTTGATTTGTTTGTTGAGTTGTCTGTTGAGTTGTCTGTTGAATTGTCTGTTGAATTGTGGTGAGGCAGTGCTTAGGTGTTGTGCCTGCTGCTTAACATGTTCCTGCCCTTTCCTTGCCTCGTGCTGCGGAGGCCGCTTTGAAGTGGGTATTCCTTACTGGATCTCTAAACTGCTACGGTGCTTCAACTGTGAGATGGTCAAGTATGCTATGACATAAACGCACATGGTATCACGCAAAGAACTGCCGAGAGCGGTGGGGGTTTTATAACGAGTGTCGAAGTACCTTGTGTGCTTCGCTCTGCCGCAGCGCGGACAGCGTGCTCTTGAGGTGCTTGCCTCGCAGCACATTAGCCTCATGGCTAGCTGGTTAGCACAGCAACAGACCGTGTCCATTATGAGTCGTGGTATGCTTGGTCTATTGCCGAGTTGGCTTATCTCCTTGGCGTGTTCAGCCCAGTGGCTCCCAAGACATGAGCTCTTGCACCATACTGTCTCACTTCGCGCTGCAGAGTTTGTTCCTTTCCTTGCCAATTCCTGCCTTTAGCAGAAGCCCTGCCTTTGACAGGAGTCTTGCTTAAATTCTCGCGTTTTTCAGAACACATTCTCCCCAAGTTGCTGAACAATGGACCCCGGATCCCCCTCATCTTTTCGCGACAGACTTGCGTCTCTTACGACGAGAGATGGAGAGAATTTACATCTGCCAGTTTTCCAAAGGATATTCAAACGGTACTAGAAGGTCCTCATTATACCGAAATCACCAGGACCTTGATACGTATGACCTACAAGTTGATTGTACTTCGGGGATTAAAACGCAGCCATCCCTTCCGTCTGGTAAATATCCAAACAGCTATAGTCGCGCAGATAGCATTTGAGGACGAGGCCAAGTTCTCAGAAGCTATAGCTAGAAACGCGCTTGACAAGTTCTTGTA
The DNA here is from genome assembly GCA_002564235.1 of Saccharomycopsis fodiens. Classification (NCBI taxonomy): domain Eukaryota; kingdom Fungi; phylum Ascomycota; class Saccharomycetes; order Ascoideales; family Saccharomycopsidaceae; genus Saccharomycopsis; species Saccharomycopsis fodiens. Next base: position 2,629,783 of record JNFV01000002.1, read on the forward strand.
TCGCAAGACTGAAGAGGGTAAGCACCTCCGGCGTATGAAAACCGCTCTCCTTAAGAAGTTGCATCGCCAGCATCTGGACAAAGCGAAAGCCCGTGCCGCATCGCTTTTACTCAGTGAGCTCTACGACAAGCACAAGCTCGCGGGTCAAGTGGTTCAGAGTTTCTTGTATGAGGTTTTTCGGCAGTAACAGTGATAGCACAGTAACACTGAGACGGTCCAATGCATATCTCCAATACATATCTCCACTACATATCTCCACTGCCTCGCTACTGCCTCGCCACTGCCTGGTCGTCAGCGGAACTACAAGTAGTTACTGTTACATATTATAGTCAAACAATTGAGTGAGCAGTATTAGCTCTCAAGAGATCATATTTTGCAGCTCTTCGGAGGTCATAATTTGTAGCTCTTTGTAGATTCAGGGACTGCACGGCACGAATAGTGGTTATAGCTAAATAAGATCTCAAGTCGCAGTCACAAAATCTGGCTCTATCAAATACAATAGACTTATGTCGTCGTTACAACGACTGAGATCCACACAAGCCGCCTCGTGGTCCCCCACAACTCGGCCGACTCGCTTCTCCTCCATGCATGCTTGTGCATGTTGAGTATACAGCAGAGCACGAAGCAACGCTCCGACGGGTTGCCGGCAGTTTCACAACGGCGCGATCTGGTGTCTTCAAAATTCTAGGAGCCTAATGGATAGGAGCACAAATGGCGTTGCCACATCTATCAAAAACAGTGGTTAATCGGGTGGTTCTTCGCCACTGGCCGCACCGTAGATGATCGCATCTAAGGTTTAGCCCTAGCCCTGGAGCTGACCCTCTGATGGCTTGCACACACAACTTCCAGCCACTCCACCGTCGCACCACTGGCTGCTTACACGGTCCAGCACAGTAATACTTAGCTTACTTAGGTACAACTGCCAGTGCCACACTCGACAGCGCAGCGATGCTTCGCATAAATGCTCTTACAAAGATTGGACAAAACCTAATCAGTTAATAGTATTTACTAACAAATTTAAGCCTCAGTTGGGGCGGCGGCAGCCTCCTCCTTCTCCTCTGGCTTGGCCTTGTAGTCGATGACCGATGGCTCGCCAATTGGCTCCTCCTCCTTAGGGTCGTAGATCTGGACAAAGTCTGGCAACGACTTTGGTCCGAACTTGGACTGAGCTGGGTCCTTCATGATCTTGACCTTGATTCCAAGAACACCCTGTCTCAAGAGAACGTGTCTGATGGCAACGTCAATGAAGTCTCTGACTGGCTGACCAGAGTGGATCATGAAACCGTCCTGGAACTTCATGGACTTGGCACGGGCGGCTCTGAGCTTACCGGAGATGACAACCTCAACACCCTTGGCGCCGGACTCCATAACGTATCTGACGACACCGTAGGCGGCTCTTCTGATGGCAAGACCGTTAAGGAGCTTGTACTTGAGGGACTCGGCCTGGGCAACGGCAGACAAACCACGGTCCTGGACTCTCTCAACGAAGAGAACAATGGTGTTGTCGGCGAACTTGAATCTCTTCTGGACGAGCGAGGTGAGCTCGTGGATTCTGCGTCCGTTCTCACCGAGAACGGCCTGGGTGTGGGTGGCTCTGATGATGACCTCGGTCTTGGTTGGGGTGACACGGACCTCGACACCAGAGTATCCCTCCTCAGCGAGCTCTCTGGTGAAGAACTCGTTCAACTCAGCGTAGAAGACACCGTCAGCCACAAGCTTTCTTTTCTTAGAGATAATAGCGACCATTTTTGTTTGTTAGTTAAACCTAAGGAGGAGCGGAATTTTCACTATATCATGCAGACAATTTTTCTGGTGCACGTGATAATCTGTCGGCACGTGCAAGAAAAAAAAAAAGGTAATCTTTTTTGCTGTTAATCACGTGCATTGCTTGGGGGCATTGCGGACTTGTTAATCCGCACTCGCCTCGCCGCACCTCCACCCCGGGGCCCCCGGTCGGCGTCCTCCGCTTCTGCTTTATTTTTTTTTGACACTCGGCGCGGCGGCAAACCGCGCGCAGCGGAATAGCAGCCAGTACAGCGACGAGCGCTGTCTTAGGTGCCTCAACCTAGCGATGCCCCCGAGCTTAAGTTGATTCTGGAAGGCCTCTCTCTGATTCGGATAATTACGAACGGCCTAACTAAAACGTGGCCGACAACGCTACAACGCTTGTATGCTACGAGCTGATGTCGTTAGGCCCAAGTTGGGCTGCTCCAGAGTGAAACAGCGATCGTGCAACTCTGGATTCGCAGTGCGTCAGGATCTGCGCGAATTTCATCTCGAAATTCTTCCGCATCTTTCCTCGGGGGTAATTATTTTTCGCCGCTTTTCTGCTGCTCCAAACTGTCGAACAATCAGGCTCATTCTTGTTATGATAATAAACAACTATAACCGAGCCCAGGATCTCGGGGATTTACTAGGCACTGCAGCTGAGGGCCCGATTCTGCAGCGGCATGCGCTGGCTGGGTTTTTAGCGCCATACTGCCCTGCACTGCACATGCCGCTTTAGCAGCGCTGCGGCGCTAGGTTGGAGCACGCAGCCAGAGTCGACCGCAGATGCGTTGTGCAAGAACAATAACTTATGTGCACCGGATGAGCGTTGCACGCCCAGCGCCGTCGTTTGTCAGACAGCACCTTCTCACAATACCTGGCTTCGGCATAAGGTTCTTACCGTGCCCTCCTGTGCAGTGTCAGAGACAGCGCTGTCGTCAGCGCGTTCCTGAAAGGTTTTCCGGCGTGGAACTGCATCAGGGAGATGCTACGCTGGGTGAACCCATGGGAAGGCGAGGAAAAGTGCTAAGCCCCGCGGTTGTTTGGTTAGTTTCCCAGTCAGACCGCTTTTGGTAGCTGCAGCGGCAGAGGCCAAGAAAAAACAGTAACAGTGTACGTAGAGCACTGCAACCAAGCCAAGATCTTCCCATTCCACTACTTCTCCGTTCTATCCCATTCCCTTTGAATTGTTGCCCAACAGAAGCACCTTGCAAGGGCTCAGCCATTCCGTTTACCGTTAGCGGACCCCGAGCTGAAACTCCCCCAGTGTCTTTGGCATGCAGCTGCCGGTGACGTTGGTCAATTTAACTGCGTCAGCGGTACTCGCCTGAGCCACAGTGAGAGCAGACCTGCCGGAAAAAAATTGAATTCTAGATGGGGGTGTCTGTCTAAAGTAGGGGGAGCTAAGAAACAAGGGTGTGTGTGGAATGCAGCATCGTGAAACTGCGTATTTGAAAGGCTGTTCGTTCTCTCACTTCCCGTGCTATTTGGCCTCCCGTTCTCCTTCACATAAAACTAATTACCCACCGTCCCGTCGGTTCATGTTACCAGCCATTTGTCACGCAACCTAAATAGCGTGGCCCGGTTCCCTGCCTATTTAGTGCCTGGGTACAGTAGATAGACGACCTGCAGGCGCGGTTTTCCTCACCGCCGGACCTAGCGCCGTATCCACAGGCCGCCAGGCCGGGGCAGGCGCCGGAACTAGGCGCCCTGCTGGACGCTGCCGAACAATCATGCTATTTATGTCACTATGATTTTGGCGCCGGGCGGGGGGCCAAGCGTTTGCCATCTGGGCGCCAGCATCTGGAATTCATGCACAGGCGCGGAGCTGTCTATTCTCCCGAAACTAGACGTCTGGCACTCGAAACCCCAAGGGTAAATGAGACGGCGCCTAAATTCGCCAACACAGGGCGCAAGCTGTGACACACGGCGACACATGGTGACACACTGGTGACAAGGTGAACACCGCTGTGGAACTCACTAGTGACACCGCGTGGTGAGTGCGCTGCCGAGCACTGCTGAGCACTTGTGGTGAGTACGCTGCCGAGCACTCTGCTCAGCACTATTGTGGAATTGCGCTTATGGGGCTTTGCAAACGGTGTTCGTTTCCAGCAGTGTGCCTGCAGAGTTCACTCGCAGGGGCGAGGCGTGTACCAACGGGCTCTTTGTTTCCCTGGCAGAGATTTACGGAAACCCTCTCTTTAGACAATGTGAAGTGGTCTCTTTCGAAAATGTGAAGCGGTCTCTTTCAAAAATATTCCGCCTATGTCCGCTAGATTTCGGCACCATACGATATTATTCTCCGTTGGGGCGGCTCCATTCCGAGGCAGGTCTATCTCCGGGCGGCTCCCTCCCCTGCACTGAAGCCCTGCTCCGTGTTTTGAGCCCTGTTTAAGCCAGATCGACGGGTCGCCATCATTATTTCGGCACGCCTCATCTCTGTCAAAAAGTACACGGTTTCGGCACAAGCCATCTACAACTAAGAATGCTCATTGTCGGATTGACCGGCTCCATAGCCACGGGAAAGTCGACAGTTTCGAAGCAGTTGGAGTCCCAGGGAGTGCCCATCGTTGACGCAGACACAATCGCCAAGCAGGTCGTCGCCAAGGGGACCAGAGGTTATAACGAGGTTGTTTCATACTTTTCCCAATTTAGTGAAAACCTCTTATTAGAGAATGGCGAGCTCAACCGGGGGGAGCTTGGCCGGTTAGTGTTTGGCCCGTCAAACAAGACCAGGCTCAGAAAATTGAACTCCATTACTCATCCAAAGATAGGCGGCGAGATCTTTAGCCAGGTCTTGAAACACTACCTCAAAGGCAGGGGTCTTATTATACTAGACGTCCCCTTACTCTTTGAGGCAAAATACAACTATTTCTGCGGCACGATTGTCAATGTTACGTGCAACAGCGATATCCAGCTAAAACGGTTGATGGAGAGAAACCCAGAGCTCACAAAGAAAGAGGCCGAGAACAGACTTGCCAGCCAAATGCCGCAGCAAAAGAAAGTCGCCTTTGCCGATATCAACATCGACAATAACAGGGATCTAGAGGCTCTAACTCAACAGGTGGACACTGTCTTGCTGCAAATCCGGCCCCTGCCGCTTCTCACTGCTATCGAATGGATCCCTTTCATAGGCCTTTTCGTCGCGGCCTTCAGACTTGCGCAGAATTGGTTTCGATTCAGAAAGATGGATAAGTGGGAATAAGTAAGAGAGCGAATTACAGTCAAGAAAGTTGTTATTTTTTTTTTTTGTTAGTTTTTTTGTCGAATCTCCAATAGCTGGTGTCTAATGCCAAGCACCCAACTTTGAATTGTGGAGTAAGTCACGTGGCTGAGGATCATCGTAACAGATAGGCTTTGAACCCAAGTAAAAAAAACCTAGTTGAAGCTTTGAAGTCAGAAGCTAGATAAGCATCTATTTGGGTTAGGATTTGCGAGCTTGCTTGGAGTTGCTTGTTTGCTGAGAAGACAAGTGTGGACAAGAGCTTTTTTTCGGACTTACTTGGTTGCTGCATGCCGCTTATCAGACAGCAGGGTCAGCGAAAACAAAGGGAAGGCATTAGTAGTGCAAAGAGACGTATGTATTTTACAAAACAGCAAGGCTACCCGAATATCAGCCTAATCTCATAATCTCGCCTCACCATGTGTTTCGACTAGCCTATGCCTACCGCGGGGTATCTGGGCTCCCGCGCGGCGGTAGACTATTTCCTCAATAGACTATTGCCCGGAGATAAAACTGGACGCCCGCGGAGCTCCACTTTTCAATTGCTACTTCGCTTTCACACAGTTTCACACATTATCCACAACCAGTTTCTAGCACAATGCCAACAGTCTTAGTCAACAAGGACAACTTCCCATTCACTGCCGAGAAATGGGGCGAGTTCGAGAAGGCCCACCCGGACGTGAAGGTGATCTACGACGAGTCGAAGGGGCCAGAAGAGTTTGCTGGGAAGTTGGCCAACGAATTCAAGGATGTCGAAATCATCGCTGGCGTCAAGAACAACTACAAGCTTGACTCCGCGGTTTTCGACAAGTTGCCAAGCCTCAAGGCGATTTGCTTTGCCTCTGCTGGCTACAACCAGGTGGACTTTGAAGAGGCCACCAAGAGAAAGATCCAGATTTCCCGGGTGTACGACCTCGACACCCTGACTGCCGACACCAACCTTTTCCTTCTTCTTGGAGCCATGCGTTTCTACAAGCAGGGAATCCTCGATCTTTACAACAACAAGACGTTCCGCAACCCGGACCAGGTCGGCATTGCCCCGAGTGGGAAAACCGTGGGGATCATTGGTCTTGGTGCCATTGGGAAGCAGGTCGCTGCGAGAATCAAGCCATTGGGATTCGAGAAAGTGATTTACTACAACCGCACGCAAGCCGCGGCCGACGTCGAGAAGGAGTTGGGCGTGGAGTATGTCAAGACCGTGGACGAATTGATCAAGCAGGCCGACATCATCGACCTCAACTGTGCGCTTACCGACGAGACCCGCAACTTGATTAACGAGGAGCGCATCCAGAGCATGAAGGACGGCGTCATCATTGTGAACACCGCGCGTGGCGAGGTCATTGACGAGACTGCTTTGATCAAGTACTTGAAGAACGGCAAGATTCTCTCTGCCGGGTTGGACGTGTTCCACAACGAGCCGAACATCAACTACGAGATCGTGCAGCTTGAGAACGTGATTGCGTTGCCGCATTTGGGCAGCTACTCGAAGGCCACCAGAACCAATGCTCAGCTCACGGTGTTCAGAAACGTTGAGAGCTACCTCGAGAGCGGGAAGGTTGTTACATACATCGGGGAGCAAAAGAACTTGACGTGGTAAACAGTGCTCAGTTGACAAGCAGCCTTTGAAGAGTTTACTCAATGGAATTGTCACTTGACACTTTGTAGCGGATGGAGTCGAGAAGAATTTGTAAATGCTGAATATATTTGCAGAGCATGGTAGCCTAATTTATTTGTCATTGAGAAACGTCCTAGAGAGGAGCTGGTCTTTCGAGAGCAGTGGACCGCGAAGCGGGACGCTGCAATGTGCTGTAATGAATAGACTTGTCTTCCATATCCCACCGCTACTGCTTTCAACAGACTTCTTGAAACCTGAGTGCAGAGACTCGGACAGTTTGTGACCGCGGTGCCTTGTTGCTGATCTCTTGGTCGCAGTGTATGCTGCGCCCGAACTACTGCCAGCCATCTCACTAGGCGTCTGCTGCTGTTGTCTACTATGCCATACAACACTTACAGTTAGTCAGGCAACACTTGACCACAGTTAGTCAGGCAACCCTTGACCACAGTTAGTCAGACAGCACTGATTACAGTTAGTTCGACAACATTTGATTGCCCCACAGCGTCTCGCTGACGCTCGCCACTGCTAGTCAGACAGCACTTGGTTACACCGCAACGTCTCGCTAACGCTCGCCACTGCTGAGGGGTCACGATTGTTGCCCGTGCAGGACGCAGCGTGGAGAAGGAAAAGAACACCTCCTAGAAGGTGCATCAGAATACGAAAGAAGCGGGCTAATACAACAAGACAAGCATGTAGCGTTGCTCCGTTGCTCCCGGTGAATACAATCCGGTACACAGGAACTGTTTCAGTCGTAAGATTTGTGTTCCAACCATGTCTGTCGAACCCCAGCTCATGCCCCTCGGCAAAATGTAGATCCCATGCAAGATCGAAAACCAAATTTTCGGCAGCTCTGAATACCTTGAAACTTTGATCGAAGGCCTGAATCACCCAATGACTCACCACTTGATCAAAAACGGCTGGTTCTACGAGCAGTCCGAATCCTTCCCCGGGCAGTCGTTCGGCCTCAAGGTGGATGAAATCCTTTTGAACGACCAGCTGGAGTTTCAGGACATTCTTGTGTTCAAGTCGTCCGACTATGGCAACGTGCTTGTGCTCGACGGAATCGTGCAATGCACTGAGCGCGACGAGTTCTCGTACCAGGAGCTCATCACCCACGTGCCGATGTTTGCGCACCCAAGTCCCAAGAGAGTGTTGGTTATAGGAGGGGGAGACGGCGGGGTGGTGCGCGAGGTGTTGAAGCACGGGGTGCAGGAGGTGGTGCTTGTGGAGATCGACGAGTATGTCATCAATCTCAGCAAGAAATATTTCCCCAAGATGTCGTCTGGATTCAGCGATGAGAGAGTGAAGATCGTTTTGACTGACGGCTTCAAATTTTTGAAAGAGAATGAGACCAAGTTCGACGTCATCATCACAGACTCCAGCGACCCTGAGGGGCCAGCCGAGAACTTCTTCCAGATAAACTACTTTAGACTATTGAATAACACCCTTCTGGAGACGGGTATCATTATTCTGCAGTCGTCGGAGAACATTTGGCTCAATTTGGACAAGATTGTGGAGTTGCAAGCCGAATTCAAGAAGGTCTTCCCATCTGTGCAATACTGTTACACGTGCACTCCGTCGTACACCTCTGGCCAGCTCGGGCTTATTGTTTGTTCGAATCAAGAAATCAAGTTGAACAAACCATTGCGTGAGTTGCCGGAAAAAAACTTCAGCTACTATAACAAGGAGTTGCACTCCGCTGCTTTTGTGCTCCCAGAATGGGCCCACAAGAGACTAAATTAGCTGTCGCTCTTTACGCCCAATGACAGGCATATACTTGAATCCAATACATTTACTTTTGTTGCTCAATACAGAGGCGTAGCATGATATTTGGAGGTGGTGCATTGCTTTAAAGCAGTGCAGTAACTCACGCCTGTAACTCACGTTGGATTGTGGTCTGTCGCTGATCGGTCTACATTTACTGCCTGGCACGTACTGCACACACAATACGGCATGGTACAAGTATGACTAGAAGTATGACTAGATGTGACCTGGTAAGATTTAATTTGTTTGACAATGTGTGACTACTGCCACTCATACAACATGCCCCACGGTGCAATGCCAATGGTTGGCAACTGCTTCGCCTTAGCTAGTAGCTACATAATTTATTAAACATTAATTATCTAAACTGAATTTTTAACAACTGTCTGGGGCCAATGGAAGACTTCAAAATCGTCGCAGAATGCATTTCTACAACGATTTCTCAGACGGCTCATGCTGGACCTCCTCCACCTTGAAATTGCTCTGGATCGACTCGTCATCGCCCAACAACGAAAGGTCGTACCCCTCGGCCTGCAAGTACTCAAGGAAGTGCTTGTCCTCGTTCACCATGGCCACTGGCGACACGTCTGGCAAGAAGAAAAGCGCAAGAATCGCAGCGAAAAGCGCAAGCGACGACGCAATGTAGTACGGCACCTGCAAGCCATAGGTCTTCTCGACACGCGGGAACACCCAGGTGCCGATAAACGCACCGATCTTTCCAATGGCGGCAGCAATAGAGTAGTACGTTCCTCTCACTGGAGTCGCGGCGGTCTTGGAAGCAAGACACCCGATGTTGTCACCCGGTCCAAGCTCGCCAAAGGTCATGAAGAGTCCGTACATGACGGTGAACCCGGCAACGTGGTGCTGCAAGGTAGGGAAGGCGCCAGCAATGGCGTAGCCAAAGATGCACTGGAGGGTGAGTCCCAACACGAGGGTCAAGCGAGGGCCAATGTAGTCAGCAAGGACGGCTCCCAAGAAGGCGCCGGGAATGTAAAAGAGGTTGAAAACAACGTTCCAGCCAAAGGTCTTGTAGAGGTCGCCGTCTGGGATGATGGACTTGAGGATGTTCGTGGAGTAGATACCAAAGGCGTAGGCACTAAAGTCGTAGATGAACCAGATGATCGACACAATAGTGAGACGGAACCAGTAAAATTTGAACAACTTTCCGTAAGGAAGCGAGGTCTTCTTGAAGCGGGTCTTCTGGAAGTTCGGAGACTCCTTGAACTTGAGACGGAGAAAGAACAACGACAACGGCCAGATGGCGCCGATACCAAGGGTGATTCTCCACACCGGCGTCAAGTGCTTTGGCGTGCAGATCCATAGAAGCACCATAGGAACGAACGAAGAGACGACAAAACCAGAGTCGATCGCAAAGTTGGTGAACCAGATGAAGTATCTGTTTCTGCGTTTCGCCGGAAGCAAGGCAGAGGCCTCGGCGCAGGCCACAGAACCCGTCGGGTACTCGGACCCGATTCCGATTCCGAGAAAGAAACGGTACGCAGTGAGGGCGGCAAGCAACCCGTGGATGGAGCCCTTGTATCCCCAGGCCCCGGCGCAGAGAATGGAAAACACGACCAAAAGAGAGTTGGAAATGATCATTCCGGTCTTACGAGAAAACTTGTCAGAGACATAGCCAAAAGATAATTGGCCCACAACCGTTCCCACAAACGCAATAGAGCTCACGTTGGAAATGGCGTTGCTGTCGGCGTACTCCTTTGGGTAAAGCGTGGCCAAGCACGTGGAGGCCGTGGAGATCGAATTATTGACGTAACCATCACTGAACAACCCGGACCCCGCGGTGATGACGGTCCAGATCTGGCCCTTGCGTGCGGTTCCGCTGACCTCACTCTCGAGGTGGATTGGCGCCCCCTCGTGCGAGTCTTCTTGGTTGATGCTCTCGTCGGTCTTGGAGTATGTGATTTCTCTCTTGGCGCGTGCGGTCCAGCCGTAGAGCAAGTCGCCCGCCGATTTCGGCAAGTCGCGAGAAAGGACACCCATAGCGAGACGGAGTGTTGTGTGAGTCGGTGGTGTATAACAGAGGACTCCTTTGGATTGTGGGGCGGGCGGCTTATATAGACTAGATAGCAGGCATGATGACGCACCGCGCTGCAGAACTAAGGCCTGAACAGCCAGACTTTTGCCGGCCTTGCAGGAATCGCCTGCGTGATGTGTGACAGAGGGGGGGGAAGGAACAACGCACGGCAAGCAAAAAGCAAGGGAGATCGAACAAGAACATGTGTTTTTCGGTCTCTGCGACTCCCCTGGGCTACTGCTTGTCTCCATTTTTTATTCAAAGTTGTGTTTGTGGGTGCTGGAACGTCACCACGTATGGCCCTTGGGCTTTGGCCGCTTGGGGCAACGGTGCAGCAGGCATGTGATTGCTGTCTCGATCTGTTGGGCACGTTTTTCCCCCGAAGGAAAAACCTGGAAAGCCAGAAGCACGGACTTAAACGAGGGCCAGACAATAGCCAGCGGTTTGATCGGCATTGTCACAAAAAAAATGTAGCAAACCAGGGAACGGGGGGGGGGGGCTCCTTTGTTATAGAAAATCAATTTATTTACTCGCCTTTCTCACTCCCCTGGGCCGTGTGGTCTGTCCTCAAACCAGCGTCCTTCAAAAATCACTTTGCTCGCTTGCACGATGCATGGTGCACAGCCGTGGAACGGTGCACCCACCTAATCACTGAAACGTGGGTGGTTTCCTAACGGGGGGATTAGTGGGGTAAGAAAAAATTAAGTGAAAAACACCGTGGGTTGCCATAGCGAGACCGCCGTAACAGCTCAACAATCGTTGACGGGTCAGTGCTTAGTCACACCTCTGCTGCGCTAGACTGCTGTTGCAGATCATAGCCCCAAACGACCATGGTTGCTCAGGGTGTGGAATCAGCATCGGGCCGACCTTCGTAGCTTAGCTCTTGGCCCCTTGGCGTCCCGTGCAAATCGCTTACCCAAATCCCCGGCTCTGGATTCCGTTCCTCCCTGCCCGCCAATCCCAATCGCCTTCCCTTTCTTGGCACTTCGCTGCCTCAATTAGCTATCTCCCGTGACTTGCCGGATCCAGCACTTGGCAGGGCCAATTTAGCCCACGCCTAGCCGAAATCGGCGAATTACTAGAAACCCATGTTTATTAAATATTCGGCACACCTCCTGGAATCGATCACTTTTGGCCCTCGCTTGTCAGTTGGCTCCGCTCTGCATGTGCCTCACTTCCAACGTCCGCGTACCGAGATTTAACCAGAGTTGCATGACAATCGGAGACAGTGGCAGGCTTACATGTTGTGGGGAACGCATGGAATAAAAGTGGGTATCATGAAGTGGTACACAAGGGCTTAGCCAATGTGCTCGATGTAAATGAGCCAAGTGAGGCTTAAGGCGCCTCTTCTGCTCAGCTCACGACCTTCTCCGTAACAGAGGCCACCTCCTTCTTCTCATTGATGGTCGACAGATCGGAGTCGTAGTCCTCAATAACAATCTTGCTCTGCTGCTGGCAGTCATACGGCAGCTCTGGGATCTCCGAATGAGATGAGTAGTCAAGAGTCTCATCAAGGGTCGAGTCACTACCATCACTGCTAGTGCAATTTCCACTGCCAAGAGAGGACATGTCAAAGCCCGTGCTCTCCAAATAACTAAGAAACATTTGGTCTTCTTTGTTCATGGCTGAGGGACTGACGTCCGGAAGAAATATAAGTCCCGCGACTGCTGCGACAAGTGCCAACGCAGACGCAAGATAGTATGGCGCTTGCATTCCGCTGTTGGACTTCTCGCCGCCAAAGTTCTTGATGATGATAGGAAAGATGTATGTCCCTGTGAAAGCCCCGATCTTACCCACTGCAGCAGCAACAGAGTAGTAGGTACCGCGGATCGCGGTGGCACTAGTTTTCGAGGCAAGGCATCCTATGTTGTCGCCCGGGCCAAATTCCCCCATCGACATGAAGATGCCGTAGATTATGACAAATCCGGCAACATTGTGTTTGAGTGCTGGAAAGAAGATGCCGAGGATGAGACCAAAGGCGGCTTGCAAAGTAAGACCAACCACAAGTGTCAAACGTGGACCCAAGTAATCTGAAGAGATTGCTCCCAAAAATGCCCCCGGAATGTAGAACAAGTTCAACACAATGTTCCATCCAAACGTCTTGTACAAGTCGTCGTCGGGAATGATGATCTTGATGATGAAAGACGAGTAGAGGCCAAACGCATAAGTGCAAAAGTCGTAGACAAACCAAATGAGAGAGACGATCAAAAGACGGAACCAATAGAATTTGAGCACGGTAAGATATGGGATTGTCACTTTCTTGAAACTGTTTTTTTGAAACGTTTCATTCTCTTTGAACTTCATGCGCATGAAGAACAACCCTAACGGAAAGACGGCACCAATACCAAGGGTGAGTCTCCAGACGAGTTCCAATTGATGGGTTTTGAAAATTCCCAATAGAATCAAAGGCACAACGGCACTCACGACAAACCCGACATCAATCGAAAAGTTTGTAAACCAGCAGAAGTAACGGTTTCTCTTTTTTGCAGGGAGCATGGCCGATGCTTCGGCGCAAGCTACAGAGCCGGTGGGGTACTCAGAGCCAATGCCGATTCCAAGAAAAAAACGGTAGATGGTGAGGGCTGTGAGCATTCCGTGGACGTTCTTAGGGCCGGCATATGAGGCGGCACATAACACCAGGAAAAGCACAAGGAGCACCGACGAGATGAGCATCCCGGCTTTTCTGGAGAATTTGTCGGAAACGTAGCCAAACGAGAGCTGCCCAAGGACTGTACCGACAAAGGCAATGGACGAAACGCTGGAAATCGCACTTGAGCTGGCGTATTCCTTGGGGTATAAGGTCGCCAAACAAGTGGACGCCGTGGAGATGGAGTTGTTGATGTAGCCGTCGCTGAACAAGCCGGAGCCCGCCGTCAAAATTGTCCAAACGATCTCTTTTTTAGTATGAGCGGGGCCTTCCAGAGATGGTTCTTCGTCATCTCCAGCATGTTCTTCGACGCTTTTGTTGAACAACATCTCACTTCTGGCCCGCTTGATCCAGCCATGTGTGAGGTCCCCAAACGACAGGGGGAGGTCTCTTGTTAGATGGCTCATTTTCTTCTAACTGCAGTAATTAGCTTCAGCAAAAAACGGCTAGCTTCTGGCGACCGTTCCTTATATACACTACCACTCCCGGATGCCTCATGGCACATTCCTGCAGGGTGTCGCCGTGCATGATGGATATCGAGCCGCTGGGACAATGCATCCGTCCCCATCTGCCCACGTTGAAAGGCATTAAAAAAGTAAGGTGAGTACAAAGTGGAGGACTTATTAAAAACATTGCACTTGCTTGGCAGTAGATAATGGCACTCAACAATGCTCCACACATGCGGCGCTGCTGCTTACTCCGCGAAATCTACATCCACACATAATACGCACATGCTTTCAGCGCACACTTCAAAATCACGGAGGTTGAGCAAAGCCATATCAAACAGTCGATAAATGGATTTGCCAGTTTTTTATTTTCATTCAGTCTCTTGAACAGCAGCGTCCCCGACTTCGCGGTTCACCGCTTGCCAATGCCGGGTAACCGCATCGATAAATTTTTGGCTGCGTAATGAGCTATAACCACAAGCTGGTAACCACACACACCACACATTTACAACATCCTCTACTCATGTCCCGAGTCGGAGTATTGGCGTTGGGCCCCGCGGGAGCCGGAAAAACTTCCTTTTGCAACGCTTTGGTGAAACACATGCAGCAGATCGGCCGCGGGTGTCATATTGTGAACCTCGATCCGGCCGCTGAGGCCAAAGAGTACGAGTTCACAGTCGACATCCGTGATCTCATATCGCTCGAGGATGTGATGGAAGAGCTCAACTTGGGGCCGAACGGGGGGTTGGTCTACTGTTTTGAGTTTCTCTTGAAGAACTTGGACTGGCTTGACGAGGAGACTGGCGAGTTCAACGACGAGTTCCTCATCTTTGACTGTCCCGGGCAGATCGAGTTGTACACCCACATTCCAGTGTTCCCGGCCATTGTGAAGCACCTCACGCGCAACATGAACTTCAATCTCTGCTGCACGTATCTCATGGAGTCGCCCTTCTTGATCGACAAGGCCAAGTTCTTCTCGGGGACTCTCAGTGCGATGTCGACCATGCTTCTTTTGGAGTTGCCCCACATCAATATATTGTCCAAGGTGGACCTTATCAAGGACCAGATTCCCAAGAAAGATCTCAAGAAATATTTGAATCCGGACCCATTGCTTCTCGCGGACGACGATGCAACCCATACCACTTCGTCACAACGCTACAAGAAGCTCAATCACTTGATTGCCAACATGGTGGAGGAGTTTGGCATGGTGCAGTACCTCCCGCTCGACATCAACTTGCCCGAGCTGTTGACGACGATTTTGAGTTATATTGATGATGTTACGCAGTGGTCTGAGAACCAGGAGCCGAAGGATCCCTATGAGGGGGTCGAGGAAGATGAAGAGGATGAGTAAGCACTGGCGAGCGCTAGCGAGACAGTGCGGCAGCAGTGTATGGGCCAAATGCTGCGGTGCTGCTTTTTGAAATTTTGTTGCAGCGATGGAATTTTGTGGTCAGTGTCATCCTGGAGAAACCGTGGCCGCGTTTTTAGATGCTGCAATGAAGCACTCTCAGTGGTCACAGTGGGAGTGAGATAGCATGGAATGAACTGAGCAACGGACAGCGAGTGATTTCTTCGGCGGAAGACTAATAAAAATAAAGAGTAATATTGGTGGCAGTGCTGTGCTGGTGGTTGGACTGTGTCAGTGATTACGCTGTGTCAGTGAGTGTATATGGTTTTCACTGCCACCATAGTTATGGGTAATAGATGGGATCTGTACTTCGCGTAGGCATGGCGTAATGCCAGCATGGAAGTTTGCACAACAATTCAATTCTTCCAGACTGGATCAAATACAATTTGCAATTTTATTTGTACCGTTCTAGGTTACGTTTTAGCTTTGCGCGCGTATGTGCGGCTCTCACTCAATGCTCAACGTGCAAATCGATGACCGACGATCGCACCAGATAAACTCCAGGGCCCTGTCAGCTAGAGGGTAGGAGAATAGGAGCCAGCAATTCGCCGAAACTCCGCTGATTGGGGAGGCGGTGTCACTCGCTAATTAGAATCCCGGGATCAACGAGGTGCTTATTAATGCACCAATTTGGCTCTGGCGTGGAAAACAAGGTATAACGTTTTGCGGCAGCCCAAAGTAAGCTCAGCTTTCTAAATAGCATTTGTCGGAAGTCGGGCCAAAACAGGAACCAAGCGATTCAGTAATTTTTGCCGGGTTTAAGCTTGGCTGTTTGTGCACAAGGGGCCACAAGGAGCGTGCCAAGGAAAACATTGGGCTGAGTTGCAAGGGTTGTGCTCAACCAGGATCTAAGATCTCAGATCTCAGGAAAGCGGTTTTTGGAAAGAAGATTCAAAAGGACGGTCTCGCGCGCTCTTCTGTATTTACTAGTCCCTACTAAATGTTCGTAATCGTTGATCATTCTATAAATCATTGTTGCTGAGCAGCAGATATGACTGTCGCCTTCCTGGCAGCATAGCTGTCTTCTTCCTGGAAACATGGCTGTCTTCTTCTTTTTTCTAAGAGTATGTTCGCTAAGCCGGTGCTGTTGGTGCTGTTGAGCGCCGATCGCCTCGTTTTGCTGCCTTACTCCTCTCTTCTGGAGACCACTCCGCGTAACACCTTGATCTTGCCAAACGGAGTATCCACGACGTTTCTCTCATTCACCGCCTTGTTATTCTTCGAGCGGTTCCGGTACTCCATGCCGGCCACGGGCCAGTTGCACTTCAATCCGAGCCGCTCGCACTCCATACAGGTATCTCGTCGCTCGCAGCAGCGCTTCTTTCTGCCTCGACACGTAAGGCACCCCATCCGCAGGCGCTTCGACGACACGGGCTTGTGGCTCTTCAGCAGCTTTCGGCTGCCGTTCACAGGGCTGTCCAGGTTTGTTATCGGGGAGCCCAGGGGCAGCTTGTCGTGCTGCTGGGGAAGCAGCGCCGTCAGTGCCAGCGACAGCAGGTTTGTGCGCGACGTGTCAAACGTCTGCAACATCTCGTCGCTCTTCAGCAGGCTCAGCGGGAGCCCGACGCCGTTGGGCTCGCCGTAGTAGTACCCGAGCTGCCCGTTGGCGTACGGCTTGTCGTCGGGCGGATAGCCCATGAACTTGGGCTGGTCGCGGCGCTCGGGGTAGCCGTACTGGACCCCGTACTGCGGCATCTGCTGCATCTGTGGATACATCTGCATCTGGGCGAGGGAGTCGGGGGGCATCTGCTGGCCGTGAAACTGGGCGTGGTATGGCGGTTGCATGGGGGCAGAGGGGTCTTGGTCCTGGCGTGGGGGCTGGGGCTGGTTGTTCATGTAGAGCATTTGCTGCTGTTGATTATTGTAAGGCGCGTGATGCTGGGGAGCCTGTTTATCTGGATGTGTGGACATGAGGTGTGTGTGAGGAAAGGAAGGCCATAAGCCGAATTAATAACAGGAGTGGGTGATAGCTGTCAGGAGAGCACTGTGGGTGTGTGTAGGGGCACTGGTGGTGGGCGGCTGGATATGAGTGCTCGGGAAATCCTTTTAGGCGAAGGTACGCTGGAGTGCGCTACAAGCCGAGCGGATATATATATATATCATGCGAACCACGGTAATCCAAATCAAGTGATATGGTTATTGTGCCCAAGAGAAACTGAGGTCCAGAAGTCCAGCAGAAGGGAGAGCGCACTGCGGCGTGAGGCAATCCCACGCATGCGTGCCATATGCAAAGAGTTCTGCGATAATTCATCAGTGGTGGCTTCGTGCGCTGCACGACAGTGCGTCCAGCGGCAGGGCAGACGCCAACCTAAGTTCCTTTTCAGCGCCCACAGCGGCGCCGGCGCACCGTAGCGGGCTGTGCCGATGGTAGGGCGGCGCCGGTTTCTAATGCTTACTTAAG
Source organism: Saccharomycopsis fodiens (assembly GCA_002564235.1). NCBI lineage: Eukaryota > Fungi > Ascomycota > Saccharomycetes > Ascoideales > Saccharomycopsidaceae > Saccharomycopsis > Saccharomycopsis fodiens. The sequence goes on from JNFV01000002.1 coordinate 2,647,083, forward strand.
AGACGCCCGCCTTTGTCTGTTCGCCTGTCCGAGCGCGCCTGCCGGCACAGGCGGAGCCATGCAATCCACCCGAGGTAGGGAATATTTTCTGGAATACGCAAATCGCTGGAAAATGTTGGGGACCCCCGGCCAGCAGTGGGCTGGTATTCACGCTCGAAATATTATCCCCCAAGGTTTTGTGGCAAACCGGGGTATTCACTTTACATGTCAACCGGTGGGCACCGCACACTGGGCTAACCCTCACTAATGTATATTAACTTTGTTTGATTGCGCTAGTGCCTAGAGGGGCAGGGGCGCGCCGGGGAATAGCCCCCCGTGCAGCAACAAACACACTGGCCGCCGTTGGCCACCCTGAATCTCTCAGGGCTTCGCATCGCGCAGCACGGCGTTGGAATTTGCGATATTCACCGTCAAGCAATAAGCAATGGCCTAAGGATGCCCCGCGTGTAGCCCCAAGTGGAGCTGCCAACCAATTTGCCTCGGCGCTGCCAAATGTGCTACTTCCGGGCGCCGAAAGTGCCTAGGAGTGCGGCGTCGAGCGTAAGACGCGAAGGCCAAACGGGAAACCCGCAAGGCAGCGCTGTGTATGTGTATGTGCTGCCTGCCTGTTTTTGGCATGTTTTAAAGCATGTTTTTTTGGCATGTTTTTTTGGCATGTTTTTTGGGCATTGTTTTGGCAGGCTTGCTGGGTGCTTTTAGACTGAGGCATGTTTTTTTTTTCGGATGTCCGTATCCACAACGCCTGTTATTGCGCGCCGAAGCGCGCCTCCCGCAATTGTCTGCGCCGGGTCAACTTCCCCGATCTGTCACAACCCCGGCGGGCTCCTAACAAGAGCCCGTCCCTATGCCAACTGGGTTTGGGCCACCCCTCGGCACTCTGCACCTCGCCTATCCCTGGCGCTGGCACGCAAGGGATCCGCCCAAAACCATACGGGCGCCTACTGGCACTAGGCAGCAGCCGGCGCTTATCTAGAAATCCGATCAGAATGAGTAGGAGAACCCCGCTCCTTGTAAGACACCCGTCGGGCGTATCCTCAAATACGCCAGCGCCACGGCGTGTCAGGCGGTGCGATTCCGTGCTTGCACAAGGGCCCACCCCCTCTTCGCCGCCGCTGATATCGGCTGCTGTGCGCGTCACGTGCCTGTCGGACTCCTGCGCTGCACATCCCCAGCTCTCAATCTGGCAACAAACCTAGTCAGGCTATTGTTGGGTGTCTGACCCTTATTTGCAAGCGCCAACCTTAAATGCCTGGAATTCTCAGTAAATGAGTACTTATGTCATGGGCGGCATCACATACGACAATAGGAGGCCCCCAAGAGGTGCAGTTCTTTGTCAGCAACAACTGTCCGTAATTGCATGTCTCACACTGTAACTCTCTAACTCCAATACGCCTCTGCTGCTGCTTCCAGTTACCTACTTGTGCCCCGCTTCAGCAGAGCACAAAGTAAACCTTGTTGCTTTGTTGTTAAGATTCGGCTGCAGCGACAGTTTGGCGCCCGGTGCTGCCTCTGCCGCCTTCCGCTGGGTTTATTCCTTCTTTCCATGCGCCCGGCTATCTTCCCTCTTTGATGCTTCCATGCACCGCTGTCGTGGCAGCGCTCTGCGATTTTCCGGCAGCGTTGCCTAAACCGCACAGGTGATATCACCCTGTGGCTTGAGGTGAACACGCGCGTGGCACGCAAACGGCGGGCGCCAATCTTGGAGATCCACGAATACGGTTAGCGAGGAGGCCTGCACCGGGGGAGACTGGCAACGTCGCGAAGGTTGAGAAGTGGTACCCCGATCGGGAATTTCCACGGCGGTACAAAAGTGGCACCAAGAGTGGCACGGTGATACCTGCGGTTATATTAGAGATGACATCAAGGGTGACGTACCACAGCAGTATCAGATATAAAAAATCTCGCCGATGCAGCTCCGGGTATATGATTTGAACTCTGTCCCTGCTCGTTATGCAATGCGCACTTCGATCTGGGCGCCATAACGAATAACGGTTTCTCCGCTGCTCCTTCGTGCCTCTTTCGTACCTGCTGACAAAGCACACTTGGCCAGCCGAGAGACTCGGTGGAACCCTCGGCTGCAGATAACTTCGCGAAGAAAACTTTCTTAAGGTTTTCGGATTCCGTATTCTGTGGGAAGAAGATTCCGCCACGGAAACTCCGAACAGCAGGAAGTGCGTACCCGTAGCCCTGGAACGGTTTCAAAGCCAGCAGTTTTCTCAATACCAAGTTCCAGGCGCCATAAGGATTCAGGATACCGGTCCCGCAGAAGCGTACGCACGCCACAACTGTGCCAAGAAATGTGCAGGACCACACGCACAGCATGCGCAGAACACACCCGAGAAATTTGCAAAAACGATGCGCCGAGGAACCTCCCGGAATCCTCATTCCATGGATTGGCAATGGAATTCTCCGTGGAACACGCTGCTCTTATTATGACTCTGCAATTACATGTAGCCTGCCAGGTACTCCATGGAAATCAGTGCACCAACTTATTGCCATTTATACATCGGCTGTCTTCCCGCCCAAACGTGTCGGAAGTGGACAACATTAAAGCAGTGGCAGAATACCTGTGCTACGCACCATCTTTGACACCCTATTCTTCAGGCTGCCGCACTGTCACGTAGTTGCTGACTACCGAATGGTCACTGCCAGGCAATTACTGTCGCGGAATTACTCACTTTTCCGAATTGCTGGGTATCGCACTAGCAACATGCTAAGCTGCCTGTGCTCAACTACAACGTCTCGTGCGACTATGATTGTAATGCTAAATACTAACTTCTAAAGTTATTGAAGCGCACTGCCAACTGCTCACTGCTGGCGTCTGAGGTTGCTCTATTGCACAGTACCAGCTGCTGCAAGACCTGCTGGACAGACCACGAAAGTGTACATTAGTACACTGGCTCGCTCTGTCACTAGTGCGCTATTGCCACTGCTCATTCTCCAACTGTATAAACAAACTCAACCCGTACTGCTCCTGGACAATCTTCTCCACCCTCTTTTTGATGATCGTCGAGTTCTCGCCATCGCCATACAAAATGTGGATATACCCGATCAACCCCGCCGGCTTCACCTCTTCGGTCCCATGGGAATGCCCGTGGTGACCAGGCTCCGCGGCATCCTTCCAAACCTTAATCTTAGTGATATCCACCACCCCCTGGATCTCAAACACGTCGTTGAGAACATCGGTGACGAGCGACTCCGGGTCGCTGTAATCGCCCAAGTTCTCACGCTTGTTCAATATGAGGAGTAAGTTGACAAACGAGTTGCGAATGAGTGGGATGGAAGAAAGGAGGATGAGTGCGATGATGAAAAGGGACGAGAGAGGATCAAGTATTTTGATGGTAGGGAAGTACAACAAGAGGATGGTACTCACGATAACTCCCAACGAACCCAAGGTGTCTGCAAGGATGTGGAGAAAGATACCCTGATCGTTCTCGGACGCCGCCGCGGCTTCTTTCTTGGTCAATTTCTGATGAAACTCGCCGCTCTCACACTCCTTCCCCTCATGGCTGTGCTCGTGCGAGTGGCCCGAGCCGCCTCCGCCAAGCAAGGCAGTGATCAGGTGACTATGTCCACCTTCCTCCTCTTCATGCCCATGGTTGAAGGCGAAGATTCCCACCAAGTTGACCAAGAGACCAAGGATACTGACAACAAGAAGTTCGTTGATGTTCTTGAGCGAGACAGGGTTAAGGATTCGGTCAATAGACTGGAACAAGATGTCCTGGACAATCAGCAAAAGAAGAATCCCGTTGACGAAGGCGGCAAGTGTCTCAATGCGGGCCAAGCCAAAGGGGTACTTCAGAAGCTTCGCCAAGCTGAGGGCACCAATCTTCAGACCCTTTTGGATGTTAGTCGCAGTGGCTGACACATCATGGCTATGCTCATGGCTGTGTCCATGGTCGTGGCCATGTTCATTATGATGTTCCTCGTTGTAAAAAATACTAGTAATTCTCTTGGAAATAAGTTTGGCAAACAAACCAATGGCCAACGAGGAGCAGTCCAATAACATATGGAGCGAGTCCGAAAAAAGACCGAGCGACTTGGAGCGAAACGAGTAGAGCATCTGCACAAACATGAAGCTGAAGTTGAGGAGAAGAAACTGGAACATGCTTTTCGTCTCCTTGCTTTGATAAAGCTGTTTGATAAATGTCACCACCGAGTCAAACGACGCCTTCACCGAGACCTTCGCATCGTGCTCGTCTGCGAGGAACGGCAAGAAATATGTCACAAGATTGTTCAAGGGATTGTTAGATGAAGCCGCAGGCTCGTCCGCAATGACCTCCTCTCTTTGCAAGCCGAGCCCATAGACCTCTCCGTGGCTGTGGCCATGCTTAATGTGGCCGTGCTCACTATGGCTGTGGCCATGATCTTGGGGTGTCTGCTCATGACTGTGGCCGTGATCGTTGTATGGGGCATAGGCCTGTGGGTTATACGGCTGACTGTAAGAGGCGCTCTTGCCATGTCCAGCATGACTGTGGCCGTGGTCATTGTGGTCATGGCTATGGTCATGGCCATGGTCATTACTCTCATGGCTGTGACTGTGCTCTTCGTCTTTCTTACTACCCGCCCCAAAAGAAAAGTCCCCCGACACCTCGAAATCGTCGTCGTCAGAATCGTACCGCGGCAAGTCCCGCGGCTTTCTGCCGCGCCGCGTGTTCGATTCCACAACAGGCACCTGCGGCACGGGTATTATTGTGTCAATGACCTCGCCAGTTGTGACCAAGGTCGGGTCAGCCAATGGTGAAGCGTAGGTGTTTCTTGTTTCACTGCCATTGCTTGTGCTTCCTTTAGTATTTGCCAAGTCTGATGGCAGGAACTTCTGCGCGATTGGAGAGACCTCCTCTTTCTCCTCGATGGGGCTGATCATCGCCTTGCGGTCGAGATCCTGCTCCATGTCAAACTTCGTCTGAAGAAGCGGCATTGCCAATTTGGGTTTAGGCATGTCTATATGTTTGTTGGTGTGCTTCGCACTGATGACGTTGGGTCTTTAACACATATCGCTTGACAGCTGGAGAAAACTCCCACATTCCGGTCACGAGCCCGGGGCAGCCAGGAGGGTTGGCAAAGGCAAGAGCAGGCAATAGCGTGTCGCACCCAGGGTAAGAGTGGAATGAGTTAGGTGGAACGTTTTGTAATATTTTGTTTTATTTTGTTTTTTGTTTTTGGTTGGATTTTTGACATTTTTCGAGTAGTTCTGGTGCTGCTATATTTCGGGACTTATCTTCCTGACACGCATCTCGGAATGTGTACTCGAAAAAAGAAGTGTGAAAGTTCACAAACCACTTGGAAAATTGTAAAAAAATTATGTTCTCAAGGTGTGATTCTGAATTTTTTATTCCAATTTTCAAAGAATTTATTCAACCAATCTTTGTATCAACACAAAACAGGCGCGAAATTCAAACAGCCTTTTTTTCTAACTATAAGTTCCTGTGTTACGCGCTTCTTCTATCTTACGTCATACCAGCTCCACACTCCTGTAGTGCGCCACTAGATAGATACACCTCCTATGCTGGTTTTTCCCCCCGATTATCTCTCTACAACATTATGCAAGTTCTTCTATTATTAATTGGAACGGGCAATCTCTCATAAAGTAACCGGCATCTTTCATATTCAAAGCGCTTTGATGATGGACAGGCTGAAATTTGCAGCAAATCATGATGGTGGAAACAAGCAAAAAAAGTCAAAAGCTCTTCCCAGAAGTCTGTCGCAGCGCCCTGGATTCGCCCCGCCCTGCTTAGTGCTCACTTCTTTTTCTCAACTGATTCATCACATACAACTGGTACACGTCCTTCTTGTCCGCAACCTCCACCGTGCTCTCCTCACTGATCTTCTTGCAAACCTCCTCGTCAACTTTCTCCAACGTTGTCAAGTCCACAACTCTTACCAACACATCTTCGCTGTCAACTGAGTAGATCAACTTGTTAGACGCCTGGTCAATGGTGATACTTGTCACCAGGTACTCGTCATCGATAGTCGCCTCATACTTGTACTCTCCAGCCTCGTACTTGAACACAAATATGGCACTAATATTCTCAACCAAGACAACCAACTTCTGTAGGCTCTCGGCCACGGCCAACTGCGCCACCGTCATCTCCCGCGTCTGCTTGTCCGCCTCATCCTTTAACCACCGCTCTGGCACCGCGTGCTGCTCGCCCAAGTACTTTTCGGCCAACTCACGGATCTCGACTTTCTGCAACAAGTAGCTGCTGTCCTTATTCCACTCCCACACGGCAATGAAACTGTCACCGCCGGCACTAATCAAGGTTTCTGGTTTGTACTGAGGAATCAAGATCTGCGAGACAAACTCGCGGTGGCCGAACAACCAACGGTCGATGATGTACGACTTCGGAAACTGCGACACACGCACGTGCTCGTCGCGGTCGGCCGTGATCAAGTACTGGGAGTCGCCGGACTCTGCCACCAAGACTCCCGTGAGCATAGAAACGTGGCCAGAAATAGGCTGAGCAAGTTTGCTGACACCGTCCTTGTCGGCAGCCGATGGCAATGCCTGTGCTTCTCCAGTGATGTCGATTCTGTAGACATCGCCAAACTTGTCGGCCACTATCACCTCCTTCTCGTCAGGGGTTATTGATACCGAGCTCGGTCTCTTCGGGAACGGTTGGCGCTTGACAAGGTTCAAAAGCTTGCCCCCAGTGTTGAGCTCAAAGACAACAACCGCCTTGTCACTGTTGGTAGTCGCAACAAGGAATCTTTCACTCTTGCTGAGAGCCAAATTTCTGATGTCGTTGTAGATGATTGGCGCCCCCAGTCCTGGTGTAGGGATCTTTGGCACCTTGGCTTTCTTGCTGTTCAACTTCTGCTTCTTCGAGGCCTCCTCCGCTTCCTCAATAATCTTCTCGAACTTCTGCTTAATTGCGAAGTCGGTGCCGACCTCGTCAGCCCACAGCTCCTTCAATTCGCCAGTGCGCCAGTCAAAAACAAGGACCTGGTTCTGGATGCTGGCAAAGAGCAAGGTGCCGGCTTTGTTGGTTAAAAGAAGCTGAATTGGATGCTTCATCGTTTAGATCTAAAGACGGTGGATGTTGAAAATTTCCGATGGCACGCAGCAAAATCTTTTTTCAGATGTCACGTGGGAAATGGACACGATAAGGAGGCCGTAAAGTCTTGGTACATTTAGGGCAGCACACCACCAACAACAAAGAAGACTCTGCCTATTGTCAATTGTTCTATTGTTCTGTTTGCTATCTTTGCTTCACTCTGCTGCTAATCAACAATGTCCAACTATAGCGCCCCCCACGTTGAAAGCCAATTGGCGTTCGACCCGCACATTCCTAACGTGCTCCCCCGGGACCAGATGTACAGCATCCGGATCGGAAACAATACCTACAATGTGAGTGGGGCTTCCTTGTCGTCCGACCTGCCGTCCTACTTCACCAACTACTTCAAAGAGGAGGACAACAGCTCGCAGGTGCTTTACATTGATCGCTCCCCGCAGGTCTTTGAAAAGATCCTTCTCCATTTGCAAGGCTACGACATCGCGGTGACCTCGCCCCACGAGTTTGTCTATTTGTTTTCGGACGCTTTCTATTACAACTTGCCAAAGCTCAAGGAGTTGTTGTTCCACTCGGACATTTTTGCAATCATCGGTGGACAGTCGTTCCGCTTCTCGAAGAAGCTCGTCAACACTGTTGGAAACAGCCCCAACTTCTTTTCGATCGCCTACAACACCATGTTCAAGGATCCGACCACGCTTATTCATGTCACCGAGATCATCAGACCACCGGCACAGGCTCCAATTGTTATCCCGGACCGGTGTCCCAAGATTTTTGAGATGTTGCTCGGGCTTTTGCAGGGAGTGGAAGTCAAGATTGAGACCGACGACCTTCGCAACTCCTTGATCAGGGAATGCCGCTACTACCGCTTTCTCGAGTTGGAGCAACGTCTCATACAGCACCGCATTCGGGTTAATCCGTTCACGAACCGGTCGGAAATTGTCATTGGGCTTAAAGACTTGAAGGCCAAGCACTGCTTGCTTGCCGGGAAGCCGGTTGATGTGAACCAGATCCAGATTGCTGCAGGCGAAGCCGAGTTTTTGCAGTACTTGCGACCGTACGTGGACACCGCTCCTCACGACTTGATTTTCCAAGTGAGCAACGGGGGCATTCTCCAGATCCAGGGAAGCAGCCCCCGGAGCGTGACGTTTGTCAACACCGAAGCGAAGCAGCTTCTCAGACTTTTGAAGAGCTTTAGCGAGGGTGGCTGTTTCAGAGTTGAGCACAATGTGTCGCCGACCATCGAGACTCGTCTCACGTTCCCTACAAGCACAGATGCCATTCAGAGAATCAAAGAGGTGCGCAGTATGAACCCTGGCAGTTTGCAGGACGGCAACTATGTGTGCTTGAAGTCGCAGTGGAAGGTAAGAGTGGGCAGTAGGAGCTTGGAGTTGTCGGTGGTGAAGATTGAGTGTGTGCTGAATGCGGTGGCCTGGACCGAGGAGACAGGGTGGTTGGAGAGCGACTCGATTTAGAAGCGGTACATTGGCTAGGACAGTCACTTGTTTAATACATCCCGATGAAATTTGCAGCGGTACGTAGTAGTACATAGAGCGAAGTTCAGCGGTTCATAAAGTGAATTCGTGATTACTTGAAATCCCATTTTTTTGCGTTACATCTGAGTCATTCGTAGACGTAGCCACCACCGGCTAAACTCTTTCGATGTCGACGGTGTCGCCACGAGCAGCATCTCCCGTCACGTGCTCCTTGTATGGGACCCGTTAAACCGACCACTAAAGTCTCCGCTACTGAAAACACAAGAAGCGGAAGTATGAATAATTGAATTGTAGGCTAAAAGCAGTATGGCGTGCCAGAAATAAAAACGGACGGCACAGTCATAGCACCTGGTATTCACGTGGCCGTCTCTGCATCTCTACATACACCCCTGCACCATACCTTGTACATCGATCTTCGCCAAACGCCAAAGCCAAAGCTAATGGGCAGACTATGAAAAATGGTGCGAAGCAGCGGGGCCACTCCAACTACGTGTCGGTCTACAATGGGCACGTGAGGGACTTTCAAGGCCAGCTTCTGCGGGCAAATTTTAGTGACCAGGTGTTGTTCGACAATGGCTTGGACTACACCGAGAAGAAGCTAGAGGGGTCATTGATTCCCGCCGCGCCAAATCAGGCAGATCTGCAAAAGGACACAGATCCGTCCGAGAAAGTGCTTGGGACCCGGTGGACCTCGGAAGAGAAGGAAACATTTTTTACTTCCCTCGCTCGGTATTCCATCCATGGCTTAGCTAGCATTAAGCTGCTGCTACCTGAAAAATCGGAGCTCGAAATCTTGACCTACTACAATGTGCTTCGAAGGGAGTTGAACACTATGAAGCAAGAGAGTGCACGCGGACTTCTCAAATACTCACAGTTTCCCATCGCGTTTGAGATGGACGAGTTTTTCACAGAAATGGAGGACCAGCAGGCGGAGTCAATGGACAAGAAAATTGGCGCGAGTAGCCGCGAGCCTGTCAGTGAGCCGGGCAGCGAGCAGCGGGGGACACCAGAAGAGGCAGCAGGCGAAGTTGAAAGCTCAAACGCCGATGCCTTTGACCAAAGCGACGCCCTCTTCATTAAAGAAACCTTTCGCCTGCTCACTGAGAACATATACTGCCGCAACAAGCTCCACTGCCTCCGCCACAACCACTTTGAGAAGCAGGCGTACCACAGCTTGTTCTACAGGGATGGGCTATCTCCATTGGGTGTTCCAGTATTGGATGAAGAGGCGTTTGATGTCCTTGCTCAAATTGTTAGGAAGAGAGTCCAGGACTTGTTGTTCAACATCATCAGTCACAAGCTTAGCAGCTGCAAGACTTTTGAAGATTTCGAGTCGAACGATGCGGTTGGAACCATAGGGCTCGACATCGATTACGCCGATGTGAGACAGGCCTTGTTCCAAGAGAACCTAGCTGCTTTTTCTAATCAACCTGGTTCCCAAGCATTGCATAACAACCCTATATTAGTTACCAACTATATCAGGGGACTCAAAGCTCGACTCGACTTGGACATTTCCTACGATACTGTTCATTTGGATCGCCGGGTGGTCAATACGAACAAGACTTTTGACCGAAGGGTGTTTCAGTCCGACAAGGCATATCCTCAGTTAAGTACTTTGATCAACAACTTGAAGGGCAGCACGATCTACGAAGAAGAAGGATTCAAGTTCTTCAGCTTGACCTACAAGGAGCCCAGCCGCGACGAGTTTGTTGATTGTGATAACCCAAGTGTGATCTCAAGAGAACATAGTACAGAGTTCAACACCCCCAGCCAGAGTCTTGGTGGCACCCCGGCACCGACCCAGGTTCTCAATGTGACACAGTTAGAGTCTTTCACCCAAGAAAAGTCTAAGTTAGATTCTGATGACGAGGATTTAGAGCTTGAGGAGTTCGCGGAGGAGACGACTCTTGTGGATGCCAAGGACATCGAGTTGTCGAAAACACACCAGCGGATGATGTTGGCTTACTTGACCACTGGAGTGGGGCGCAGAGCCCAGAAGGCGGCCAGCAAGTTTGTCAAAGTTCGCAGAGAATTCAAGAAAGCCAACAACAAGCACAAAAAGACGTTGCGTTCTGGAATTGCCGAAAGGAAAGCACAGCATCTTTTGACGCGGTTCAAGTACATGCAGCTGGTGGATCCGTTGACCTACAGCGAAGACACACGTGAAGAATGGATCGAGAAGATTGCCAAGGACAAGGACGAGCAGATGTACTTTACTGACGAGTATGACTATGAGTTGTCCAATGTGGAGGAGGGAAGTAGTGAAAGTAGTGGGGAGGAGAGTCTGGAGGGGAGCTCGCACGAGGGCCTACAAGGCATAGCTCAAAGTGATGATTAAGAGCGGGGTTGTGCATTGCTGACTGTAATATAAACTGCTTATAGAGTGCTGATGTAGTTAGAAGGGTGGGGTGTGGACGTTGAGAGTCCATTTCGTAGTTGAAAATTCTCTACCTAGTACTGATCGAAACATTCAAGTGCAATGTCACTCTCACGCCTGAAATATTATCACCACTTGTGGGGACCTATATCTTGAAACATGCCACACCTGAGGAGCTTTCTATTGCCATACTACACACCAGCAAGATATTTTTCTCCAGGAACCAACCACGTACCCGTCATTTATTTTCAAGCTAAGAATGTTCTCTCTGCCTAGTGTTGAAACAAAACTGCTCCTATGCCATGCTTTGCGTTACCCCTTTGGTGACTCCTCGGCGGTTGGAACAGGTTGTGCATTAGCATGCAGTGACGGTGCACCTCAGATCTTCACAGTATAACTAGGTGGACCATGGTAGATAATGATAAACCGTGGAACAACATAAAACCGAACAGCGGTTTATTAATGGAAAAAATACTATATAATGTGAATGAGAGTCCCCATCTTTGTTTATTAATCAGAACGAACAATACTCTTCTAACTAAGACAATGCGCTACTCCACTCTCCTTGAAGCAGCAGCAGTGCTCGCCTCTTGCAACGCCCTTGCATACCCCGACGTTCCCACCACGCTCTCCTCCGTTATAAGCTTTGATGGAAATACTGAGCTGGATGACTCTTTTTCCACTGACCAAGTCGTTGACGATGTTGCGACTACTTCTGCGGCCGGCGCCGATGGCATCCAGGACAAGAGGTTTGGGGGCCTCCACTTTCCAACTATTAGAATATTAAGCAATCTAGCTGGCCCTATCAAAACAGCTGACATGGAACTTCCGGTAAGTATGCTTGAAAACCTTAGTGGCGGTTTTGCTGAACCAAGTGTTGAAACCACCAGCCATCACCACAGATCCAAAACCAAGACGAAGAAGCACCAACACTCAAGCGCCGCCACCGACGATGCCACTGCCAGTAATGATGCGGCAACTACTTCCACCAGTGCTCACGGACCCACTTTTCAAGGCGCTACTGATGCTGCTTTTCCTACTAGTAAAGGCTCAGCGCTTGACATTTCGACGAAGTCTGGTGCTGACTCTGGTGCTGACTCTGGTGCTGACTCTGACTCCACTACAACTGCCGAGCCTTCCCCTAAGAGATTTTTTGGGGGGCTTACCCATGCAACCCGGGTTTATGCTCCTAAGTAAGAGCTAGATTGCAAAAGGCAATCCATCCATACAGTGTATACAGTTTTTAGCAATTGAGAAGTTCCACAGTCTTGTGTAGGCATGTCAAGCCCGATTATTCGCGAATCACAACAGCTTTCAAAGCACTACTGAGCAATGTAAGAAACTCGAACAGAAATTATTCAGCTTTCTTTGTTTATAATACGCATTATCTGGCTGTAACTTAATGACTCATCATTCTCAAGAAGAACCGCTTGTGGAAAGAAGGTCGTGGAACAATCTATCTGTAGGATCTGTAGGCCGGGGTGCAGGTGCGCGCATTGGCACACAGCGATGACACATCTCAGTGTGCCAGGCTCCGAAAAATTTAAACCTTTCAAATAAGCCCAGATCAAAAATTTCTACCCACATTTTACAGCGATGGCCACCAGAGTTCTAGAAAGAGCATATCCTGGGAACGAACCAGTGATAGAGCTTGATTCGGGACTGCAGTTCACTCAGAGTATTCATGGCAGCAGCGACCGAAGAAGCAGTAGTTCCTCTGAGGCTGCTGCAGAAGAGATCGACTTCCCTGACGGCGGGAAAGACGCCTGGCTCACAGTGTTGGGATCGTTTTTAGGCTTTGTCAACTGCTTTGGGTTAGTCAACTGCTTGTCTGCCATAGAAACTTATATCTCTAAAAACCAGCTTGCGGACTTGTCGGCCTCGACCATTGGCTGGGTGTTCTCGATCTTCATCTTTGTCTCTCTTACCTTTGGTATATTTACTGGGCATCTCTTTGACACTAAGGGGCCCAGAATACCAATAATTGCAGGCGCCGTCTTGACGTTTGTTGGAGTTTTCTCGGTGGCTAGCTGTACTAAAATCTGGCAGTTCATCTTGGCGTTTGGTATCGTCACTGGCTGCGGATCAGCGGTGCAGATGTCCGCACTCGTGGGGATTCCGTCGCACTACTTTTACAAAAAGAGAGGGCTTGCCTTGGGGTTGGCATCAGTGGGTGGATCACTTGGGGGAGCAGTTTTTCCAATCATGCTTCGCAATTTATATTCTTCCCTTGGCTACACCTGGGCAATGAGAATCTTTGCGGTCGTCCTCACTGCATGTGACATATTGGCAATGCTTCTTATCAGACCACGTTTCGCCCCGAGAAAGTCAGTCCCTTCGTCACCGCCCGGGACCCCATTGTTGAAACGTCTTGGTGCCTTTTTCCGCACCCGCGTAGACTTTGAAGCTTTCAAGGACATGCGCTTCTTGCTATGCACACTAGCAATTGCGTTTTCTGAGCTTTTCTTAATCGCGGGAACAACCTACTACGGTTCTTACGCTATTGAGAAAGGCAACTCGGACGAAACAGCGTTTATTTTGATTACTGTCATGAACACAAGTGGTGTTTTTGGAAGAGCAGGCGCAGGATGGTTGGCTGATAAGTTGGGAAAGTTCAACACCATGATAATGCTGTTGTTTCTTGCCGCCATATTCTGCTTGGGAATATGGCTTCCGTTTGGCCAGTACCTCCCTGCGCTTTATGTGTTTTCTGTGGCTTACGGCTTAGCATCTGCCGGGGTGCTCAGCCTCAGCCCCATCTGCTTGGCGCAAATCAGCAGAGTGGAAGACCTCGGCAAACGGTACGCCACTTGTTACTTCGTTGAAGCTCTTGCCTGCTTGATAGGCATTCCAGTCTCGGCCACATTTATTGGAAAAAATGGCACTGACAAAGAGTACAACATGTTTATAGTTTTCGTCAGCATGATTGGATTCGTAGGCACCGGATTTTGGGTGGCATCACGCTACGTTGCCGTCAAGTTTGCTTTACAAATTTATTGAGCAAAACCGACTTGAAAAATTTGCATTAGAGTACTGCTAGAACTATGTTTTAATGATAATATTCTAGAATTAGACACAATCCGTGTAGAAGTACTTTAATATGTCTTATCTCTGAAGGGCTCAATTTCCTATATGTGTAACCTCACTCTTCCTTTGTCTCAAAGAACTGCAACAATCCTTCTTTAGTGTTCCAGCAAAATTAAGATTATTTTTTTAACGTCCCATATTGAAAAACTTAGCCGAGTTGACAATTAATGTGTCTTGTGACTCAGAAAATGCCACTAGTCGACCTACCGTTCAAGATACTTCTGCAAGTGTTTTTGTTTCTAAACTTCAACGACTTCAGATGTTTGGAGGAGGGTTTCAAATTTGCAGATAACGGGCAAAAAGAGTTAATTAGGGCCGCCATTTGCACTCACGCATTTAAGGAAATCCTTCTCCATGACAATTGTACAACAAAAACAGAAGCAAGAGACAGCCTATTGACACTCTACAGTTATTCATTTTATCGACGAGGACAATTCTCACAACATCCACGCTTCCTCGAAAGTTTTGAGGAGCCCATATGTGAGATGAGCATATTGGATTGGGATGCTTTTAAGAAGTCAAACGTTTATTCTTACGTGAAGAAAGTAAGACTCAAAGGAGTAGTTGACAGAGATCATTATGTTCCCAGCTTCAAAGAGGCTTATAAAAGACATTTCACTGAAAATCGTGTGGAAAGTTTGGTATACAGTTTATTCGACAAGGACGATCATTATAGTGCAACAATGATTTCCGAGCTCAATCGGATTATGAATTCAGATCCAGAAAATCCTCTTTTGAGAAATTTGTTGCAGAAAAACTCAATAATCAAGTCGCTTCGAATGTGGCAGGTGGAGAACAGAAACATCCAACCTTCGCTCCGCCAGACCTTTCAGTTTTCAGGATTAGAGACTTTGCACCTCTTCACGGTACAATCTTTGGAGGGTTTTTTTGACCAAGTTGAACGTGTGAGTTTACCTGTTTTGGTAAGCTTGTTCATTGGAGGAAGAAACCAAGAAAATTTTGAAGAAGCGGAGTCTTCTAATATATTTCACATAATCGAGGCTCCCAAGGTCCAAACCGTGGTTCTCCAAGATTTGAATTTTGGTCCAATCTTGGATAACTTGCAACCTTTTCGTTCAGCAATAGAAATTTACGTTGCGAACTGCAAAGTTATCAACATTGCCAGAAACTGCTTCTTGGATTTCTACCGGCTTCAAAAGCTTCGTCTCAACCTGAACAAACTCGTCGCCTTTCGGAATGTACAAATTCCTACACTTCGAGTTCTTGAATTGAGAGACAACAATCTTGACCAGGAGCTTGACTTTTCAGGGCTTCCGCAGCTCTCGCGGTTGGATCTTGAAGGGAATCGGTTACGGGACGTTCCAAATATGCAAGGCAGAGATGTTCAGGTTTTCCTTTGAATCAGCGCGGCAGGCTCGCAACGGGCCTCATGATCCTCTTCTAGGTATCTACAATTGGTACGAATTTTGATCTTTACTATTAAAATTAAATTGACTTTCTGACAATAACTTATGGTGTAGCAGGCTAAGTAGTAGACTAAGTAGCAGAGTAAGTAGCATACTAAGTAGCAGACTAAGTAGCAGACCAATGGCTTTACAAATTTTCGAAGTAGCAATTAAGTTGACTTTATGTATTGCTAAAGAATGAATGGTGAACCGTCTTCGCAGCGCGCAGCATGAACTGCTTAACGGAACGTCTAGCCCCAATGCGCTACCTACTCTCCCAACTTATTACACTCCTCCAAAAACCCAGCAGGATTCACAATCGAAGTACTCCCATAAATCACACTCCGCTTGACACCTGACGTATTACTATCCCCGTTCAACCCCCCAACCCACTCCTGCAAGCTCTGGTACTCCAAGTAGTTCCCCCCGCCAACCACAAACACAATCAGCTGGTTGTAGCTGCTGCGCTTCGGCAACTTCGAGTGGTTTCCCCGATTCGAAAACGGATCGTAGTACAAGTAGCCATCGGTGGTTTCAAGCGTCGGCTTTGACGACTTCGAAGGCTCGATGATGCTCTCCACAAGCTTGGTGATCGGCATCACCTGCTTGTCGGGAAGCAAGGTCTTGAGCCCCGAAATGAGCGAGCCGACGCCGCTGGTGATCTTGCTGGTTTCGGTGAGTTCAAAAAGCTTCGAGGAAAGCCCCGAGAAGAGGGCAGAATTGTTGGCCGGGGCCAGGTTTTGGGTTTCGTTATTGCTGTCAAGCCCAAGCGTCAACGACGTGAGCTTGACAATCTCCTTGACCTTCTTGATGTAGTTGAGCGCCCGCAAGTCGCAGTCCAAGCCCGCCAAGATCTTTTCGGCCTCGGTGGTGAAGTCCTTGCTCAAGTCCTGGCTAAGGTACAAGATGAGATACGTCCGGAGCTTGTCCTGCTTGTTGACGGTGAGATCATCTTCCTTGAGCTTTGCCAAGTAGTCCGCCTCCACCTTGGTGCGATTGCCATGCGCGTTCTGCTCGATCTCGAAAAACATGTCAAGCTTCTTGCTCTGCAACTGCTTGAGAAGCGCCTCGAGAAGCGCCATGTGGGTGTCGATGATCTGCTTTTTCGCAGTGAGCTCCGGCAACTGCTTGATCGCCTGCTGAATCTGGTACGTGTCCAGCTGGTTCGGGTCGATGTCGCTGAGCGAGGTGACGCCTGTTTTGTTGGTTAATTCGGCGGCGTTTTTGCGGTACTCGTTCAGCTGCTGCTCGATGCTCTCGACGGCATCCGGGAACGGAGAGCTCGAGTTCTCCTGCCAGAACTTGTCGTTGTTGTCTATGTAGTATTTTTTCGTCTTGTCATCGGTGGTGATGCTGACACTGTTTCTGTCAAGCCCAAAAACGTCGGAAATCATGCACAGGTAGATCCAGGAATGGGCAAACATCGCACAGAGATCGATGTTGCGGTCGAGCAACACAAGCACCAGCCGGTTCTCCTTCAGCAACCCCGGGGTCTGCCCCACGTTGGCAGACCGCACGTTGGTCACGTGATCGCGGAGCCGGGCGTCGAGTTTCTGAGCGACGAGCTCCGCAGCGCCCCCGGAGGGGGCTCTGATGACCGGGATAGAGTCCAACGTAACAACCACGTTGAAGAGGCCGGCGGCGACCGTATCTGCAAGCTCCGAAATCTCATCCTCAGTGCTCTTTGGATCGTTGAGCTTGAAGTATGTCTCGGCAAGCTCTAACAGGAAGAGCTGTGGCTCAGTCACAAGGTAGTCGAGATACTGGTCATAGACCTGCTTCACTTTGAAGCCCCTCCCCGTGAGCGACACCTGGTTCGCGAAGTCCTCAAGAAGCTGTCTGTCCAAAGAGGAAAGAAAGTTGATGTACACCTCCAGGTAGAAGTCGTTCTGGAGGTCCTCGACAATTCTCTGGATGTTCTCCTTTGTCGGCTCGACAAAGTAGACCGCCGGCACGTCGGGCAACGGCGTCCGCTGCGCACTGTTGATCAAGGTGTGCATGGTCACCCCGGACTCGAGGAGGTCGTTGACGCTGAGGATCAGGGACACGATGTTGGTCAGTTTCTTGTCGAGCACCAAGATCTTCCAGACAAGTTCGTCCGCAGGGCCGCTGTTAGCCGGCCTGTTGAGGCCGAGCATTCTGTCGAGCAGGGCCACTTGTTTCAGGCGCAATGACATATTGTTAGACAGTGTATTGGAAGGACTGTTGCGCTATGGGGTTGCGCTATGGTGCCGCTGCGATACGTGTAGCAGTGGCTCAGTTGATAAATCCGGGTAGCGGACACCTGGCGAGCAGAGCTGGGGGGAGAGGTGTGAAACGGGGCACGCAACCCACGACGAGAGTTGTTACCCGGTAACTGCGTAGGACGGGGCCGATGGCAGCGGCAGACAAGCGGCCCATATCATTATAGTACCTGTTTTATTGTTAGTTTTATTTGTTAGTTTTATCACGCGGAGAGACAATAGCACACATTAGCCGGCGCAGATACGATTTTTTCGAGTTGGCATGAAGTTGTGCGTTTGCTTTATGAAGTTGTGCGGACTGCCTTGGACTGCCTTGGCTTGCCTTCCTGTGCTGCCCCGCATGAGTGTTTGAGACGACATCTCGATTCCACGCCGTGCAACACAAAAGTAAGGGCATAAAAAAAGTAAGCTCGGGCAAAAAAAAACGGGCAAGCTTCGGCAAAAAAAAAACGGGCAAACTCAGGGCAAGCTCATGTTGTGAGTGGCCCCGAAGCGACAAAGTGACCCTGCTGTTGCCTGCCGGCGAACTGCGCATCAAAGCCTGCCAGATATCGACCCATCTTGAAGTCAGCACACATAAGAAGAACTGCAATTGTAGTGTCTCGGCTATACCTGCTACTGCGGAGCCGCACCCCTAAAAGTTGTGGACAGTTCCCCCGAAATGCGGGTGCTCAGAGGATCTCACCGAGCTCAGACCTCTGCAAGGCACTGCGTGGATCGGCTCTGCACTCAATGCTGAAACGTGTTGAAGTGTGAACACTGAGAGAATGCCAACGAGCCCGGAGGTTTGTAAAAAAAAAAGGAGGGCTTTTATCGAGCCAAATGTTGAGCAGTTTTTAATGTTTTGTGGTACAATGTCTAGAAAAGGCCGATGGGTGTCTTCCACGTCTAACCACCACTTCTCGTGCGCGATCGATCGGGTGAGTACAGCATGCACCTCGAGCCACTTTCGTTATTCCGAATCAGGATGCAAACAGCTGAGCGTTGATGGACATCGCCACAAAATTACGATGAACAAAAGCCAAAAGAGAGGACTGCTTGAGAAGTAAGCCGGAGTGGGTTGGTAGAAGACATTGTCGAACCGTATTGTATTGTATGCTGCTTCTTGAAAAAAACCGTTGCCTCTTCCTAAGACCTCATGTGAATCCTTACTTGTGCCGACGCTAGCACGGTGCCCCAACTCGGCACACAGCGGCTGCACTCAAATTAAGGTGTTCCTTTTACCGTCTTCAAATTTAAACTGATTGGTCTGTCGTTTTGAAGACCTGCGGTGTATACTACTTTCACTGCTCACAAGGGGCCGTACTTTCTCAGATCACAGCACACTCCAACAGGAGAACACGTCCCACGGAACCTTTCTGACTCCAAATAACAAAAAATGGGCTGCGTGGCGAGCAAAGAAGATGACATCGACATGAACGACCCGCTCTTCCAGGCGCGGGCCGCGGACCGCTACATCTCAGAGACAATGGCTCAGAAGAGCAAGAAGCAGAACAAGATCTTGTTGCTCGGTACGGGCGAGAGCGGTAAGCTGACGGTGCTCAAGCAGTTAAAGATTTTACATGAGAACGGGTTCTCACTCCACGAGCGCCAGCAGTACAGTCTGATTATCTGGGTGGACGCCGTTAACTGTATGGCGAAGTTAGTCATGGAGGGCAGAAAGCGGCGGATCGTGCTTCAGTGTGATCAGCGGGAGCATGCCGAACTCAGAATGCACAGAGACAAATTGTTGCAGTTTCAGAAGCAGATGGTTGCAAAACTCGAGGGGGAAATCCGTGGCGCCAAGGAGTCGCCTGCCGGGCAATACCGTGATCGGTATGACCCTTCGTCGCAGTGGCAGAGGGAGCAGGAAAGCACTGGGTTGGTTGATGACCTAGAGTATGATGAAGATGAGAGCACCATGTTTGATGAGGACGAGGAAGAGCAAGAGATGAAAAGCCCGTTGTTGGATGGCCTGATTAGTGGGCTTCTCGGGACCCAAAGAGGCAAAGAAGTCACGCGCGAAGAAGCCGCTGCTGCCATTGAGGCTCTCTGGACAAGTGACCTGGGTATCAAGGAGGCCTATTCCCGTGCCAACGAGTTCCAGTTGGAGACCAATGCCGACTACTATTTTGACAATGTGCGACGCATTAGCAGCGAGAGCTATGTTGCGACGGACGCCGATATTCTCAAGGGCCGTATCAAGACCACAGGTATCACTGAGACAAAGTTCCAGATCAATGGCGAGGATTTCAAGATACTCGACGCCGGGGGACAACGATCTGAGCGCCGCAAGTGGTTGAAGAGTTTTGAAGGTGTCACGGCCATTCTTTTTGTGTTGGCGGTTTCGGAGTACGACCAAGTGTTGTTTGAGGACAATAAGGTGAACCGGATGCACGAGGCTATAGTGTTGTTTCAGCGGTTGGTAAATTCCAAGTGGTTCCAGGATACGCCGTTCATCTTATTCTTGAACAAAACTGATATGTTTGCCGAGAAGGTCAAGCACTCGCTGATGCGGACATATTTGCCGGATTACAAGGGGAAGGCTGGGAATTACGAGGACGGCATGGCGTACTTTGAGCAGACGTTCAGACGGTTGGACCGGACGAACAAGCAGATCTATGTGCACCGGACGTGCGCGACCGATACGAATCTGATGCAGTTTGTGTTGGCCGCTGTGACCGACTTGTTTATTCAAGATAACTTGAGAGCCACGGGAATGATGTGAACACCAAGGACCGAGGCGAAGCCGAGACTCTTGATGTTTTTTGTTGCACTTGTTGTTTAGCAACAGGGCAAAGTGGAACACCTAATACGATAGTTTTTTTTGCTTTCACTGTAGACGAGGAGTATCCCGGTGAGCATTTGAAAAAAGTATCACAAAAAGTAGTGAGATTAGAGTCGCTTTGCTCGGCAGTGCGTAGGCAGTTTATAACTATGTAGCATTGTCTGTGGCACATAATTTACAGCCAACGATGTTTGATTTCATCACCATCTCATGGCAACAATGTTTGATTCCATCACGGTCTCATGGCAACAATGGTAATTACAATGTTCCTTCAAGATCGTTCGTATATACACAATCTACCAATAGTAAACTACCACTTCCTCGGGGGTGACCAGTCACTCCAGACTGCCAAAGATCCACTGATTACTGTAGAATCAGAACAATCAATTGCAAAGCACTGATAAACAATCAGTGCCGACTTACATACCTGGCATCATGCCCGGCATCCCACCTGGCATCCCACCTGGCATGCCGCCTGGCATTCCTCCGCCCGGCATCCCGCCGCCCGGACCCTCCTTCAAACTCGACCGGCCGGCCTTCAACAACTCGTCGCACAACAACAAGTTGCTGGCAATGCCCATCGCGCCAGTCACAGCGTTCCGCAAAACACGGAACGAGTCCCAGATCCCCTCAACCTCTGGGTCGAAAGGCTCGCCAGACTCCAAGTCAATGCCAACGACTCTGCCCTCGAGAATGTCGTCCTGGCAGCTGGCAATCGCGTCCAACGCATCATGGCCAGCGTTGCTCGCCAACGTCTTCGGCACAATGAGAAGCGCCTCGGCAAACGCCTGGACACCCGTCTTGGTCTTCCCCTTGGTGAGCTTGGTGAGGTTCTGGGTCAAGTGGGTGTTGGCAGAAAGGAAGAACGCCCCGGCACCCGGAACAAGCGCCTCGTCCTTGATGGCGTTACTCACCGCACGGAGCCCGTCGCGCACGGCGTCCTGGGTCTGCTTCAACACGTGCTGCGTGGCGCCCTTGATCAAGATGCTCACACTCTCTGGAGACTTATTTTCGGTGACAAACGTGAACTTGTCCTCGCCGAGAGTCTGCTCGTAGACCTTTCCAGAGTATCCCAAGATCTTAGGACTCAAGTCGTCCACCGAGTTCTGTGCCTCGCCGCCGGTGACAAGCTGCAACCGCTCCATGTTTCTGCGCTTGGCTCTGCGCAACGCAAGGATGTTGTGCTTGGCCAAGACGTCGAGCGACATCGGGTCAATGCCCTTCTGGTTGATGATGACAAACCCCTTGTCCGAGTTCAAGCCGCACACCTCGTTCTTGAGATCCACAATCTTGCGGAGCTTGTCATCGACAAACTTCCGCTCACTCTCCACCAACTTCGCTCTCTGCTCGGCAGACGAGTAGTAGAACCCAGAGTTCACCTCGGTCTTCTCGTACTCAAGACTGACGTTGAGGATCAACACGTACGCGTTGTTCACGATCTTCGGCATGTCCGGGTGGCGTGCGCCGTGGTCCAACACAAGCCCCTGGACGAGCTCGGTCTGGTACGCGCTCTCGTGCTGCTGGGTCATGATCTCGATCATGTGGAGGTCGACCTTTTTCGGGTCGTTCTTGTCGCGGACATTGAGCACCGCGTCCGTGACAATTGGCGTGAGCACCTCCGAGAGCTTGTGGTTGACCTTGGTCGCGAGCGACGAGCGGGCAACCTGCAACAACAACTCCCTGTCCAACTCCGCAGCCTTCTTGGTCTGCTTGAACCCGTTCAAGAAGGTCATGATCTCCTTGCGAGCGATCTCGAACCCGTCGGTGATGATTCGAGGATGCACGCCCTCAGAAATGTACCGCTCGGCCTGCTTCAACAACTCGCCCACCAACAACACCACCGTGGTCGTGCCGTCGCCCGTGATCTCGTCCTGGGCGGTCGCGGCACGCGCAATCATCACCGCAGTCGGGTGCTGGATCTGCATCTCCGAGAGCAACACCTTGCCGTCTTTGGTGAGCTTGATCGTCCCAGCACCGTCCACCAACATCTTGAGGGTTCCTTTTGGCCCGAGGTTCGAGGCCAACACCAGCTGAAGCCCCTGGGCGGCGGCAGAGTTCACCTGGAGCGCCTGGTTGCGGCGGATCGACTCCGCCTTTGGGTTAAGAAGCTGGATTGAGGACATCAGGTGCTTCTATGCTGATGAACATTCAGCCCGAGTTGGAAAATATTATAAGCTGTGCAGTTACCCGGCCGCCAGCTCAAGGGTCCAGTGGCGAGAGGCGTGCCGAAGATGGGTATTAAATTAGATGATTTTTTGGTTTAATTTTGTTTTGATGAAGTATCTTGTAGAGAAGCGAGTCTCTTGCAATTTTTTGGTTGTTTTATTGCTGGATGGTTTGTTTGCAGTGCGGAGTGTGTTTCTGACCAGTCCGTTCGCGATGCGTTGTTCCCAGGAGCGGCCTGCAAAACCCACTGCTCCAGGCGGCTTTTCGTCCACAGGCGGCTTTCCACCCAGAAAGCGGTCCGTCCTACATGAGAATCTTCCTCCATATTTTTCCCAAGGCACCATCGATTACTCCACATTTCCACACTGCCCATGCAAAGTAATACCCAATGTCCGGCAGAGTGGCACCTCGAAAAAACAAAGAAACCCACAGAATGTCTCCATCAGACAACGGCTTTGTCTCCTACTTGCAACAACTCAACAAGGAGCTTGTGGCGGACCAGAACACCCGCGAACAGGTGATCCGGCTGGCCAGAGACATCACCAAATTCAGCAAGAAGCTCATCTTTGAATTTCACCGGAAAGATATCAGAAAATTGACAGAATCGCCGACGCCGCCGGCGCCGTTCCTGGACCTTTGCCACGCCTTCACGAAGCTCAATGGGATTGCCCCGACGTCCACGTTGATGGTGTACAAGCGGAGCATATCAGGTGCCCTTGAGGAGTTTGTCGAGGCCCTCCTGTTTGGCTACTATCTAGTCAAGGGCAAGTTTATAGCTTTTGAATTAGTGGTAAGAGTGTTGAAAGAGATCCAGGAGTGGGGTCATGCAAAGCAGTCAGATGAGCCTACAGGGCCAACTGAAGAGCCAACTGCCGAGCCTGATGCTGCGACGATAGAGAGGCTCTTCCGATTGTCCATAGGCTTGAGATCTGACGCGGAAGAAAGGGCAACACCAGTCTCCTTGCCTGCATCCAAGGTCCCCTATTTTACCCAAACCGACTACATGATGGGCCTCCTCGACTTGACGGGCGAGATGATGCGGTACGGGATCGTGCTTCTTGGCGAGAGTGAGGCGGTGCGGCAAGGCAAGACCGTGACCGAGAGACAGCTTCTACACGATATGCGGGAGTTCCAGCAGCAAATCAGTCAGGCGTCAGCATTGAGTGAGAACAAGGTCTATGGAATGGGCAAGAAGTTGGAGGTGTTGGCGGCGAGTGTCGAGAAGATGGAGCGGGCGGTGATCCAGGAGGGGTTGAGACGACTAGAGAGCGTTGAGCACGCCAGGGTGCTGCTTTCTTGAAATTGTTTTGACTAACAACACTGCTTAACTAGTACCACTGTCCAGCTAGTACCACTGTCCAACTAGTAGCACTGCTTAACTAGTAGCACTGCTTAACTAGTGACACTGCTAATTAGTGACACTGCTTAACTAGTAATACTGCTTAACAAGTAACACACGCAGCACCCTGGCTTCGCCAGTGCACTGCTAAGTATAGTGCACTGCTAAGAATAGTGCACTGCTAAGAATAGTGCACTGCTAAGAGAGCAACTCCTTCACCATATCCCTCACCGACGAATACCCAGTGTCAAAGTTGTTCTGCACGCTCAACCACTCGCTCTGCAACAACGCTTCCAACGAGACCCCGCCAAGACTGCGGCAGCACAACTTGGCAGTGGCCACTACTAAGCACGTGGCGACGCAGTTCTTAATTACTAAGGCGCATAGGACAATCGCAAGGCTGGTATGGAACTGGATCCCCAAAGTGATGCGCAACGCCTCCACGAGATTGAAGTTTGCAAAGTAGTTGTTGATCAAGTTGGTCAGGGTCACGCTGTCGTAGGGCCAGATGAGCATGAGGATCGGGAACAATTTGGTGCAGCCTGCCACAAGCACAGTGGCCAGCACCGCACTCTTCAGCAAGCGGAAGTTGTTTTTGCTCGAGCCGCAGAACAACCGGACCATAGCTTGTATTGAAAGATGTGCCACTGCGAACTGCGTCACGCACTGAAGAAGGAAGAACGTGTACTGCTTCATGGTGCGGCCCCGGAGCACCTGTTGGACTAGTAGTGTCTTTGTTTCCTTGAGTTCCTCGTAGGCCCAGTTTAGATAGACTTCGAATAGTATGAAGGAGATGGTGAGTCGTAGAAGCTGGCTGTGATTCTTTGCATATCGCGTGGCCAGCAAGAGGAGAGACTCATCTGGGGAGCCTTCAAGACTGGCTTCGCTGTTCTCGAAAAACCTCTTCTCCACCGGCGACTGCTCCCGGCTGGAGCTCACCACCGTGCTGGTTTTCTCGCCAGACTCAAGCAACGTGTTGTATATCAAATGCTTGTACGCCTGCGGCTTGAGCAAGAGGATGTCGATGAACAAGATCACATGGTCGAACTCGACGTACTTGTCGGCGACCGCGTTGCACGCGTTGCAGTAGGTGAGCTTGATGTAGCCGTTGGAGTAGCGCGTGAAGAAGCTGGGGACCCTGCTCGAGCACTCCACGCAGATCATTTTTTATTTCGATTATTGGTTGTGAATGGGAATGGTTCTTGGTCAATCCTGGAGTTTCCCAACATGCTCTGCTCTACTTAATGTGGAGTCCAGGGCAGGGCACATAGTACTGCATGCACAGCTCATGAGGCATCTCCACAGGCTCGCACTGCACTCACTGTTGCACTTCCTGTTGCACTTACCATTTCATTGCCCTTAGATTTCCAACCATTCTATGAGTGTCAGGGACACGGTGCGAGATCACTGGGCGAAGAGGTTCGAAAAGAAACAAGAAAAGAGTACTGAAAAGACTGGGGGAAGCAGTGGAACGGAGCCCACCAAGAGATCGTTAGAGGATGAGCCCTGCACTCCTGCCAAAAGACCGAAATCCGAGCGCAAAAAACACGAGCAGACAAAACACGAGCAGACAAAACATGAGCAGACAAAGCATGAGCAGACAAAACATGAGCAGACAAAACATGAGCAGACCATTGAGATCTTGAGCGACACGGATGTCGAGCTGGAAGAAGTCGGCAGTGGCTCGGATTTAGAAGTCATAGAAGTGAAGCAGACGGAGAAAAGTGTTTCCACGAGGAGAAGCCGCCCACATGTGAGGCAGCAGGAGAGACAACTGGAGCAGCAAGGGGAAACTGTGCCACGCCAGCACAGTTTTTCATCCCCGATCAGATGGTTCCGAACACCTATTCTCATCCAGCGCGACTCCGTGCTACTCTCTCTGCTCTTCCCACCCAGCGTCCACAAGTCGTACCAGTTTTCGATGCAGATCGATTGCGACTTCCTACTTCCGGTGATCAAGAAGAATCGCGGAGAGAAGCCGTTTCCACAGATGTATTTCGTTTGTGACGACTTGCTCAGCTACGGCGAGTACAAGACTCAGCCCTACTACCGGGACTCCATACATAGCATCTACAACAGAAGGAGCGCGCTCCACCACTCTAAGATGATGATCAATTTCCACAGAACAGAGAGCGGTGACTTTCTTGAGGTGATTGTCATGACGTGCAACTTATCTTTCGCGGAGTTCGGGTACATGGGGAGCTGTTTCTGGCGGTCGCCGTTGCTTCCGCTAAACCCACGGCCTGCACCTTCTACCTTCCACGATGATTTGCTGGCGTATCTCAAAATGTACAAGAACACCAGCATCGAAGTCTTGCGAAAAGAGATCTCGAAATACGATTTTTCGGAAATCACCGCTGACTTCATTGGCTCTGTGCCGGCGACCACTAGCAGCAGGGAATTTGGCTACGAGAAGTTGGGCTCGCTTCTCACCAAGTATGGCCAAAAACCGACGCTAGAGGAAGCACCCAAACCTGTGGCTCCGCTCAAGATCCTTTCCCACTTTTCTCTGTTGGCCCCACCTTATAGATATGCGGGAGGCATTCCCGCGAACATCTTCACCCACATTATTTGTCCCATGACGGCTGGTCTTTCCTACCCATTGCCGCCAGGAGCCGATTCCGTGTTAAACGAAAGGGAAGTGTTTGAGCCAGTTATTTTATTTCCCACGAAGAACGATATAGTCACCAGTGAGGGCGGCGAGATGATCAGCGGAAGCTACATTTTCCATCCGCTGGGCAGTGGAAATGGTAAGGTGCAGTTCGATAAGCTCTTGAAGCCGTACTTCTATAAGAGAGACATAGTTGCAGAGCGCGCCAGCCATGAGGGAAAGTTTGTGGGCAAGCATATTAATAACCATACCAAGGTCTACATGGCGAGCAGAGACTACAAGGAGACCAACCGGGGAGGCTTGAAGGCGCTAGAAATGCGCTCCCTCGAATGGTACTTCATGGGCCTGATGAACCTCAGTAAGAGCGCCTGGGGACAGCCTGGGAAGCAGCCGGGGAGCTGGACCGGCCGGAATTGGGAGGTGGGTGTCTTAGTCCATCCGGAGCAGTACAAGAAGGCGTTTCCTAACAAGAAGGTTGTGTTGAGACCAGTGTGGAACACAGATAAATATGAGGAGCGTACTTTGGGTGAAGAACACGATGTGATGAACATGCCAATCCGCTTGCCGTTCAGGTTTCCGGTGTTGAAGGCGGAGCCTAATGAGGTGTTCAGTAAGTGAGAAGCAGTGCACTGGCGAAGCCAGCGAGCTGCGTGAGCAAGCCATCACAAACTACGAAGCCTCGAGCAACCATTTGCATTTACAAATGAAAGCATACAATGCACAATTTATTGTAATGAATGGTTTTGGAGGTGCAAGGCGCTATGGACATTTGTGTAGAGCACTTCTACTCTCTGCTAGTACCAGAGGTGCTTGTAGCGTGAATACCTGAGGGGGTGTCCTTTCATGAGATTTATGGTTTACAATTTTTGTCGGACAGCTTTGAAGTCCCTGAGTGTGGATTAAGCAAGAAAAACTGTGATGCATCCACTGTTATAGACAAAAATTGCAGCTCTTACTTCTCAGCGCCACGATCTGGCATGCAATGCTCATCGTCACTACGCTAGTCACTGCTAGTCACTGCTAGTCACTGCTAGTCACTGCTAGTCACTGCTAGTCACTGATATTAGTCACTGTTTCTGTAGACACCGACGCAGCGCCCTGGCTCCGCCAGTGCACTGCTAAAACACAAGTAGTGACTCGCAACATAGTGGCTCGCAGTGCACTTCTTGAGCAATATAAGCCTGCTTTATCAAGACAGCTGTAAAAAAAAACGCTCCATATATAGCCAAATGGCTGTTCCAGTCTGTCCCAGCCACTTGGCTATCATGAAAAATTAGCTCTATAAGTCTATTGCTTTGGCATAAGCAGTTATAGTGCTATAGCGCAGTGCAACAGGTGTGCTTGTCTTCCCTACACGACTATTTGGTGCTCATAGGTGCGATGTGATGGCGGAATGGCAGAAATGGCACACATTGATGGCAGACATCACAGTCATCACAAACATCATTGTTATCGCAGCGCCCTGGCTTCGCAATGCACTGCTGGTCTGCGAACCTGCGAGGCGCCACACGTCAGCCAAAGCACCGCGATACATACACCAGATCCTACGATAGAGGAGTAACTGAAAAAAAATTTTTTTTGTGAAGTTCATTATTTTAATGTTTATTATTGAGATATTATGCATCGGATAGAAGAAAATATACATGACAAACTGATGTCTAACAGAGACGTAGCCCATTGGCGTCGCCAGTGCACTGCGTTCCATGCGTTTCACATTTCCGCGGCCCCTTCCCACACACGCGTCCCGCATCGCTGGTTTTTCAACGCCTTGTTTTTCCGACTGTCTCGGACGACAACTGTAGACAATTCTATGGACCATGGCCAAGAACAAGAAGGGAAAAAACAATAAGCAGCAGCAGGGGAAGCAGCAGGCAGCGGCAAAACCACCGTCATTGAACACAGAAGCCACCGCCAGCAGTGAGGCATCTTCTCCTCTGCTTACTGTGCCCTCCCCGGTGGACACCAAGATCAAGAGCCCCAAGATGCAGAAGTTGTTCAACATGTTTGAGCAGGGCGGCCAGGAGCCCGTGGCGAAGAAGTTGCTGTTTGAGCTGAGGGCGCCATTGAGAAGCCTTAGCCAGAAGAGCAGTGAGGCGAAGAGTTCGGCGCACAGCCAAGCGAGCCCTAAGACAGAAGGCCCGGCTGAAATTCCTGACATTGGGAAAGAAGATAAACCAGCGGAGTCTACGGAAAAGTCATTAGAAAGCTCTTTGCCGGTCAGTTCGAAGACCCAGACAGAGGGAGAGGGTGACCACGATCAGGACCACGATCAGTACCATTCCGGAGAAGAGATTGACGACGCGGAGCTCGAGAAAAGTGCCACGGTGAGTCCACAACACGTACACTCCTCCGACACTCACTCCCTGCAATCGCCAAGTGTGAAGACCCCCGCCTCCGACGTGCACTCGCCCAGCGCTGTGCAAAGCTCCCTGGGCTTCACTCATCACAGCACGCAGAGCGAAACCTCTTTCTACAGCGAGCAGCCTCAGCTGACCGGTGCTAGCCCGGACGGGTTTCAAGATTTGGCGGTGAACCAGAACTCGCTCGAGACGGCACTCCGAACGCCACAAAACAACGAAAGCTCTGACGATGAAGCTGGTTTCGACTTTGGTCACGGTTTAGACAGCAGCCAAGTCACCGTAAAAGCCCCACAGAATGCCGCAGGCGATGCGTTGCTGCACGTACTGACTCCATTAGAATTGAGCAGTGAAGCCCACAACATTGTGCCTGACACCGTGCATTTGCAAAGCAACACTGAGGAAGAATCAGCTGCTGGAGACCACCTTGACGCCACCAGTGACGACGACGACGACGACGACGACACGAAATTCTTTGACAGCCCGACAGATCTCAAAAACTACGACGGAGGGTTCGAGGAGGCGATGCACAGCAATGTGCTTAGCCAAGGACTAGACAGCCGTGAGCAAAACGACGAGCAAGCTCAGGAAACTGACTTCCAAGGCAACAAGTTTGCGAGCCAGGGTCAAAGCAATGACTACTCGTCTGGCCACGAGTTTGCTAGCAATGACTATGCTACTCAGGAGTTCCCATCTAACAGCCACTTCAACACCAACATGCTTCACACTGACACAGACTCAAACTACGACCACCCGACGGGGAGCGAGTACAGTGGGCTGGAGGACGAGAGCGGGTTCGACTTGATCCAGAGCCCGGCGCAGTTGAAGCACGGGGTCGAGCAGTTTCCTAATGAGACCGAGGCATTGCCGGAGGGGCATACCGACTTGGTGGAGGGATATTCGAAGGAGACCCACTTGGAAGGTGAGAACTTAGACAAGGGCCACAACACGCTTAACGAGACCACTGACGACGATTTCGATGACGTCAATTTCCAGCCGGTCACAAAGGAAGCGTCCAAGGACATCTTACCAGCAAACATTGTGCCCGTGGTTGCTGCTCCAGAAAGTAAAGAGTGGCAGACCGAGAGCCACGTAGGCAACCAATGGGAGGACCACAGAGCTGCGGAGACCAGCATTGTTCCCGGCGCAGAACTCTCGCCTATCTCCGACCTCAAACTGATGAGTGTCTACTCGCCTGGCATTGACCTTGCCGAGCCCGTCGCCGAGCCCGCCGCAGACCTCTCGCCAATCGAGCAGCTTCGGTCACAGTCGCCTATTCAGGAGTTGAGTGCTGAGCCGCTCCACGAGGAAAAGCCACGAGATCTTACTGGAGAGCTCACGGCACGGCCACTGCATGACGGGTTGCCTGACGGTCCGCTCTCTGAAGACTTTGCGCCCCTCTCGGAGTCGTTTGCCGACATCTCATTGGACGATACTGCCGACTTCTCGTTTGCTGACGACACGTTCCAAAAGTCTCCCCTGCCCGCTCCCATTAAACAAGCCCCGCGCAGAAAACCGCCTCCAACTGATGTCAACCCATTCTTGGAGCCCCACGAGGAGGAGGGCCAAACCGAGCAGCTCACAAGAACTCCCGAGAAGCGCATGGCGAATCGGAGGGTTTCTTCGCCAAGACTCCGCTCTTTCATCAAGACGACTTCCCCCCTGGTGGCCTTGTTTTCTCCGAAATTCGGTAAGCCAAGAAGCGTCAGTGGCAGCAAGCGGAACTCGTTGCTCAACACCGCGGTGGCTGGAGGAAGTGCTGCAAATAACTCGCCTTATCTGCCTAGCTCTCCGATGATGCTGCCATCCGCCAGAGAAAAGCGCAACTTGCAGATGAAGCAGATCCACCTGGAGCGCAACACCCGCTCAGTTGTGGCCGAGACTGCGCTTCCGTTTCATCCTGTTAACAAAAACAAGTTTCCAGACACTCCTAAATTCAACCCCCTGGACAATGTGATTTTCGCCGTCGGATTGGTCGACTTCAACCATATCAGGGGCCCCGAGATAGAATTTTGGGTCGACGAGGACGGTGCTGTTGACGTCAATTCCTCGCTTGCAAACGCAGAGACTCTCGGCAGCAAGTGGCCGATCCTTCCGTTTCAAGCTCTTCCCGACGGGTCGCACGAGTTTGAGGAGACGTTCTCTTACTTCAACATTTTGTATGACGAGAAAACCGGAATGTCTCTCAATAATATATGCGAGGTGGGAGAGTACACGGGGCTAGACAGCTACAGTGCCGCGAGTGTCCCATCGGGTGCGGAGTTGGATAGGCAAATCCGCAGTAAGAGACCTCAAGACGTCGCCACAGACAGCTTGGTGCGTTTCAATGAGAACGTCACAACCCTCTGGGCCATTTCCTGTGTCCGCCAGATCCCCACCGACGAGCTTGAGCAGAAGCTGAGTAGCTTCACGCGGTCCTCGGTGCAGAAAGCCATTGTGATTGTGTGCCGCCAGCCTATTTTTGGCCAGCTCAAGGAAAAGCTCAGCATTGTTACAAAGTCGTTTTTC
Source organism: Saccharomycopsis fodiens (assembly GCA_002564235.1). NCBI lineage: Eukaryota > Fungi > Ascomycota > Saccharomycetes > Ascoideales > Saccharomycopsidaceae > Saccharomycopsis > Saccharomycopsis fodiens. The sequence continues at coordinate 2,678,453 of JNFV01000002.1, forward strand.
TTGCAAAAAGATTTCAGTGACAAGCTGATTCTTAGTATTTTGTATGATAATTTGGTGACGCTTTACAGAGCCGACAAAGAAGCTGAAAGCACCGACTTAACCCGGAGAGAAAGAAGCAACAGCAACTTCAACGGGGGAGTCAATAGCATCCTCAGGGAGAACGATTTCTACCTAGGGCTTTCGTTGAAGCAGTTGATTCACGACTTCAAAAGACAGGCCCTTGTCATCTTCAAGGCCATGCTACTTGAGAAAAAGATTCTCTTCTTTTCTAAGAACATCGAGAAACTCTGCCAAACTCAGTTCCTGTTGATCACGCTCATCCCCAACTTGATCACCAACTTGAACGACTGCGGTTCTCCGTACTTGAACTTCAACGAGTTCAATCTACTGAAGCTGCTCAACCTCAGAACGTCCAACCGCTACTCGTTGCTCACCTTTTTGGGTCTCCCGTTCCAGCTCTTTGGGTTTAACGGGGTGTTCATTCCGTACGCTCCGCTCCAGCAGCTTGACGACATCTCGCTGAAAGAGAAAATCACGCACTACATCGTGGGAACGACCAATGATTTGTTGCTCTCGCAGAAACAAAAATACTGCGACGTGATGGTCAACCTCGACACTTGCTCGTTAGAAGTTTTGGACAAGGGGCTTGAAGACAGCTTGCTGTTGACACAGCCGGATAAGAAGTTCATTGACTTGGTCAGCAAGACCGTTGAGCATTTCTACTACCCGTCTGGCGAGCAGGACTCAGAGCAGACCAGCTTCCAGGGGTCTGAGGATTACATTCGCTTGATGTTTGAGGATTATTTGTTGGGCCTTATATCGAGCGTCAAGTATGACAAGTTCTTGCAGAAACTCGGAGTGGAAACCACTGCATTTTCGGCCCGCACAGTTCCAGAACTGCCGCGCAAGCTCAATGTCGTGAACCAGCTGATGCTCGTCCCGGGCGTGGAGTTGGACAACATCGCGAGCTTCAACTTTGAGTATGTGGTCCGCTGGATCCACACTCTAAGTTTCAAGGTGTTTGACCGGTTCACCGACAACGAGATCTTCTACATATTTGATCCGCTCCACTTTGCGCTGACCGAGCAGTTCACTACCCAAGCCGATGAGTTTTACGCACAATACGGCAAGGTGAACTTGCTCGACGGGTTCAACTATCTCAAATCGAACGTCCAGAAACAGTTGCAGGCCAGCCCGTTGATGAACCTCGCCGCTGGCGGCGACAGCACCACGGCGACGCCGAAGCAGGCGTCTGAAGAGGCGCTGCTCCACAGCGTGCCGCTGAACAAGAAGTACGGAATGCTCGAGAGCGGGAAGTTCACCTTGGATGACTTGACTGCGTTGAACAGTATCAATGACGAGATCGAGGCGGGGAACAAGATGAACAGGGAGAAGAAGGAGAAGAAGAAGGAAGAGACGGCGAGCTGGTGGAGTAGCTGGGTTGGCTGAGTGCCACCAAGAGAAGCCAGACGGTGCGGTTGCAATTTTAGCACCGCTTATTGCAGCACGGCTTCAACTGATAGTGTTTACATGAGCTATGCTCACGACTTCAACCGATGGAGTTTACACAACCTAAGCTGAACAGCCATTGTTCATTGCTCAGTCCTTATAGCTCTAGCTTCGCAGCGACATGTATATGCCTTCCAGATACCCTGCTACATACCACACACAGACACATAGATTGATACATTCGGATACGTAAGGTGCGAAAATTTGTACATCAGTACATTTGGATACTTGAAAGTCCAGAAAAAAAAAGTGTACTCTGAGTGGCGCGAAGTACCACCAAAAGACCTGCCACATGCTACAGAGCAGATAAGATCAAACTCAGACTTCATCACTAAGGTCAAACTCTGACATCATCACTAAGGTCAAATTGTGACTTCATCGGATACCTGTAAGGTTGATACTTTCACAAGGGTTTTTGGTTTGTGAACGGTATTATTTGAAAAGGCTTCTTAGTAGCGGCTGTGAGTGAGTGCTCTTATCCTTGGTGGTTGCCTGCTCAATTGCTACTGCAGCCGATCTGCAGCCCATCCCATCTCTTTTTCACACAAAGTTTGGCGCGCCAGCTGCCCCAGACCCAAACAGCTGCGACAACCAGCTCTCTCAACTGCCAATTATAAAATATTATGCCCTTGCGAGCTCCGCCTGTCAAGGGGGTTCTTTCTGGTGGCTTGAGCAATCTCCATTTGGCGTTTGGCGCAAAGATCGGCGCGGTCTACCAGAGCAGGTACTTCGACCTCACCCACTTTCCGCTCTGCCATGTTCTTTCGCTCTATATGAAAAGTTACCCAGTGGCAGTAGTGGTCACTGCCAGCAAGAACGAGAAGCTCACATATAACGTACCAAACTCCAGGCTCAAGGTGAGCGGTGGCAATTTGGACGTGTTCACGGCGCAGCACCAGCTCACGCATCCAAACCCCATGCGGTATGCCGCGTATCGAAGGGGAGGCCAGCTCTTTTTTCGAAGGGAGTTCGAGAAGTTGTTAGCGAGCAGCGGAGTAAGTGGCACAAGCGAAAACGGCCTGAATAAACATAATCAAACGTCAGTGGAGCCGGGCATTTACTCCATCATATTGCACGTGCTACCGTCTGTGGAGAACAGGGAAGCCGTGAGGAGGTGCTTAGGTGACGCCCTCAGGAAGATACTGCAGCAAGCAGGACTGAGCCAAGTGCGGGCGACCGCCGAAAAGAGCAGCGGCAGGATGAAGCATTTGGTACAGAAGGAGTTGAGCAGTTTGCGGGGGGAGAACAAGTCAGAGACCGGAGTGTTTCGCAACCCTGCCTTGGTGGTAATGGAGAAGAACTTGGCGAGGAATGTGGAGTTGAGAAAGCACTTTGGTGGTGCAAAACAGAAAATAGGGGTGGTGAGTGGGAAGGGACGCTCGAGTTCGGTGAGAACGAGGTCCAATAAGCTTCAGGTCCCTGAGAAGTGAGCCACAAGGTACTCGATGGAGTGCGGGGGACATACATGCTGCTACACCTGACTGGAGTTAGCGATTTATATTACAATCATGTATATAGGTGAATTTCTATGATGTACCAGGCAACCAAATGCTGGCGGGAATCGAGTCGGCACTTGTAGTAGCGCAGTGTGTGATGAGACAAGGGCGGTGCGAGACAAGGGCGGTGCGAGACAAGGGCGGTGCGAGTCAAGGGGAGTGCGAGTCAAGGAGAGTGAGAGTTAAGGGGTGTGCAAGTTAACAGGTGAGAGCCACAGGCAGGCAGGCAGTCAGTCAGATAGACGAAGAATGAAAATTGGAAACGAGTGCTCTCTCTACCACTGAACCAAGAAGGCAATAGCCGAGTGTGATTTTGGACTTCTCATTATTCAATGCTTGCAGTAGCTACTTGCTGATCTGGTGCCGGGCCCCAACAGTGCCCCTCCTGCCCGTGAGAACGCACCGCCTGGCTTTGCCCCCTTAAACTAGACAGAATGGTAGATTTGAGCGGACGTCCCGCAGTCCCCATAGTAGGAAAACAAAACGTCTGTTGTCAGCGTGACCGTCTCGTAAACCGCCATGGTGTTTGTCCAGGTGGTAGTCGCGTCTCTCTTATCTAAGCCAGAGAGAGCATCAGCCAGGGCAAATGAAAGGCCGGCAGTCAAAGTCAAAACGTGAACGATGTGCATCGAGAAAATCACCACGAGAACGTTTTGGATAAAACCACTACTTTATATGGTATTTATACATTCAAGGCACTTTGTTTCAGAAACCCCACTACTCTGCCCTCTGTTACAGCTAATGCAGGCCGCTTTCTCATGCACACATTCCGCTTCCCCTGGCCTGGACTGGCCTCAGCGGGCGCCTTCCTGCAGGTTTTCGCTGGCATATACTGCAGTGAAACAGTGGGCCTAAAAATATTCAGAGACCCACGACGCTGTGCGACCCGAACACCATGGAGTCGCTAGAACAAGCAATGGCCGAGTTGCGGGTCGAGCCGAGCACCGAGAGCAGCCAGAAGTTGTTTGCCCGCAAATTCCGCATCTTGCTAGACGACCAGCTCAAGCGCAAACAGATCATTCACGAGATCCAACAGGTGGCCAAGCTCAAGCACTACGACCTCTCGAACAAGCCGCGGCTCTGCAACGAGACTCTGCGGTACGAGTGGTTTGTTGCCACCGACGAGCCCACTCTTGTGGATGCGCTCTACTACTTGTACTTTTGGGTCTTGCTCAAGGCGCGCTACATCTTGGACGACATCACCGACGACACGATCCACAAGCTCCGCCGGAAGAAGTCGATGGCCGAGTCGCCGTTGAAGAAAAGCGTGCTTGAAAACCATCACAGTGCCACCCGGTTTGAGATTGACATCCTCAAGGCAAAGAAGCTGGTGGGCGATCTCCGCTCGCAGTTTGCCAGAATCATCCAGGATGAGTCGGGGGACTCGCCAACGGAATCGCGGTTCAATGTCTCGTCGCCTGCCAATTCTCCCCGCAAGCCTTTTGGCAGCACATTGCTGCCCTCCGGCTCGCCAATTTCAAAAAAGATCCAGCAGCTAACCCCCAAGAAGAGCCAGAATTTTCTTCCGAATCATTTCAACGAGCTCAATTTAGTGGTCTCGCCGTACATCAAGAATGTATTAAAGTTCAGGTTTGAGGTGTATGAGTACCTCACTGTTTTGATTGACCACTACTCTTTGACAGGGGCAATTGTGCCGTTGGACTTTATACTCGACGCTTCCAATTTGCCAACCCCTCAGATCATGTTCAAGAACAACGGTGTCAATCTCGACATCGCCAAGAAGTTGCCTGGCTATGAGTATTTCTGGTTGATTGCCGACAACCCCATAGATGCAGATTGCTCGGAGCACGCCAAGTTTGTCCACCAATTGTTGATGGACCACTTGGGAGCCGGCCCAGTTTGGGACTTCCACAGTGTTACTCAGAATGGGAAGCCTCTAAGGTCCGACATTGTCAGCATTGGTCGTCATACGCACTTTGAAAAGATCAATATGGCCCTCGCATGCTTGTTGCGCGTGCTTTATAAGAACGACCGGGCACGTGAGGCGATGATCAAGAAGTTCAATCTTCACTCCAAGACCCAGGTGAAAGCGACTAGCTATAAATTTTCACCGTACAACGATACCTGGAAACAGTGGACCGAGTTGGATTTCTTGGCGCTCAACAATCACATTGCGCAGGACAATCAGAGCGAGTTTGGCAAGAAGCAGGTGGCTTTTAAGGGGTTAAAGCAAGGTGAGTCGATAAGTTACAAAGCCTGGGAGGATGGCCCGATTGAGAAAAAGTATACCAAGAAGGCAAGCACTGAGTCTGATATCTTAGGGAAAGAGGCGGGTGTGGAGGAGAGCAAGCCAGAGTTGGTAAAGCCTCACCCAGAGGCTCCTCCAGCCGCCAGGGAAGAGGCAAAAGAGGTGGTCAAGTCCGAATCTAAGTCCGAACCTAAGTCCGAACCTAAAACAGAGACAGAGACAGAGCCTGAGCCTGAGCTTGGGGCCAAGCGAGTAATCAAGACAGAAACCAAGCCAGAGACTAAGCCAGAGACTGAGCTAGAGACCAAGCCAGAGACTGAGCTAGAGACTAAGCCAGAGACTAAGCCAACGACTAAGCCAGAGACTAAGCCAACGACTAAGCCAGAGACTAAGCCAACGACCAAGCCAGAGACTGAGCTAGAGACTAAGCCAGAGACTAAGCCAACGACTAAGCCAGAGACTGAGCCAACGGCTGAGCCGGCGACTGAGATCGAGGCTGAAGCTGATGCTGCGGCCGAGGCAAATGTCGACACAAACGTCGAGACAAAGGTCGAGACAAAACCAGATAACAAGTCTGAGATTAAGCAGAAGATCTTGGAAAGCGAGGTAGAGACTTCAGGGAAAAAGTTGCACAGCAGATCTGGCAGCAACTCTGAAACTGTGTCGAAAAGCCTCTCTGACGAGAAGTCTGACATCAAGTATGAGACCAAGCCTGAGGGTAAGTCAGAGCCGTTGGAAAGGGAAAAGGCGAAGGTTGTGATAGCACCAGCAGTTGTGGAATCTAGTTCCGAGAGTAAGGAATCTGCGCCGGAATCGCAAGAGTCTGAGCTTGAAGTGAAGGAGACGAAACAGGGAGGAGATCAGAATGAGTCGGGAGTCAAAAAGACTGTGCCTGAACTCAAGAAAGCTGAGTCCGAGGTTGAAGCGGCCGAGCCCAATGTCACTCCGTCCGAAGCGAAAGCGTTTAGTGCCGAGGTAGAACCTGCGAAGAAACTAACGGAGAACAACCTGAACATCATAGAGATCGAGACTGCCCGGCCAGAGGTAAACCAAAAGGAGCCAACTGTCGAAGCAACCGAGCCATCCGTCAACGAAACCGAGCCCGAGGTCCAGAGGACCGAGCCAAAGGGGCAGTCTGAAGCTGATCATGAGGTGATTGGAGCTGAAGTGAAGAAGATCGAGGCGAAGGTTGGGAAGAACGAGAAAGAGGTCAAGAAGTCTGAGTCAAACGTACCGGAGACCGGGGCCGAGGCTCAGGAAACCGAGCCTGAGGTCAAGTCGGCTAAGAAGAAGGGGAAGAATAAGAAAAAAAAGACGGCTAAGAAGACTGGGGGTGACGTGAATGGGGCGAACACTAACTTGGAGCTGACAGAGGAGACTGAGGCTGGAGTGAGGGAGAAGGAGCTGGAGGCCAAGCTGATAGACGTCAAAGAGACCGAACCAAAGGTCTAAGATCTCGAAGTCAGGGAGTCAGGGCTTTGACCCAGAACAGGTCAGAATAGATTCATTAGTTTTGCCGCATTTTTCAATCAAGTCAAGCGCAACCATGCTAGACCCATTGCAAAGTGAGATCTGCTTAGACATGGTAGACTAGGCGAAAGGCACTACGATATCATAACACTGTAGAAAGGAGGCAAGCGAGTTACTGGGTACCAAGACTCATCTTGGCCTAGCTTAGCACACTGCTTGGGCTACTACAGCACTCATCTTAGCCTAGCTTAGCACACTGCCTGGGCTACCGCAGCACATTGGCTGCGCCAATGCACTGCTAGCCTGGCTTAATTTTGGTGCCATTTAGGCGCCCTGCATAACGGTTTGATCGTAAGTCCGTGACTTTCTCCGGTTCCCATGAGATTTTCGACCCTCGGCTGCAGCCGCCCGCAGGACCTTAGCCAGAGGCAGGGGCCAAGAGCCGTACATCCGAGTGGCAAGGCATGGGACCTGAATAATACCCTCCTGATTATAAAACTTAGAATGCCTGAATTCCGCTCATTGATCGCGCGTCAAGTATTGCAAAAATGACAGCACGGTGTTTACTATAGTACTACAGTGTTTGGGAAAGCCCACTGCGAGCCATAGCGCGCTTAGAAGAGTGTTGTGAATTTCGAGTACGGACGGAGCACATTGAAAAGTGCATTGGCTCTGCCAATGTGCTGCGGTGTTTAAGGCTCTGCCAGTGCTAATCATGCGCCCCGATAACATCCAACTCACCCGGCAACAACACCACCGGAATCTTAATGGTAAACTCCGTCCCGTTCAACAGATCTTTCGCCCCGCTCAACTCGCCGTTGGCGTCACGTGACAGGCTCTGGAGGTAGATGTTGTTGAGATTGTTGTGTTTGCCCTGGTTGCGGTCCTCATCAATAAGAATGAACTTGAAACTCAAATAGTACTTTATTCTAAACACCAGCGTGGAAAACTGGGCAGGCAAATCGCTGCCAAAACACAAGTCGCTGACGTTGAACCGCTTGTAGTTGGAGGCGAGCAAGGAGTACTTCTTCTCCCACATAGTGTAGAAGTACCGTTTCCAGTAGCTTGGATTTTGATTGATGATTTCTCGCTCGATGTACTCGTTTCTATTGATCTCTTCGTAGGAAAGCCCACTTAGCGTCTCATCAACCTGGGCAAACTTCCACGTTTTCTGTGCTCCTCTCGGGTCCCTCTCGAATTGCTCATGGATCTCTTTGATCGAGTTTTCATATCCCGTGAGGTACTCGTAATTGATTTTCTCAAATTTCTGAAGACTCATGCTGAACCCGGATACTCTGAACGGGTGCTGGCCAGGCTCGTCGTTGGTGAAGTCCAAAAGTATGTTGGCATTCTCACCAACTCTGTGGATCTGCTTGTCAAAAACAAGTTTGGTGACGAACCGGTTGCGGTACTTGACAGTGTACTGAGAACGTAATGGGGACTTGAACAAGTGTTCAAACGTCAAATTACCCACATGCACCAGGTCACTCCCAATGAGAACCGTACCGTTCGCCACATTGCTGGCTAAGAGCTGGAGCTCGTGTCGCCGGTCACGTGACTCCGGCTCCGGCTCCGACTCCTCGGTGACAGGACGCATTCGCAGCACGTAGTCACTGCGGTCGAAATGGTCATTAAGTCTCGGAGTGGACGGCAAGCTCCGAATCTGCTCTGTGGTGAAGAGATTCTTCTCCTGGGTGAGAGTCTTCATTGTCTCCAAAAACTCTATTTTCATAAACTCGCTGGTTTCGGGATCTGAGAGATTGTTTTCCACACTCAGAGTCGTAGAGCCGGCCACAAGTCTTTCTGCTTCCTCAAAAGAGTCCACGTGTGTGCCGCCAAGATCCCTGAGCAAATTCTGCCCTTTGCCGATGTTGTACAACGAATTCAAATGTTGCTTGTGATAGGAGAACTCCTCGAGAATATCTGGGACGACCTGCAAACCATTGAAGCGAGGAGCCGTCGCCACTTTGACAGGAAAGCTGACGTTGATGTTGTCTGGTCTCGCCCCCTGCCCGAGCTTCTCGGCGTTGACGAGCAACGCGTAGTTGACTGTCACGTGATCCAGGCGGTACGCCGACGGCAAGCTCGGCGGCAACCGGAAGCGGAAATAAAACTGATTGGAGGCGCCGGGAGATAGCGTGAGAGTGGGGAACATGAGAAATTGGTTTGTAGAAAAAAGCGGATTGATTTGGGTCAACGGATCCTCCTCTGTGTTGGTGGTATGGTTCATGATAGCATTGAAGTCGCCGACGTCTGTGTTGAGAAAACTGCTGATGTTTGTAGACAAGTTCTGGAAAAAAGTCTTCTTGGTGTTTGCAGACACCTTGAGCGAGGGGATCCCCGCAAGACACCCACTGACCACGGCGTTCTCCCGGACGCTTCTGAACTTCTCTGGGTCCACCGTCTCGCTGTCCACAGTGAAGTAGCCGAAAAGTTGCAAACTTCCCGAGAAAAATGTCTCCAGAACAGCCGCGGGGTGTTTGCTGTTGTCTAAGAGAGGCGCTTCGTTGTGTCCACTCGGCTGTGCTGCGCGGCGGTCTACCACTTCTCCTAGTGACGATTTTCCATTGCCTTCACCTTCACCTTCACTCTTTGCATCAGTTTTCTCTCCATTACTTTCACTGCCTTTGTCGTCATTATCTTTGCCATTGCCATTGCTTGTCTGCTCGTGGCTTTTGCCATTGCTTGTCTCCTCGTGGCCTTTGCCTTTGCCTGTGGTTGTCACCCCCACATGGTCAAAGGTGATCAACGCCTCGAGAAGATCCCCCGCGTACACCGGGTTGTTCCTGTAGCAGACCAGCACTCGCGTCTCGGAAGACAACTGGCGCGTTGTGGTGAACATGGAATCTTGGCGTCTTGAAGTGTGTGGTCTTGATCTGCTAATGTATGCGCACTCTTTATGGCAATATGGCCCACCGAAAACTCCGCTTTCCCACGTCGCTTCCACGTGAAGCCACCTTATCGAGAGGGCTTATGCATCGCCAGGGCTCCAAACTCTGCGTTGCGCACGCCCTCCCGCCTGAAAAGTATCCCGCCTCTTACTAATTGTCTTTCCCAAAGGCAACTTCTGCAATTGCCACCCCTCACAGTTCCATGTTGGCAATCCATCGAGTGCTCTCTGCGAGCTGCGTCGAGTGCACCGACATCGAGGGCTGGGGCCCCTTGTCGACATACTACGACTTCACCCCGTGCTTCATCTACGGGGTGCTTCTCACCGGACTTAATGTCGCGGCAGTGCTCGGGGGAGGCTCCCAAATATACCAGTTGCTCATCAAGAATGAGATTTCGTTGCACAACTCGACTTACAGATGGGACATGTTTGTCGTTATGCGGTTTGCGTTGATTGTCTTGCAGATTCTCTTGAAATTCTCCCTCTTGGTCGGGGACAATGGCTGGTACTATCTCGGTGACCAGCTCGTTGAGTTCGAGTCGATCTTTGAGATCACGACGCTCTTCTGCATGCTTCTTCCGTTGACCTACCTTGACTTCAAGAAGCACCGCACCACTAGCAGTTTTCTCCTTGGTTACTGGGCGGTTGCTGGTCTCTTCACTTTCTTCAGAGTGATGAACCTTGGCATTCGCTTCTATTATCAGAGCAGCGAGGACGGCTACCAGTCTTTGCCAGTGAGCCAGACCAACTTTGCCGTCTCCGCATTGACTCTTGCCAACTCCATCTTGATCATCATCTGCCAGTCGGCGCCCAAACAGTTGGCCCCTGCCACGATTTTCAACACCTTGCTGCGGTTCCTCAAGGAGAAAGAGAACCCCGTGGACCTGGCAAACCTCTTTTCGAAACTCTTTTTCTGCTGGATCAGCGACCTCATGAAGCTCGGCTACAAAAAGTTCTTGACTCTTGCTGACTTGCCTCGCTTACCGCAGGGGTTCGACAACAACTCGGTGACCACCCAGTTTTCTGACATCTACAACGCTGACTTTGCCAAGGCGCAGGCCTCTGGAAAGAGCGTCTCTCTCTGGGGGGTCATTTTGAAGTCGTTGTACAAACCATTGCTCGCCGCTGCGTGCTTCAAGGCGATCCAGGACATCCTCCAGTTTGTCCAGCCGCAGCTCTTGCGTGCGCTTATCAAGTTTGTCAACGACTACAACAGCTTGGAGGGTGCCGACAAGCCGCCGCTTGTGCGTGGCTTCAATGTGGCCATTGCGATGTTCCTCGTCAGTGTCTGCCAGACCGCCGCCCTCAACCAGTACTTCTTCCGCTCTTACTCCACCGGTATCCGAATCAAGTCTGCCTTGATCGGGGCCATCTACGACAAGTCCCTTGTGCTCTCGCCAGAGTCGCGCAATGTCAAGAGCACCGGTGACATTGTCAACCTCATGTCGATTGACACCCAGCGGTTGCAGGACCTCACGGAGTTTGGCCAGATCATCTGGTCCGGCCCGTTCCAAATCATCATCTGCTTGGTCTCTCTTTACAAGTTGCTTGCCAACTCGATGTGGTTTGGGTTCGGGATCATGGTGGTGATGATCGGCGTCAACACGTCGCTCATGAAGATCCAGAAGGCGCTTCAGAAGAAGCAGATGTCGTTCAAGGACTCTCGTATCAAGTTGATTTCCGAGATTTTGAACAACATCAAGTCTTTGAAACTCTACAACTGGGAAAACCCATACAGATCGAAACTCGAGTACTGGAGAAACGAGAAGGAATTGAAGAACCTTGTGTCGATCTCGATCTTCAAAGCCATCAACATGGCCATGTGGAACATGATTCCGTTTTTCGTTTCGTGCACCACGTTCTTTGGCTACATCTATTTTTACGACGAGCCATTGACTACCGACATTGTGTTTCCCGCGCTTGCTCTTTTCAACCTTCTTGGCTTTCCGTTGAACGTCATTCCAATGGTCATTACTTCTTTTATTGATTCTTCTGTTTCTGTGGGCCGTTTGAACGAGTTCCTCGAGCTTGACGAATTGGACCAGCACATGATCAACCGCAAGGGGAAAGCCAAGCGTCTTGGTGATGAGGTGGTGAATATTGACAACGCCTCGTTCTCCTGGAACAAACTCAGCGGCGAGTACCACGACGACGAGCAAGGGATCAACAGTTATCTTGCGTTGAAGAACATCAACTTCAAGGCTACCAAGGGCGAGCTCTCCTGCATTATTGGAAAGGTTGGTTCTGGTAAATCTTCGTTTGTCAAGTCGTTGCTTGGTGATCTTTACAAGTACAAGGGTAAACTCACGATCCACGGAAAGGTGGCGTACGTTTCCCAGGTCGCCTGGATTATGAACGGGTCTATCAAGGAGAATGTTTTGTTTGGCCACAAGTATGACCCTATTCTCTACGAGCGTGTTATCAAGGCGTGTGACCTCGACATTGACCTCAAGAGCTTTGTCTCTGGCGACCAGACCCAGGTCGGCGAGAAGGGCATTTCTCTTTCTGGCGGACAAAAAGCCCGTCTCTCTTTGGCGCGTGCCATCTACTCTGGTGCGGACTTGTACTTGTTGGACGACCCATTGGCTGCCGTTGACGAGCATGTCGGGAAGCACTTGATTGACAATGTCTTTGGCGAGAACGGCTTGCTCCGTCACAAGTGTAAAGTTTTGGTCACCAACTCTGTCCACTTCTTGCACATTGCCGACAACATTACGATGTTGGAGGGCGGTGTGATCAAGGAGCAGAGCAGCTACGCAAAGCTCGAGTCTTTGAGCGATGAGCAGAAGCAGCAGCTGAGCATTTGGAAGTTGGTTGAGCAGTTCGGCAAGAAGAAGGTGCAAGAACAAGAAGCCGACACGGTCACCGAGGCCGAAACCAAGGTCGACTCCGATTCTGACTCCGACGTCAAGGAGTTTGCCGGAGAGCTTACTGAACAGGGTTCGATTTCCAATGACATTACTGACACCGATGGGGTTTCTTTGCGGAGAGCTTCGACCGTCACCCTCAATGCCGAGACCACTGTCACTTATGATGAGGACACCAAGGACACTTCGCGTGACGAGCACGTCGAGCGCGGTAAGGTCAAGTGGAGCATTTACTTGCTGTACGCCAAGGCGTGCAACCCGAAGTTTGTAATCATCTTTATGGTGTTTGCTGTGGGGTCGATGTTCTTCAATGTTGCTGCAAACTACTGGTTGAAGGATTGGTCGGAGGTGAACTCGAAGTATGGCTACAATCCTGATGTCAAGAAGTACCTTTTGATCTATGTTCTTTTGGGATTTACTGGGTCCCTTTTCCTTTTGATTCAAAGTGTCACTTTGTGGAACTTCTGCATTATCCACGGTGCCCGTGAGTTGCACGACAAGATGTTCAATGCTGTCATTAGAGCCCCAATGAGCTTTTTCGAGACTACACCAATTGGCCGTGTTCTCAACAGATTCTCGAACGACGTCAACAAGATCGACGAGGTTCTTGGGCGTACTTTCCAGTCTTTTTTCCAGAATGTCATAAAGGTGTTCTTTACTCTTGTGGTTATCTTCTTCTCCACCTGGCAGATCATCCTCATCTTGATCCCACTCGGCGTCCTTTACTACTACTACCAGCAGTACTACCTCAAGACGTCGCGTGAGCTCAAGCGGTTGGAGTCTATCACCAGATCGCCGATTTACGCCCACTTCCAGGAGACTTTGAACGGTATTACCACAATCCGCGGATATGGCCACGAGAAGCGCTTTGTGCACCTCAACCAGGTCAAGGTCGACAACAACTTGGGCGCGTACCATCCGACTGTCAACTCCAACAGATGGTTGGCGGTGCGCCTCGAGTTTTTGGGCTCGCTTATTATTTTCGGCTCTGCTGTCTTCCTGATCATCGGACTCAAGAATGGCACCATCACTGCTGGTCTCGTGGGATTGTCCGTGTCGTACGCCCTCCAGGTCACCGGATCTCTTAACTGGATTGTGCGCATGACAGTGGACGTCGAGACCAACATTGTGTCTGTCGAGCGAGTCGAGGAGTACTCTGCCATCAAGCCAGAGGCGCCAGAACACATCGAGGAGACCAAGCCTGCCGCCAACTGGCCTACTGCTGGCGGTGTCGAGTTCCGTAACTACTCTACTCGGTACAGAGACGAGCTCGAGCTTGTCCTCAAGAATGTCAGCGTTAAGATTAATCCACGGGAGAAGGTTGGAATTGTTGGAAGAACCGGTGCTGGGAAGTCCTCTTTGACGATGGCACTTTACCGTATAATAGAGCCGGCCACCGGTGACATTGCCATTGACGGGGTTTCGACGCTGTCTATGGGTCTTTCTGATTTGCGCACCAAGCTCTCGATCATTCCACAAGACGCTCAGGTGTTTGAGGGTACCATCAGAGACAACCTCGACCCAACCGACTCGTTCGATGACAAGGATATCTGGAGAGCAATCGAGCTTTCGTACTTGAAGCCGCACATCGAGAAGATGGCGGAGGAGCAGAACGCTCATGCCAAGGAGGGTGAAGAGAGAGTCACTGACTACCTCAAGGTCAAGATCACGGAGAACGGCAGCAACTTGTCTGTTGGGCAGAAGCAGTTGATGTGCCTTGCGCGTGCTCTTTTGATTCCCGCCAAGATTCTCATTTTGGACGAGGCCACTGCTGCGGTCGATGTCGAGACCGATAAGATTGTGCAGCAGACGATCCGGTCTGAGTTCAAGGACAGAACAATCTTGACGATTGCGCATCGGATCAACACGATCATGGACAGCGACCGGATTTTGGTGCTCGAGAAGGGCGAGGTTGCGGAGTTCGACACGCCGGAGGAGTTGTTGAAGAACCCGGAGTCGTTGTTCTACGCGTTGGCGAAACAAGGTGGGCTCGTCGAGTAGGCAGTGTGAAGCAGTGCATTGCGGAAGTCACTCAGTCACTCAGTCACTCAGTCACTCAGTCACTCAGTCACTCAGTCACTTGGTCCCTTAGTCCCTTAGTCAACACGGCTCTGCAGTTGTCGATGTACGCTTGCAATGCCATGTATTTGCTAATATGCCTGCCAGTGTTTGTTGGGGGCCACTCTTTCTTACAAAGACAGAGAGCTTTGCCAGCCACTGTTCTTCGTTGAAACTGTGGCTGCGCACTGTGGCTCGATGACGGTCCTTAGCCAGTTGTGCAGTTCCCGATGCCTGTTATAGATACATGCAATTCAATGGAAATTGAGAGTCGTAAGCAAAAAACTAGACTATCCTTTTCAGGACTACACCACTTCTAGCAATGTTTTTGTCGTGTGATTCTGGCCTAGTATTATGTCATGCATTGTGTAGTGCTGCACACAGGCGCATCGGGCGCATTCTGCAGGACTCCTTTGAAGTAGGCAGCGGGTGGGGCACAACACACTCGTGAGAAAAACATTTCTATTCCGAAAAGCCATACAAAGTATGCTCATATATGTAGTTTATTGAAGAGGGTTGATTTATCAAAAATCTCTCAGAGCAATTGTAGCGTAGTGTTGTACTTGACAATCATGCTGCCGCTCGGCAGTGCTCCGGTCCCCTGCAGTTGCGGCTGAAAAATAGCCAAGTCACGTGCGCTCATTTGATCTGAAACTCATTACAAAAAAAATTTATTCTACATACTAAGATAGGCAGAAAGCAGAGGCGAGAACTATCCTATACACAAAGCGCAGAGCCTTAGAAATTGAAACTTTTTGAGGAGCATTACAAGAGATACTCAAAACCAACAAATCTTTAAAAAAAAGAGTTGTTTCATCTCATTCTCACCCACATTTCTGCTTGCGATTTGCAACCCTGCGATTATCTGTACACTGCAGCTAGGGTACATTCCTCAAAGCAAACTGAACAGCTGCGCACCGAATTGACGCTCTTCTGTCAACATTTTTGCTGCCAGCTCAATGAGAGAGTTGAAGAGGACACATCTGAATACACCAAAGAAGGATAAAGAGCAGGCTCCATACTCAGAGCCTACATCGAATACATTTAGCACAGCGAAGCCGAACAAGGCACACCAATCCAATTCCCTGCTGACAATGCTGAAGAAGAGCAAGAAGCAGAGCGCGAAGACGCCCAAGAAATACGCGACAAAGAACTTGGCAAAGCTCAACCCGAAGAACAAAGGGGGCCAGAAGGCGCTCAATTTACAGAAGGAGAGCAAGAAGCTTCATGGGGTGAACTCCCAGCCCAAGAGGTTCTACGGGAACAAAAATAAGCAGCGGCGGTTTTCTTTGATCTCAGACGGGGAGTCCGACAGCGATAGCGAGGAAGCGCTGTCTGACAATGATCTGTTGGATAACGCTGCGATCGCTGACTATGACAGCGACGACAACATGCAGGACGACTCTGATGACAGCGACAGCGACGAGAGCTCGCTGGACAGTGACGTGGACTTTGTGAAGTTGACCGCGCAGCGCAAGCGGGCGCTCAAGGCTGCCAAGGGGCTCAAGCGGAACAAAACGAAAAAGTCCGTTGGGCTGAAAACCACTAAAGCTAGGGCCAAGCCACAAAGCGACGACGAGAACAGCGACATAAATTTTTCTTTTGATTTTGATTCTTCCGATGAGGAGAAGCCACAGCGGCAGGCGGAGGACGTTGGGGAGGTGGTTTCCAGTGGCGTGAGCTCCGGGCCAGCTGCCAACTCTAAGCAGAAGTTCAAGCGTCGTCTTACAAATTTGGAGGCCAAGAATGTGGTGCCCAAGTTGAACGAGGACAGCGAGTCGCCCTTGCTGTCTGTGAACGGGCTGGAGTACGAGAATGCCATCATGACTGATCTGAGCGACGACGAAGACGTCGATGAGCATGAAATGGCAAACCGCAAGTTACTGCGGTACACGAATGACGACGTGGACCAGGAGATTGACAACGACGAGCTCGCGGCGGCAATCGAGCAGGATGATTTCGACGGGTACGACGATGAGACGTTGGCGCAGCGCAAGCGTGACAAGAAGACGCATGGCGATAACACATTGCTCAGCGACGATGACGATTTGCTTGACAAGGAGACTGCTAACTTGTTGCAGCAAATGAAGAGCGAAAACGAGCTGTACTTTATGGCGGATGGTTTTCCCTCGTCGGCTGACTTCTTTATGAACCTCGAGGGTAATGACATGATGGGACTCGAAGCGAGAAGAAAGCTGATTTTTCCTCGTCTAAGCATTGTGGAAGACCCGAAGTCGGTGGTTCTTCGCAACAAGCTTCGCAAAAATAAGCCGAAGCAGAAAGAGGACGACGACGATGACGACGGGGAGGTGATTGAGTTTGTGCTGGACAACGAGCTGAAGGAGAAGAAAGTGGAGGAAGAGGAGGACGATGGCGACGAGAGTGAGATTGAGCTCTCTGTATTTGAAGATTTGTACTACAAGCAGCCGTCTGCCCCATTTTCTGCAAGCAGTTTCACTGCGACGGGGGCCAACAACAAATATCTCGATGCCTATGACCAGACTGGCGAGGACTCATACTTCTGGGATTACTTGCTTGGTGACAGTAGCGACAAGAAGCCGCCACTGAACAAGACGAGTCGGAGAGGGTCGAACCATCATCGTGGTTTAGTCAGTGCTAAGAGCCAACAGCGCACCAATTCGACTTCTGCCGCCGGCTTTGATCTCACTCTCGGCACCAATGAGGGGTTCATGGACTACCAAACTTTTTTCCTGGACGACGAGGTCACCGACGAGGAAGAGAACTTGCCAAAAAGCACGACCCAGAACCTTGGGCTGCGCTCTGCCAAGGAGATCTTACTGTCAGCGAAATCGGATGGCAGTGGCGCGCCACGCATGGCGTCCTGGGTGGTTGCTAAGGACCGGCCGTTTGAAATCATTGACGGTGTGTCGACTCGGCTGATCTTGCCCTACACTACAAGCTCTGCTAAGCAGGGGAACAACGGCCACAAACGCAATGTTCTGATGGGCGCCGACTTGAAGTTTGACGAGTTCTTCAACTTGAGCGAGCTTGAGGAGGCCAATGATGACAGTATCAACTGGGCCGGACTCGGCAACGGCAACAAGCGGAAAGTACCGCTCACGGCATTCCGCAACAAGCTGACCCTTGGCGCTAAGCCAATGGAATATTCCCGTAAATTTCTGGCCACTGGAAGTCTCTCGCGCAAGGCTGAAGCGAGACGGTCAAGAGTCTCGCACAGCGCTTCCACGGAACTCCGCAAGCAGTTGAAGGCGAACTTGTTGAAGAATAAGGACTCCAAGTTGGTGCTTTCTAAGCCAACGGGGGACAAGCAGAAACGGCGTCAGTCTTCTATTATGGAGGCGAACCAGGAGGGGTTGGTTTTCACTGAAAACGGGTTGTTTACTGAGGAGGCGGTGATGGGGGTGGAGGAGTTGTTGGGGGAGAACGGCGACATTACGAACGACGAGCTTAGTGGGATACTTAGTGGGATTCTGTTCTAGCTGCGCGTTGGCGGAGCCAATGTGCTGCGCTGTTGTTTTTTAAGCATTGCACTACCTGTGCTGACTTTGACCAGCACCGTCATTGCTTTGCTTAAGAAATTGAACCTACCATGCTATTCAAGGTGTTACGAACATGTACTATATAGGGAATATTACGATAGATGGAAGGAAGTAGGAGCGGTGTGTGGGTGGAGCTGTAGAGTACGTGGCAGGCAGAAGTGGATTGCATTGGCTATAATAAATGGCAGGCATGGCTATGTGGCAGGGTGTATCAGTAAATTGATTGGGGCAAGCATTGAGAATTAGTTAGGGTATGTTCACGAGTTGTGGCCCACCAGGATTGTCTTAGGCATATATCCATGGTGTCTTAAAGCCACCGCAGAAACAACCTCGGTGTTCGAAAAAATTGGCCTTTTCGAATACTTCCTTAGACTAAATACCCCCTTAACCCCTTACTAATAGAAGCCTTTCCGCATTTCTGGCCCTGCCTCGGTTTAGCCACGGGTGCCTCATTTTGACTGGGATTAAAAGCGCACACTAAATTCCGCGTTGTCGCACTGACGCACCCTGCTCGCTTAGAGCGGTGCTTGCCACAAGCGCCTGGTTCTAGCCCAGGCGCAAAAAATCAGCATCAGCCCTCCTGATTCAGACCTAATAATTGGTCGTCAGGTTGTTTTTTGCCAAATTTGGGTTGCTGGGGTAAACGTGGCACGCTGGGAACTTTCGTGTGCCAAGGTCTCAAAGTTGCCTGACACGGCCGAAAAGTTTCTCCACATGGGTTCACCCGCGAACCGCACTTGTGTGCTGCACTGCCCATCAAACCCAGCTCCCTAGCAAGGGAAGAGCAAAAAAAAAATACCCGGGTGGAATCTGCCATCTGCCAGCCAGGAAAAAACCCTACAGCTGTCGTATAAAGTTTTTTCCCGACGCCTTTATTGCGGCAGCTGCTGGGTACCTGCGATTAAGTGACATGATCGCTGGTGCTTCAGCCTGCAGGTCCCGATTAAAATTCCCAGCTAAGCCCTTGAAATATTTGTTCGCGACAATTTCCATGAAATCGACCTCGCCATGGACGACACAGCAACCACTCTGGCAGAAATCAATCAATACTTGAGACAGAGGTCTCTTACTGCGGAGAGCCCGCCGTTAACATTGGCGTCTGCAACTAAGGTGTTCCACAGTATCCGCAAGAACGTGCTCTCTGGGAAGGACACAGTCAACAGTTGTACCACGCTCGCCAACTTGGTTCACTTATTGCCCGCTTCTGAGCAGTGGGAATCGTTGTTTAACGACAAAGTGTTGTTGACTTCTGTTGTCCAACATGGTATTCTGCATCCTGCACAGTCGACCGCATACATTATTTCGACGGTTTACTTGCGAGGCGATTTCTTTGCTGAAAAGACGTTGTTAGACAATGGGAACAACGGGTGCTATGCTGAGTTTATATCAATACTCTCTGACAACTTTGAGTTTGTCTCCAACTTGAAGCTGCGGCTTCTTGCTAACGAGCCTACTATTGTTCTCGCCACTCTTCGCTTCATTGCCTCGCTTCTTACTGTTATGTGCTACGACTCGAGCATTGACTTTAGCATCAGAACATTGGTTTTGATATATCAGCAGGACATACCGCGAACCATTCATAAGCTTGTGCATTCCACAAAGGTGTTTCCCACCAGCTCTGGTACTGCTTTTTGGGCGGAGATTACTACTTCCTTATTACAGCTCTTTGCCAAACTCAATAGCTTTCGGCTGAGTCTTGAGTGCATTCCAACTTACCAGCAGTTGCTTGTAGACATCCTTTCAGGAATCAAAAACTCGCACCGCGGGCAGAAAGATGTCTTGTCAGAAAAGCAGGTTTTCGAAAAGCAGGGATTTACTAAGGACCCAGCACAGTTTATCACGTCTACCTTCGGCATTCCCACTTTGATCTCTGCGACAGTATTTGCTAAAAGCACACATTCCAATCAGTTCAAGCGAGCATGTCAGAAGCAGCACTCCTTGTCTTCCAAGTCCAATGCGGAGTTCCCAGTGAGCAGATACATGTTTTCAATTGCCGAGCTACTCTTTCAGCATGTTTTGGACGACTCTAACAATTCTCAGAGTGACGACCGTGCTACATTTAGTAACGAAATTTTCCTTGCCCTTCTCTCAAGAGCCCTCGTCTACTGGCAGGACTCTTGCGCTACAACTAGCCATGAGCAGGATTACTTTTCTGTTCTCAACTTGCTCAAACTAGACTTGGTACACCTGCCAGACAATTTCGGTACTTGTCGCACGATTCTAAACCTGGATCTCAGCTACCTGCAGATGCGCAAGGCCCAGCTCACGATGTCGCGCAACAACCAGTTTGTGGAGTTTTCCAGCAAGCGCGACTTCTACCACTTTAATCTGTTGATTATCAGCAACTTGAAGCTTTTTTTTGCACAAGAAAGGTTGCTTCAACTCACATATGGGCAAGTCTGCTATACGGAAAACCCGCATGTGTTTTCCTCAGTGGGAGAACTTAAACGTGCCGGTATCTATGTTGCACTCTCACCAAGGCAGACAACAATATTGTACAAAAAGGTGCCAATCAGTTTTGAGAAAGACGGTCTGATAGATTTCGACGACGCCAAGAGCATAAAAATTTGCTCCGTCAAAAAAATCAAACTAAGTGTTGGCCAAAAAGACCTGCCTCTTTATAGGAGCCCCAGCCACTTTGTTCGACTCGAGCCGGAAAAGACCACCAACAAGATTACTTTGTTAGGAGACCGTGGCACCTCGTTGCTCGAGTTCTATACCACAAGCGAGAGTGCGGCAAATATGTGGGTTGACGGCTTGAACTTGCTCATCAACAACTTGAGATTCGAGCATGTGACCGAGTCGGCCAAGCTCGACATGGAGCGGTTGTTCGTGATTCGCCAAGGGTTACAGTTTTTGCCATTTTGCAGAAGGGCCAATGAATATAACCAAAACGATCCACCGTTTGATTCCAGTCTAACGTCTTTCTACCCTCTGCTGAGAAAGACGTTTTTACAGTTGTTGCACCCGAGCTCTGCCGAGAGTATTGCGACGGTGATCGAGGAGGAGGAGGAGGAAGAGGGAGAGCCGTTCCACTACGACTATGCGGAGCTCATGGCAGTGTCCAAGGACTTTTATTATAGTTAGCACTCTCGAGGGTCAGCGAAAAAGTGCAAAAAATTAAAAAAAACCTAGCGCAGTTTTCAGCAGCATGGTTTTTGCAGTTTTTAGCAGTATGGTTTTCTGCGCTGCTTGCAAAGCTCTGGGTCATACTTCGTGGTTTGGTGGTCGCTACTCGAGTGAAACGCAGCTTATCTGCATTTGCCAGTGCTGCATACCGATGCACACCCGATCCGTCTCGTTGTCAGCGGAATCAACGGCTAGCAGTGGCCAACAACCAGTGATACACGATATTAGTAGTCAGGCACTCTTTAAACGTTATAATTAGTTTGGCTGTCATTTTTTTTTTTTTACTAAATTGTAGTGCAAACTACATTCAAACCACTGTTACTCTTTCTGACTGTTCTGCACGTGTATGCCATGCCCCTGCCCTGCCGCCTGCTGGGAAAAATTAAAAAATTATCAGACGTACCATCTCATCTACAGCACCCACGGCACACACCGATTCGCATCCCGCGGCGACCACAGCTCCCTGACCACACTGCAACATGAGTTTGGGGGTTCCTAACATGCCTCTTGTTTCAACGGCGCAGGCGCAGGGGTATCAAGACGACTCCACGGCCTCGCCAAGTGCTTCCAACACCCAGACAAACACCCAGAATAACACGCTGGGCTCCACACCCAACGGGCTCGGCCCCGCCACAGACTCCGCCAACACGCGGATCCTGGCGTATGCCCGGCTCGACTTCAGCCTGTTTACTTTCTACATCCAGACGCTTCAGGTGGTGCTCGGACGGCGCATCAACAACGACCTGCTGCACTCGGTAGATGTCCACTTGGGGCCGAAGAAGGCGGTTTCCCGACGACATGCCAAGATTTTTTATAACTTCGGGACACAGCGGTTTGAAGTGTCCGTGTTAGGTAGAAACGGCTTGTTCATCGACAACAATTTTGTCGAAAAGGGATTGACGGTTCCTCTCAGTGACAAGAACAAGATCCAGATCGGGCAGGTGCTGTTCACCTTTGTGCTACCGGGCGCCAATGACGACAAGTTTTTGCAGCTCCCAACCGAGGCGGAGCAGCAACCCAAAGAAGCGCCATTGCCAGAGAGCCAGCTCAAGCTTCCCGCACCACTGGCCCCCGCTGCTGCCACTCTTCTCACATCTTCCACGTTACCAACAAACAACAACATCCTCTCTGCGCAAGCCTTGAGCAGCCTCGTGAAGCCGCAAACCGCAGTGCCAAAACCGCCGGTGCTTGCTAAGAAAGAGAAAAAGACCGGCAAGCAGCCGAAAAAGGTATACTCCCTCGAGGAGATCCCCGAGCAGTACCGCACGAAACCGGCCACGCTGTACCTGAACATCATCATTGCGTGTCTCAAGAGCTCGCCGGGAAACCTCCGGGGCATGTCGCTTCTGGAAATCTACAAGCTGATTCAGGAGTTGTACCCGTACTACAAGTACTGCCCCGACGGATGGCAGAGCCTGGTGAGGCACAACCTTCTGTTGAACAAGGCCTTCAAGAAAATCAGCAAAGAAGGAAAAGGCTGGTTGTGGGGAATTGACGAGGAATACTTCGTGGAAAAGGACAAGTTGAAGAAGAAGCTGCTTGAGCCGTTGCAGCCGTTGCAGCCGATGAGACTGGGTCCCTACCCGGGGGTCCCACAGTTGCCGAATGCAGTGTCGCAGCCAACAACCGCCTTGCCATTGCCAACGGCATTGCCGGCTACGTTGCCCACTCTTCCTGTCTCTGCAGAAAAGCCTCCGGCGGCGGCAGCCAAACCCCAGCCAAAACTTCTGGCCGACGACAAGAAGATGTTGGCGATCTTGCAGGAGCAGCTTCGCGCCATCACAAAAAACATCAAGGGCCTCAGCAAAGAGAGCGTGATCAAGATGTTGACGCTAGCGTTGCTGAGCACCATGCTGCAGCTCCAGAAAAGCGCCAACGGGCGGCTGTTGTGCGCCTTTGTGCAGCAGAATCCTAAAGACTTGACCAAGGTGTTGACGCTGGCGCTTAACGACGCGACGGCGAAGGTGACAAACGGGAAGCGGACTTTTTCAGAGTTGATTTCCGGAAAGGGTGCCGCCAAGCCGCAAGCTAAGTCACTGGCGAAGTTCCTCAAGCCGATCATAAACCCAAAGCCCAGTCTGATTCCGCTCATTCCAATGAAAGCGAAACCCGCAGTGGCAAAAGCACTAGCCGAGGCCAAGCTGTCACTGGGGCCGTCCGGTGGCCTACCGACGGGCCCGCTTGCTACACCAAAGCCCCGCACCGCCTCCCTTATTGCGTTTGAAAAGAACCTTGACCGGTTGATTGCGGGCGACCCGGCACCGAAGCCCGAGGTTGCTGTGAAAAAGCGCACGGACTCGCTCATTGCGTTTGAGCAGAATTTGGATAAGTTCTTGGCGGGAGAGGGCGAGTTGTTCAATGCAAACTTGTCGAAGATCAACGAGAGTGCCATCGATGAGAGTGATGAGGAGGACGACGCAAAGACAGCGGCCACCGCAGTGAACAGCAGTAATCCTCTGCAGTCGGAGCCTGTAAAGTCAGTGGAAACCAGCACTGCTAAAACGGAGCCTACGACGGATGCTGTCGAAAGCAATACTTCCACTGTGGAAAAGGAAACGCCAGTTGCGCCTGCTTCTCAGCCTGCTCCAGCACCAAAACTTGAGACATCCACACCTGTGGCGGAAACGTCGACGCCACATTCTGGGGCGCAAACGGTGGATGCCATTGACACCGCGCAGCCAGTGGAGAACATTGATACAGCACGGGCCGTTGGAGCTATCGATTTAGGGGACAGCGCGGCGGCCATCGATAGCGCACTTGAGCAGGCGGTGAAGATCGACGGAGCACTTGAGCTGCAGGCATCTCTCATTGATGATGCGTTCACAGAGGAGGCGAAGAGTGACAAAGCATTAGGTGACAAAGATGACAAATCGTTGGACATTGCTGAGAGTGTCGCGGCAAAACCAGAAGAGAATGACTCGGCAAAACCAGAAGAAGAGGAGGCGGCCAGCGACCCACAGAATGAGGAAAAGAGTGCCGAGCCAGTCAATGGCGACGTGTTGACGCGCACTGAGGGTATTCCCCTGGACCAGTCGACGACAGTAGAGCCGGACGGGAACGGGGAGGCACAGGCAGCTGAGAACTCATCTGAGAAGGATGAAGAAACAGCTGTCAACGAATCAATTGTCAGTGAGCCACCTGTCAGTGAGCCACTTAACACTGGCACACCAAGTAACACTGCCAACGACACTCCCGTGGACGACGTCGCGGCCCAGGCCGATCTCCTTGCGTCGCTGGACATTGTCACCTCGATGGTCGACCTGATGGTCGAGTCGACGCCGGCACCATTGAGCGACGCCGCGACTTCAAGCGAGTCGCCCGAAAACAGGAAGAGACCCTTGGAAGAGGAGGAGGAGCTTCCAAACAAGCAGCTGAAGACGGAGGGGGCCTAAAGAAGTTGTGCTCAAGGGCCCGCTCTGGGCTTTTGCTATTAATATTTTACATGGGACCAATGGATAGAAGACGGTTATGTCTGTAGGTGGTTAACGGCAGTGCACCGGTCAAGTCGCTGGAAAAGACTATGACTTCACTGCTATGATTACGGCAGTGTAACTAGGACATCTGTTTCTCTAGAGTTTTAGTATCTTGGCTCTACAACTAAGGCTCTGCTCTGCGGCCACAGTGCTACAAAACACTAGTCTAGCGAACAACGCTTTTACAACGGAAAAGTCGTAAAATCAGAATTGATTTCAAATTTCACTATAGAATACATAAGTAACAACAAATCATGGTCGTACGCAGTGCGCTGCCAGAGCCAGGGTGCGGCGTCATAAACACAGCAGTGAAGACACAACTGGGTGGCTTCGCCAGTGTGCTGCTTCGGCTTCGCCAATGCACTGCTGCTAAGTCACATTAAGCTTGAGTTTCTTCAACGTCACCGGCGCCGCCCCCTGACCAAGCTGCTTCTTCGGCAGCAAGGTCCGCTTGCGGGGCGCGGCGTCGCTCTTCTTGGTAGACTTCTTCTCCGACGGCTTCGTCACGGGCTTGATCACAAGCTTGGCCGTTGGCTTCTCCGCCGGCTTACTCTTCGGCTTTGCACTCCGCTTGACAGGCAGTTTGGTCAGGGGCTTGTTCTCCAACTTGCCCGTCAGAGCCTTCGCCCTCGGCTTCTTCTGCTTCTGCTCAAGCTCCCTCTGCTCGAGCTCGATCTGTCGTTGCTTCTCTTCCTCCACTCTCTTCTCTTCCTGCCTCTTGAGTGCCGCCTGCTTATCAAGCTGTTGTCTCAAAAGCTTCGCCATCTTGGGGGTAAACTCGCTTGCGCTTTTCTGCTCAATGTTTTCAAGGAGCCTCACCACATCAATTCCAACGGAGTCCGCGACACACTCGCACTTGCGCAGGCTGAGCCCGAAACCAAGCCACAGCTCGAGCGCAAAGTTGACGCTCTCGGCTAGGTTGTAGTCGTAGTTGAAGCCGGCATGATAACCATAAGGGAAAGTGACTATAAACTCGTGCTCATAATGGGTGACCTTGTTCACAGAGACGCCTTTGCTTTCTAAGAACGCAGGGCTGGCCATGAACGTCTTATGACGGAGGAACTCGGAGCAGTTCTTGAAGTTTTCTGGAAACTGCTCCTTGAGAACGTCGTAGAATTTTTGGGCACTCAGCTGTGGAATAGAATACCACTGCTTGGGCGCCCCAAAGTGGAGATAGTTGATCAGGTAGAGGTCCTGGTCCTCAAGGTGCCACGCAAAAGTCGCCTTCCAGAGGCCGGCGTACAAGTAAGCCTCGTTGACCCCAGGGATTTGCTCGTCAAGGTGGTCCAACAAGTTCGGGAGCTTGGCCACGTTCCACTGCGTCACCAGATCGTCGAAGATCAGGCCAAGGCAGTCCGCGCCGTACATCGGCTCTGCATACAGGAGGGTCTTCCAGTAGTTGTGCTCCAAGAACGCGCAGCGCTCTGCGCTGTACTCCGAGGTGTCTATATTATACTGGAAGTTGGCAAACTGAGCAGACTTATCCACACTCGCGCGCTTTTTCTCAGGTTTATTGTTTTTGTGGTTTTCACTCGGCTCCGATTTCGCCTCGATTATATTATTTTCAATTTTTTGGATTTTCTCATCTTCAACATTCTCGTGCTTTGGCTTGTTTTCTGCCGCTGCCCCCACCTGATTGACACTCCCCTTCCTGCTCCGCTCGGGCTGCAGCGCGGTCCCCCTGGGCAACGGCGGGCGGTGGTTCTGCATCCGCGACACCTGCATCCACTCGGGCAAGGTGTACGACCGCAGCCGCTCCATGTTTTCGCTGAAGTAGACGCCCTTCTGGCCCTGGATGTGTTGCACAATGGGGTTTTTTATCTTGATGCTTGGGATTTTGTCTTCGATTGGCGGGAGGCTGCTGATCCACTCCTGCGGCGGCACGATTTTCACGATTCCCGCCTGCATCCCGTAGTGGTTGATCGCACTCATATAGCCGTAGAAGTCGGCGAACTCAGCCATGCTCTGATGTTAGAAATAAGTGAAAAAATAGAACAGCTGCCATCGCTAAAAGCGGTTTGCACTCACCGGCCTGAATATTGGCACATGGCCCTCGGAGATCTCTGCTGGCACAGGCATTGTTTGGTACCGCTGGGAGTGGAGCGACTTAGCGGTATAACTCAATGAGTGGCAGGTGTTACCCGGAAACACGCGGGCGAGCGAGGCGACACACCGCTTTTCTGAACTGCTTTCTTAATTCAGCCAGAGACCAGTAGACCAATTGTCTTGGTAAAGTTTTTTTGATGATCTTTAAATTATATAGTGCGTCAGATTCGTTGCTGCCATGGCTCACGCTCATGCTACGCATCGCCCCACACTCCCAGACTCCTCATGAAGACAGGTCTTACCCGGCCCCCGGCAGCTGCCCTCATCGCGAGAAAATTAATGGCACCGGGGGTCAGGGGACCCTCCATTGGGAGTGTCCTGGAGTGTCATTTAGTTGGAGCAGGGCTCAGCACTCAGAACACTGTACTGGGTGCTGAGCCCTGCTCCAAGTCTATTGCGAAATCCATCTCTCATAATTCATCCGAGGATACCTTCTTGGTGGATAAAAAAGTAGCGAAGCTTCTGAGAAGCTTCTGTTTGATTTGAACTGTTTTATGAGAGCTTTTTTACTTCAACAATGGCTTCTTCACTTCAACAATGGCTTCTTCAACGACTGCTCACTGTCGGCCTCTCCGGTCATGCAGGCCCTCTCTTATCGTGCAGCTACAGGTGCTTGAACATTTCGCCGGAGAACATTTTTGGCGAAGATGACAAAACGAAAGCTCCGCGTAGACAATTTCAAAACGGGGAAAAGTTTGCCACGCTGCGTGCAGCCAGCAGACATCAGGAGGTGCACCACATGCCTCTCAGAATCGGGCACTTGTCAGCCAAGCGCCAAGAGCTGTCTTAAGAGCTGTCTAATTAAGGTTAGTTGGAAGCGATCGGGGCTTTAGTCTTACAAGCTGGGGTCTAACTAGTAGGTGTCTAACTAGTAGGGTCTAACTAAAGCAACGTCCCAGGGTCCCGAGAAGCTCTGTGTGGGAACGCCTCGCTTAGCACGGCGCATCGGCTGTTGTTCGGCATCCCGGCGGCAGCCCATGTCCAACACCTGGAAAAATGTAGCCTATTGTTCAGGATCAAACCCCGACAAAAAAATACCTTCCATTCATCTTCATTTGTGGCAGAATCAAAGTCGAAACCTTTAACGGTTTGGAATCAATGCCCAAGTCAAGCCAATTCCAAGTTCTCTATGACTCTTTCGCTGCAAAGGCATGTTGCGATCAGCCTCACCAATTTGGTAAGCTATCCGCCTAGTCAGGGGTCCCGGGGGTGCACTCACCCGTTATCTCAAACGAGGTTTATTCAGATGGATGCCATTTCTAAGCTAAATTTAGCAAATGAATTGGCGCAGACACGTATATATTAGAAGGATAAGCTGAAGAACGTGTTTCTCCTTTCTCAATGGCATCGAACAGTATTATTTATAAAGGACTGTTGAGGTTGTCCACCTCTTCTGCACGTTGCATCCCCATGCCAAACCTTAATTGGCTTGTCTGAGAAGCGATTCGAAATCCAGTGCCGAAACAGGATTGTCGATCGCTGTAGCTTCGATCCAGATGCTGGCACGTTTGACAAGGAGATCCCCTAAAGTTCTGGATGACTAATTGCCTGGTGGAACTTGTGGGCCCCGGTACTCACAGCTGCTGCGCCATTGGCCGTGGACGTCTCACGTTTACTGCTTTGACTCTTTTAGACGCTCTCGTGCATTAGCAGCTGCCATGTTTTTTTTACCACGGGACATATTCCTCGCATGTCGCGGACATAATGGCAAGGGCCGTTCCTCAGCAGCAAAAAAAGAGAGTAGAGAATGTCCATCTTCTCCACGGGATAATGTCCATCAGTGGAGCACGATGCAACGTGCCGTCTACTGCGGTTTAAGCTTCTGTCACCCCGCGATCGTACTATTGTTCATTACTAATATAAGCTCGTAGGTCGGGGTCAGCGCACCTGCAGCGTGCGATTTGATTTGGGGTCTACATTAGTCATAGGCCGAGCCATGTGTCTGGAAACCAGTGGCATATAAGCTGTAGGCATCTGCTGTAAATATGCAGGCCCATCAGGAAGACCAATTGATCCGACATGTGCAATCTAAATATAACCTTGGACAACAGCGGGTTGGAGTACTTCACCAACATGGACGTTGTGACAGGGTCGGTCCAGCTTGATTTGGACGCGGACACCGCTGTCCGCAACCTCACAGTGTCTTTGGTTGGGGTTTCACGGTCCAGAATCACACGCGGCGCCGTGCCCATTGCCGAAGAACATGTCCTACTCAATCAAAAACAGACCCTTTTCCCCCCTCCGGAAATAGCAGAACTAAGTACTGGCGGCAGCTATACCATGGTGCATGGCTCTTCTGAGTACCCGTTCCAGCTATACTTTCCAGACAATAGTGCACAAGCTGCTTGCCTCAAGAGCAGGTCACACCTGAAGGGTTTCTTCAAGAGAGACATTGGCCAAGTGCCTGGTCGCTACTCGCTCCCGCCGAGTTGCTACTTTGACGGTGCCGCCGTGGGTGCTGTAGAGTACTACGTCTTGGCAACGGTTGAGTACCCCACACTTCTCGGTGTGCAGAAGACCCAGACAAAGCTGCGCATCAATTTTGTACCAAGAAATCAGGACCTCACCTTTTCCTTGCAGAATGTTTCGATAAACAACAAAACACTTTATCCGGCGGTTTCTAGAGCTCCCATCAGAGTGGTCACTAGTGGCTCTACAAAGAAGTCTTGGTTCTCTGGGTCCTCCAGCAGGGGTCTTGACTTGATGTTCCAGGTCGACTACAATTGCTATAACGAGGTGCCCACAAAAATCGGACCCTGTGCGCGTGTCCTACAGCTGGAGGCTGACTTGAACAAGTGCATTCAGTTCTCTATACTTGCCTCGCGCAACACACTCAGCGAGCTCAGTCTGAGCCTGCCGTCAAAGCTCCTCCTTCTGGGCCTCTGCATTGAGACCATATCCACAGTCTCTGTCACCGCCAACGGACTTGCACAAAGCCTGGATCATGTCCGGACCGTTTCAAATCAGCAACTAGATTTAGATTTGAAACCGGCGAGCTTTCAGAAAATCTCCAATTGCCCTGACGACATGCCGGGGTACCAGCTAGTGCTCCCTGCGAAACTGCTCCACCACTCAATCCCAAGCCACGTTCCTTCATTTGCTTGCTGCAATATTAAGAACGAGTACCACTTGCGGGTCCTGGCTAGTATCAGCTTGATCCTGGCCCGTGGAGTTAGCCGGAATCCAATGGTTTGTGAGACGCCGATCATCATGATGGGGAATGAGGAGACCATTCCGGCGTACGGAGAGGAGGTTTTGCCATTGTACTGTTGAACAGTACAGCCAGTGTGCTGCAAATGCTTAATCGTGCTGCAAATGCTTATGCGTGCTGCTTGCCCTTGCCAGTAGCTATATGTGCTGGATCAAGTCATTGAGAGCACCTTAATAGTCAATATTCACATTTCAGATTAGTTTCATTTTTTACTCAAGTTTTTGTTCAAGTTTTTCTTTTAGTTTTATTTAGCTCATTTATGCTTAAGAATTGTCGGTGAGCAATGCATTCAGGATTCACGGTGGTAATTTTCAATTGTACATCCACCTGTCAGTGAAAAAGCTCCAATAAAAAGCTCCAATAATATTCTTGCCAACATTCAATAAAATTTACAATTTTAAACTTTTATTTTTTCAATCTTCTATTTTTTTTGCCAAATAATCAAAGGAATTGAATACAATCTTTTCTCTTCTCACTAGCACCGCCCCATCCGCTATTTTGCAACGTCCTGGCTTCGCCAGTCCACTGCTGCTGTCGCTTACAATTCACCTCAAACAATGCACTGCGCTCCGCTGTGGCGGCCCGCTGTAGGCTATTGTGGGGGCCCGCGCGCTCTGACTTATGCGCGCAACGCGATTCGCGGGCGGCGCATCCCACCGGAGTCGACTATTTCGGAGCCCGCCGATAGTCTATGCCCTGCACGCCTGGAGACGTGCAGGTCAGCACTAGCGGTACTTAAGCCGGCCGATTCCAACACGACTCATTTATTAGCTCACAGCCAAACATGCTTAAGAGAGCACTGAGATTGGCGAGAATTGCGGGGGCCCGCGGGGTTGCCGGCGGCGCCAGAAGAGCGGTGCCGGCTGTCAGACTCGCACTCAAGAGCAACAGCCAGCGCGGACATAAAGGGCTCTACTTGGGCGGCTCGTTGCTTGCTGCCGCGGTCGCAGCCTCGGTCACACAGAACGACGACAAGCCGAAGCGTTTTGTCACTGTCGAAGAGTTGCAGGCTCACAAAACCCTCAAGGGCGGGGTGTGGTGCGCGATCAACGGCGAAGTGTGGGACCTCACGGAGTGGCTCGCGACTCACCCTGGCGGCCCAAAGATCATTCTTGTGTATGGCGGCAAGGACGCCAGCATTATCTTCAACAAGTTCCACGCCCCAGATTTCATGGACAAGTTCTTGACTCCCGACAAGCACATCGGGACTTTGGTGGGAGAGTTGGAGCCTGCTCCGGACGTGACAGAGACGGGCGACGCAGCCGAGCGCGCGCGCCTCGCCGAGAACAAGCCGCCATTGCTGCAGATCTTCAATCTCTCTGACTTTGAGTATGTGGCGAAGAGAATCCTTGCGCCAAACGCCTGGGCCTATTATTCGTCGGCTGCGAATGACGAGGTGACGGTCCGCGAGAACTACAACGCGTTCCAGAGAATCTTCTTCAACGCCCGCGTCTTGACCGACTGTTCGGAGGTGGACATCCTGACGACGTTGTTGGGCACGCCAACCGACGCGCCATTCTACTGCAGTGCTGCCGCCCAGGCCAGATTGGGAAACGTCGACGGCGAGTTGTCTATTGCCGAGGGCTGTGGCATGGAGAACATCATCCAGATGATCTCCACCAACGCCTCGTTTTCATTCGACGACATCACCGACGCGCGGCCCGAGGGCGCCACCCAGTGGTTCCAGTTGTACGTGCGCCAGAACAGAGACCTTGCGTACGAGGTCTTGAAGAACTGCGAGAAGAAAGACATCAAGGGTGTCTTTGTCACTGTCGACACCCAGATGATCGGAAAGCGCGAGCGCGATTTGCGCCACAGAATCTTTGGCGACGACGACGACGACTCCGAGGACGTTGCCAAGTTCGTCAAGGAGCACGACCCGATTTTGTCGTTCAAGGACCCAGGGCTCACCTGGGAGGACATCCGCAAGTTCAAAAAAGCGACGGATGTGCCAATCTGTATCAAAGGAGTGCAGCGCGTGGAGGACGTGTTGCTTGCGGTGGAGAATGGTGTGGACGCGGTGGTGCTATCGAACCACGGCGGCCGGCAGTTGGACTACGCGCGCGCCCCGGTCGAGGTCTTGGCCGACGTGATGCCTGTGCTCAGAGAGAAGAAGTTGGACAAGAAGATCGAGGTCTACATTGACGGCGGAATCAGAAGAGGCAGTGATGTTGTCAAGGCCTTGTGCCTTGGGGCCAAGGGCGTGGGTCTCGGGCGGCCGTTTTTGTACGCCAACTCCGCGTACGGCGAGGACGGCGTCCGCCGGGCCATCGAGATCTTGAAGGGCGAGATGGTGCTCGACATGAAGTTGTTGGGCGCCAAAAACCTTTCGGAGTTGACCCCGGACCTCTTGGACTTGCGCAGCTTGCACCACAGACCGTTCTACCCAGACGGGAGCAGGGCGTGGGAGCGCACCACGCATCCCCAGTTCAAGGGGGAGTAAAAGTCCAAGGATGGGTGCCAAATTTTTGAACGCTGCAGACGAGGGGCCCGCCCTCTATCTAACACACGCCCAATATCGTGACAGTTAAGCACTGCGAGCGAAGCGGGAATTCCAATATCGTGACAGTTCAGCACTGCGAGCGAAGCGAGAATCCCAATATCGTGACAACTAAGCACTGCGAGCGAAGCGAGAATCCCAATATTGTGACAATTAAGCACTGTCTCGCTTCGCTCGCCAGTGCATGTCCGACACAACAATAATATCATACAAATCACAATCGTAGGAAGAAATCAGTAGCAGTACTAGTAGATAACAAAATCAAAATGTAGAGAGTGTTATTCTCTTGATGAGAAGCTACGCTCTTCGGCTAGTCTGGTTACGGCTAGTCTGGCGTTTGCCAGCTGCTTCGCCTCTGCTTCGCAGCTGGCTTACCCCACGTTTCGCATTTTTTTTCGGCACAACATTGCAGGCGATGCGCGCCCACCACCGTGCATGCCGCCTGCATGCCGGCGGATCAATTTGCCGACCCAGCCGACAAAGCAGGGTCAGGCAAAAACCGATAAAGACGTTTTAAACAAATAAGCAACGAAACAATGCTTCTTCTGGGAAAAACTGTGGCCATCACGGGAGCCGCCACCGGCATCGGCAGAGCCATTGCCGTTGGCATGGCGCAGCAGGGCGCCAGCGTGGCGATCAACTATCTTCCGGGGCAGGAACGCTTCGTCGAAGAGTTGAGGAAAGAGGTGCCAAACTTGTTGGCTGTGCCGGGGGACATCTCAAGGCCAGAAACGTCGACCGAGCTCATTAAGAAGACGGTCGCAGAGTTTGGCGAGTTGAATGTGTTTGTGCTGAACGCCGGGGTGTGCGAGTTCCGGGAGTTCACTGACATCAGCTACGAGCTCTACAAGAAGACTACGAGCATCAACCTCGACGGCGCGTTTTTTTCCACGCAGGCTGCGGCACGGCAGATGATTAAGCAAGGCAAGGGAGGGTCTATAATTGGCATTTCCCTGATCTCTGCCATTGTCGGCGGGGGGCTCCAGACACACTACACTCCCACGAAAGCAGGGGTGCTCCTGTTGATGCAGCTGACCGCCTGCAATCTTGGGAAGCATGGCATTCGGTGCAACGCGTTGCTCCCGGGGACTATCCGTACTCAGTTGAACGACGAGGACATGGCCGATGAAGGGAAGCGCAAGTACATGGAGGGCAGAATCCCATTGGGGCGGTTGGGGCAGACCGAGGACATGGCGGGACCCGCGGTGTTTCTCGCGAGCGAGTTGCTGAGCTACGTGACGGGGGCGCAGTTGTTGGTCGACGGGGGATTGTTTGTGAACCTCCAGTAGCCTAGCTCATTGACGCAGTCAGTGGGCTGGCCAAAAAATATAAATCTAAAAAGAGGTACTTTTCTGGGAGATTGTAGATCGTTGTAGATCGTTGTGTGCTCTGCATCATGCAGCGCCCCGCCTTAATTGACTGAACCAGACGAGTGACGCTGAGCAAATGGCTGGACGAATACAAACACTTCTCGTCTCTGTGTCGGCGGTTTGGGGCAACTTCCGTGACCAACAGCACTGGGGCCTTGGGAGGGGATCCCCACGGTGACTCGGTGAGCAGGAGGGTGACCTTCGGTGCTTTCGCGGCTTTAGTCGGGGAAATCGCCAGAGGTACACAGCTGCTTGTCCCCAAAGAAAGCAGTTTCAGCCGCAGCATGATTGTCTCTTTCTGAAAGACCTTCCAAGTTGCAAAAATTCTCTCTAGGTGGTCCAAAAATTAGCTACGAGTGTGAGACTATGGTGCCCCTTCGAAACCGTTCGCCCCGATCTACGACCCCACTTTTCCCACTTTTTCTTGACCTGCGGGGGCATGCAGCGCGGCCCACCAGATGACTTCAGCGACGCAGTAGCCGACGCCCGAGAGAAACCAGGGGGCATTCTAAAAAGAATTCTCAGCCTAAGAATAAATCTAAGAAGACCTGGTAACACGGAAGGGCCAGAATAACTCACACTTACGCTTTGAGCTATCTTACCACCACCCATGATATAGCACACCCGACTGACCATGGATTCGGACCGCACCAAGTTGTCGAAACTGTGCGACGTGTGCAGGAGCAAGAAGCTCAAGTGCAACTCGGAGAAGGTCTGCTCTTACTGCCAGAGGCACCACTTGCCCTGCTCCTACTCGCTGGTGCGCAAGCCGGGGTTGAAGCCGGGGTACGGCCGCGACATGATGGGGCGGTTGGCGGCGTTGGAGGAGCAGGCGGCGTTTTTCACCAAGAAGTTTCAGCAGGCAGACCTCAGGTTTGACGAGCTAGAACAGCGGGCGGCGCAGCAACGCACTGAGGAGCCCGCTGGAATCGGCGAAAACACCGTTGACCATGAGTCTCACAGCTCGAGCTCGGGCTCGGGCTCGGGCTCCTCCAATGCTGCGTTCTCCAACATCCTCAACCCGGAGTCGCCACAGAAAGCCGGGGAGCCACCAAAACACAGCGACCCGCTTTTTGCACCTGGACTCCCATCGATCAGCATAGTCACCTTGCTTGTCAAAATATTCTTCGACAAAGTATTTCCCGTGTTCCCGGTGATCCACCCGCTGTCGACGAAACAAGCCATTGCCCACTACATCGCCCATGTGAAGCGGACCAGTGTGGTGGGCCATGCCAGGGAGCCTCCCATCGTGACCTACGGGCTTATTTTGAATGCTTTGCAGTACAGCGAGCTGGCAGAGCTTGCAGGTCTTTCCTGGGGCAGTGACCAAATCGAGTCACTTCGAAAAGAATGCACCCAGCGGATCATCACCCAATGCTACTCTGTGCTGACCGTGGCGCAGCTCCAGGCGATCACGCTTCTTGCATACGACAGCTTTGGGCGGTACAACGGCTCCGAGTGCTGGTCGGTGATTGGCATGGCGGCATCGGGGGCTGTCCACTTGAACCTTATTGACAACGAGAGAAGTATGCTTCCGTTGTTCAGAAGAGATCACGGCTCGCCAAGCTCGATCAGCACCGAGGGGAGTTCCAGTTTCACATTGGTCTCCACAAAAAGAGCGAAGCTTTTGAAAAAATCTGAAAATCCCGTCGAATCCGAGGGCCGGCGCCGCTTGTTCTGGTGCATTGCCAGCTTGGACGGGTTCAGCGCGCTCTCCTCGGGCCTCCCCTTGAAGATCCCCAACACAGAAGTGCTGTACTCCCCGCCCTACAGCATGAAGTACTGGCTCCACTCCGACACGCATGATCCAATCTCGCCGTTTTTAGACAGCGAGAACGCGCCGTTCGACTCTTCTGCGCCCTTCTTCGAGATGATTCTCATTCTCCGCGAGATCCACTCGTATCTCCGCAAGCCGCACGACATCAACGACCCCAAGGAAGTGGGGAACTGGATTGCGCAGTTCCAGATGCTTGAGATCAAGATCCAGTACTGGAAGTCTAATCTACCTCTTGTGGAAAGGCAGGCGCTTGACGGAGAAGCGTTTGAGTTCCAGGCCGCACTGAACGAGCTCTCCAACTTTGTCTTGACGCACGCGGTCTACAACATTGCCCTCGTCAAGTTGCACAGTGCCTATGGGTATCCCAATGTGGAGAGCGCCGCGTTCCAGCACCTGAAGCAGCTGCGGAGCATCTGCGTCCTGTGTGTTGACAATATACTACATGTCATCAACAGGGTCAGACTTTTGGAGAGCAATACGAACTGCCTGGTAGTCGAATTCCTAGGACCCCAGTACGGCTTCCTAGTGTGGGTCTCAGCGAGACTTCTCATTGCACACCTGATCTTTGCCCAAAAAGATGGCATCAGGGAAAACAAGGAGCACCACCGACAGAAGCTTGTGGTGCTCTGCTCGGCTCTCGGACTGGTGGGGCGCCACTGGGCCAGTGCTGAGAAGTATCACAAGATTCTAAACCAACTCATCGATATGGAGATCACTGCTCCTGCTCAGCCAGTGCCCAAACGCGAGGAACTGCTGGAGGACGAGCGCAAGGACCCGCAGGCGGCCATTGCCGACATGCGCATCAACACCCATTTGCTCTCCTTGATCTTGACCCAGAAGCTCAAGCAGGTGGATCTGAACAAGGCGAACCCGGGGCCCGGTGAGTCGCCCAGTAACGTTGTGCGCGCTCCTCTCTCGAGAGTACGCTCCGAGCACCAGTTACTTGACACGTTTCAGTTCGAGGCGTCGCTGTTCGGATTTGAGGATTTTTTCAAGTACCTCGACTATAATAACTTTTGACGCTTTGGCCAATAACTTTGATGCGTTGGGTCGGAGGTGCCTGCGTCTTTACCGAGGGCCATTGCTTCACCACAGGTGGATCTCTTTTGCCTGGCCCCTTGACTGCAATTCGCGGTGGAATAAATGAATACACTTTGCTAATATGTTTTTGTCGAATTTTTTTTGTAGTAGAGGGCCCCTACCAGTGAATGTCACCTCAGCTGTGAATGGCGAATTTTTCACGGCAAAAATACCTGGAAAAAGTTGGTAGTTACATGGGCGAAAGGGTGCCATCGACTGTTCTCAGCGTTCGAAACCGATTGCTGAATTTTTGGAGGGGCCATGAAATGCCTACGGTATCGCTTAGCAGGCTGGGTGCACCAGTGGGCTGCAATCGTGGGCTCCGCGTGTGCTCCGCCGCCTTTTAGCACAGCCAAAGACCGCCAATGACAAGTATCTCAATAAGCACTGTTGCAAACTCGCAACGGCCCGTGATAGCTCGATACCCGGCTCTGCACTCCGGGCAGTGCTGGGCGTTACGAGTGTTATATTCGTGCGTGGACGGTGTCGTGTGCGGCAGCAGTCCGTCATGATGTCATGCAGGAACGGTGCTGTTCACTGCTGTCAGTGGTGAGTCTAACCAGAAGGTCAGACCCACAAAGTCAAGGGTGCGTGGTTTTGCTGAAATGTCGAAGTCTTAGACTTTTGCCTTCAATCTCCATTTTGAAAGCTTCATTGGTTTTCCCTGCAATTTCAGTATTTTTGCCGCGCCCCATTCTACGGAGACCGCTTATCTACTACCCACTTTTGTGGGGCTGCATGGTCTCAGCTCACATGTTCGCTCCTGGCCGACTACAGAACCGCCGGCGATCGCTGCTGCAGCGCGCCAGAATCAGCCACACTTATTCCCCGCCAAGACCCAGCGGGGGCGGGGCGCCGGTTCCGGGAAGGGCCTGTTGCGGTAAATGACTGTGCCCCAGCCGCGCTTGACGCCGTGGGCCACAGTGCTCTATGTCACGTGCCGGCCCACCATCTTGGGACGCCAATTGCGATAAGCGGAGACAGCAGTGGGCCACGCTTGTGTTGGCCATGAAATAGAAGTGTTGATGAGTGGTAAAAGCGATGACATTGCTGTTTATGGTAAAGGTATTCAAGGCGATGTGCTGTGAGAATTATGGGGGCTGCTCGGGGCATTGTGGGCATCCAGTGTTCCAGATCACACAGTTTCTATTGTGCGCAAACTGTGTAGAAGCACATGTAGTAATTTAGATTTCCAGGCAGAAAAAATTTCAGCCCAAAGGGATCCGTCAGGGAGCAGATCGTATTCGCCGGCGAATCACAGGCGCGCAAACTCGTCTTACGGGCGCTAGCTGTGGCTTTCTAGGTTTCGTAGAATCTTGCATGTAACAATGTCGAAACAATAGTGGCAGGATTGTGTGCTCGGTCGCTGTTTCCTGACATGATAATTGAACTATAAAGCGCTGTCGCCCCGACTGCTTCTCTGCTTTTTGTACAACAACCAGAAATGTCCAAGTATCTTAGAGACGCTGTGTCTCCGATCATCGGCGGGCGAAGCCAGACGCCAGACCCGCAGGAGTTTGACGACCTCAGCAGCGACGACCAGCTCTCGGTGGGCGCTCCAGTGGAAGACGTCAACCCGCTCGGGTACAACGTTGATTATTTCACCACCTATTTCATGGTGCTCCAGGGTGTCATTGGAACCGGTATCTTTGCGACCCCTGCTAGTGTGGTCAAGTCGATCGGCTCGATCGGCGCGTCCTACGTGTTGTGGATTGCCGGTTTCGTCATCGCGCTTTTCGAGCTTCTTGTCTATGTGGAATTCGTGATGTACTTCAAGCGCAGATCGGGCGGTGACGTCGTCTACTTGGAGCAGTCGTACCCATGGCCCGAGTACTTGGTGTCCAGCGCCTACGCCGCGGTGACCGTTGTGCTCTCCTTCTCGACCTCGTCTGCCACCGCTTTTGCTCAGTACATCCTTTTGGCTAGCGGACACACCCCTACTCCGTGGGAGCAGAGAGGGGTGGGAATTGCTGCGTTGGTGCTCACCACCGTGGTCGCCATTGGCAGCTCGAGATGGGCACTCCGCGTGTCCAACGTGCTTGGGTTCATCAAGTTGGTGTTTGTGTTTGTTATCATCATCACTGGGTTCGTTGTGCTTGGCGGCGGCACCAACGTCAAGGACCCGCACGCCATCTTCAGAGATCCATGGAAGGGCACCGTGTCCAACGGTAATGCCATTGCCAACGCCATCCTCAAAGTGTCGTTTTCCTACGGCGGAACCCAGTATGTTGTCGCGGTTGCCGGAGAGAGTCACCCAAGCAAGACCAAGAACATGTTTCGGATCTTTGTGCCTTCGGTGTTGTTTTCGATCTTTGTGCTCTACATCTTGTTGATCACCGCGTATTACGCCGGGATCAACAGCGTCGCCGAGATCAAGGCGTCTGGCACTTTGGTGGCTGGTAAGTTTTTTCTGCATGTGTTCCACAGCAAGAGCGCGTCCAAGTTCCTTGACGTCATGGTGGCCTTGTCCGCGCTTGGCCACTTGTTTGCCGTTGTTGTTGGCCACTCGCGTCAGTTGAGAGAATGCGGCAGACAGGGTGTCTTGCCGTGGTCGCGCTACTGGACTACCACTAAGCCTTTCGGTACTCCTGTGGTGGCCATCCTTGTAACCTTCCTTATCAATCTTATCGTGTTGTGCGCTCCGCCACCGGGCGACGCCTACAACTTTGTGGTCGACGTCGGCTCATACTCGGGCTACATCTTCAAGTTGTTGCTTGTCGTCGGCTTGTTGTTGGTCAGAAAAAGACGGAAGACCCAGGGCTTGGGCTACGCCGGGTTCAAGGTGCCGACCGTCATCCTCTACATCACCATTCTCTACGAATTGTTTGTTGTGGTGCTTTCGTTCGTCCCACCAAGCTCTGGCATCTACGGTGGCGATGTCTCGTTCTTCTACTGCACCTATGCTCTTGTCACCTTTGGTCTTCTCGCGCTCTGCGTCATCTACTACTACTTCTGGCAACATGTGTTTCCAAAGGCCAAGGGCTACCAGCACAGAACCGAGTACTACTCGTTGGAGAACGGCGAGAAGGGGCACCGTGTCATCAAGGTCTATAACGCCGACGCCGCCGAGTGGGATGCAACCCACGACTCTGTGGGGAGAAAGATCGACCCTGCGGTGGTCACCACCAGCAACGTGTCGGACTACGACAAGAAGGATCCCGTCAACGTCGAGGTCAAGGAGAACTCAAGCGGGTAGCTTATTTCATGATATAGTTAATTTAGTTGCGTTAGAAGTTGTAGAAGCAGTGGCGAGCGTCAGCGAGACGCTGCGATGTTTTGCACTACTTTGTGAGCACTACTTTGTGAGCACTACTTTGTGAGCACTACTTTGTGAGCAATGAGGCAGCGAATTTACCACTCGCTTTGCTGCTGGTAACGGAGAGTAAGCATGTTCCTGGGGAACTTGACGCGGCTCGATGCCAAGAATAGCAGGACATCGACTAGCCACCGCCGATGGTCACGGATCGCCTGATTTCTGCGAACCTTAAACTGACTCGGGGTGGACCCCTTGGCGCGATGCATGGGTTTGCCCAATCGTGCGGCTGAACAACAGTGCAGGCGGTGAGGAAAGCATGGGGCGTTGGCCGCAACACTGAGAGTCGAAGAAGGAGGATCGGACAATGCGAAAAGTACTACATTGCTCACAAAGTAGTGCAAAAAACATGGCAAAGTAGTGCAAAACATCGCAGCGTTTCGTTGACGCTGGCCACTGCTCCTCACTACAAATCT
Organism: Saccharomycopsis fodiens; assembly: GCA_002564235.1. NCBI lineage: Eukaryota > Fungi > Ascomycota > Saccharomycetes > Ascoideales > Saccharomycopsidaceae > Saccharomycopsis > Saccharomycopsis fodiens. The sequence goes on from JNFV01000002.1 coordinate 2,718,848, forward strand.
CCCCCCGCCGATCGTCCTGAACGGGCGATTACGTATCCTAAGTCCACCATCCGCCCCAGTGTCTCCGGCAGTGGCGAGCGTCAGCGAGACGCTGCCATATTTTAGACTACCTTGTGAGCATTACTTTGTGAGCAATGCCTTGTGAGCACTTGTCTGGTTTCTGAGATTTACAAATACAGACTCTCAGTTGGGGGGAGTGCACTGCAGCGGTCAGTGGCATTTTGCGCAACTCAGTGGCCTATGCCACGCCAACAAATATTGCGCCAACAAAATTGCACCACGTGCACTAGAATTTGGCACCAGCACTTGAAATGATTCAAAACCAGGGCTCCCCCGTGCGCTGCTAAATTATAGGCTGCTAAATTATAGGCTGCTCAATTGTAGGCTGCTCAGTGCTCATGCACCACGATGCACGAAACGATCCCGCGGTACCTCCCCACTGGCATAAAAGCCGCCCAACTCCTCTCCCGCATCGCCAGAAGCACTGCCCATCCATGTCCACCGAGCTGATCCACCGCGCGGTGCTGCTGTTCCGGCTGGGGCTTGCCGAGAACTACTTGGACACCCGCGAGGCCGACAACCTCCTCGGGCAGCACAGCTTTGTGCCGCTCGTGCAGGCTGCGGCGTCGTACCTCAACGTGTTTCTCGACCAGAGAACCGAGGTGCCCGACTCGCTTTTCAAGCCGGGGTTCTGGCTCCTTTTCCAGGAGCTTGCGTGCACTTTGAGGCACTTGAGCTCAAGCAGTCCCCAGGAAAGATTGGCCATCAATGAGATCACAGCGTTCCTCAGCAAAACCAACACCGTGCTCTCCTCCGAGCAGCGGGAGACGCTCCTCACCGTGAAAAATGAGCCATCAACCAACTGGGTCGCAGTTTTATGGAGCCTCATTTCCACCGAGTTGCGCCCGGACCTTTTGCAGCAGTACAAGAGCGTGCTTATCGGCGCGCTTGTTGGAGGCGAGGACTTCAAGATCAAGATCCTCAACGCCTCGCCCCTTGGCCAGACCTACGTGCAGCCCACCATCAGCCAGGCGACGCCGCTGAGATTCAACCAGGAGTTGCTTGAGTTTTCGATCGAGTTTGTCACTGCCATTTTCGAGTCTCTCTTGTCTTCTCAGCGCATTCTCGTTGAAGAGTGCCAGAAGTACGCGCTGCACCTCCACAAGTTCTTGGCGCCGCCCAGCACGGGGCTCCGCATCGGCCTGAGCAAGACCTACCCCGACGGCGTTGTTGTGAAGACCCTCAAGTACTATGAGGTCGCCTATAACACGTACTGCTGGCCCATCAAGACCTACCTCAACGACAAGTTGTGGCTCGGGCTGAGCCTCGAGGCGCTTGCCAAGAACAGCAAGCTGTCGGCGGCCGTCAAAAACTGCACCTTTGGCGTGCTCAACAGCTTGCTTGTGAGCCAGAGTCTTGACCCAAGCAGGGGATTTAATTTGGGCAAGCTCGGCGACTTGGCGTTGAAAGACTTCTCGGACCCAGGCTTGGGTCTCAACAATAGCGGGCACCTCTACGAGTCCTTGCAGCTCTCCGTTGACTATAAGGTGCAGCACAACGAGCCAGTGACTTTTTCTGCGTACTCTCCGGCAATCAACAAGTTGCGCCACTTGTTGAACACCGCCGGCGACAAGGCAGATGCCACTGCGTTGCAGCACGCGTTTGGATTCTTGAATGCCATTACTCCGTATGACACTGCGCACACCCTTGTTGGACTCCGGGACGAGCTCCTTGAGCATGTCTTTGCGTCCTTCACTACCGCTCTGATTGCCACCAAGATCGAGCTCTTGAAGTTTGTGAAACTGTTCCAGCAGAACAGCGGCAAGTACGCGTTGTTGTTCGACAGCGGGGTGTTTGACCAGTTCTTGAGTGCCGCCATTACGGACGTCGTCAATTTCACGACTGAGGTGCAGAGCACCAACCGCCCAACCACAGCCACCGAGCGCACCTGGTTGAGCACCCAGACGCACTTGATCGGCGACGTCATCGAGGTGTACGACGTGCGCACGAGGGCCACGGGCGTCGACTTGTTCACGCGGATCCGCCCGTTTGTGCTTGAGAACAACGTCAACCTGCGGCTTGCGGTGATTTGCCAGACCATCAGCCACGACATCGTGACCAACATCACCTTTATGTTGGTTGACTTGGCGTTCATCGGGACACCTGTCGACAGCTCGTTTGCCGATGCCGTGCTCCAGTTGTTGGGCCACAGCTCGGCGATGGTCAAGGAACATGCGCTTTTGGTGTTTAGCAACACCGTGGTGATGGCCAACGGGTTTGACGTGGTTTCCACAAACCAAGACGTGTTGTACCAGATCTACTCGTTTGTGACCGACGCCAACGAGGTCATCAAGCGCGTGGCGATTCGCTGCATCGAGAACCTCTTCGTGCTGGCGAAGGCCGAGGCGGGAGCCAAACTTGAGATCTACCGGTTCTTCCGGGACCTCGACTTCATCAACCTCATTGTGATTCCGGCGTTGCAGATGCCTGTCAAGACCGACGCCAACAGCGTGCGCATGGTCGGATCGGTGACCAACATGTTGGTGCCCTTCACGACTCCCAACGAGTTCCACGACTACATTCATGAATCGGGGGTTTTAGACGTGTTACGGGTTGCCCTCGTCACCCCCGCCACGCTCAGCGTGAGTATCATGAAGGTGTTCTACAACTTTCTCATCGACAACGGCACCAAGAAGGCCGAGGAGGTGGCGTACTTGCTTAACGACGTCAACATCCTCTCGATCGTGCTCCCAATCAACAACCGGTTTATTGGGCAGCCCGCCAGCTTCTACAATGCGAACCTCGAGTTCCTTACCTTCTATTTGAAGTTTCTCCGCTTCTTCATGTTGGACTCGCCTGACGCCAAAAAGAACATTGTTGACTACAAGGCGGCCTCTTTGCTCCAGGTGATGTTTGGCGTCTTGGAGAAACGCGCGTACATCCCAAACCCTAGCGGCATCATCCAGGCAATCACCGAGGTCTGCGGGACTCTTTCGCTCGAGACGTTCCAGCCGGTTCCCGAGTTGTACTCTGAGCGGTACTACCACCAGCTCGACTTGTTGATGACCGACATGATTGCCAGCGACGAGTACCCGAACAAGGGCTTTATCTTGGACGACATTCAGTATTTGGTGGCGAACTATACCAAGTTGTTGGAAGAAACCGCGCAGCGGCAGATCATCAACCACTTCCTCGAGCTGTCGATCAAGCTCTTCAACGTCTCGGTAGTTTCAAACTCGACGCGCCTCAACATCTGGATCTTTTTGAGCAATTTGATGCTTGTCAAGTTCAGCAACCTCAACATTGCGCGCTTGATTGTGTCGTTGATCCAGTCGCATGTCCACAACTACAAAGACCAGATCAAGAGCTGCTTGTTCCACTACGACAAGGAGATTGTTCACTTCACGTGCAAGGCGCTTTACCGGCTTGTGGAGTCCGACCCGGGTCTCAAGAGCGTGGTGGGAAACGACTTTGGCGTGAGAGGGTTGGCCGACAAGTTGCTCGCCCAGGAGCGCAACGAGCCGCGCACCTATGAGTTTGCCGAGAAACTTTGCGCGATTGTCAATTGATTGCCAGCGAGCGCTGCTGGTATACGAATGTGTTGCTTATTTTGTTAATTGCTATTTTGCTGAAAATCTGTAGATACAGCTGTGTCCTCAGCTGGGCGGAGACTTAACCAATTCAATGCGGAAGTCACGAGTTGCAGACCCCTCTGGTCTCTACTAGTTTCAAGCTAACCAAAAGTGGAGTGATATTATCTGCAGCCTAGGACCAAATCACACATCTAATCTCCATGTTTTAGATTCATCACACGAAGATCTTTTTAAATATGCCTTTTTAGGAATGTCCACACTGCCTCTCCTTTAGGTTGTCAATGGCCTCTCGCTAGCAGTTGACTAGCAAACTGCTAATGTATGTGAGTGAATACTGTGCTACGCTTCTCCGACAAGCAGCTTACAGCTGAACAGCTGACAGTGTAACAGCTTCCCTTAGCTTGCATTCTGGTCCAAGGTATATTCGCCGTTTCATCCCAATGGGTCAAAAATTTGCTACGCCGTGAATTAACCGGCACCATTACTGACCGATTCGTGTCCTCCCTATTGTGTTGGCAGCGTCAACCTCGAACCTTGAGGACTAGCGTGCTGCATGTCCGCCCAGGCTAGACCCAGTTGGGCGGAGCTTGGGCTCAAACAGACCCGCAGATAAAACAGCGACACGCTAGCGCCACGCCGACGTCACGAGCGATCTAATCACGAACGATCGGGGCGTTGTCTCACGCCTAAATATATCTAAACGATCATAACAAACACAACCCAGAAGCGCCGCGGTGTTGAATGTTCTTTTTTGGTTCAGAAAGACTCTCAAGTCGCTGTGCTTTACAGCTTCTTTGACTGAACAATAGCGGAGTTGCGTGTTCGACACGTGCCTGCGGTGCGCCATGGTGGGCGCACATAGTGTGGTGCGCATTGTCTGCTTGCTCCGACGTTCCGAGCTAGCAGACGTCGCTAGCTCCTTCGAAGGCACATGAAACACGGATCGGGCATAATGGTGCCCGATGCGGTATCGAGATTGCCAGTGATCCATAGATCGAAGGTTTCTAAAGATAGCTATAGAGTTTGGGGTCCGATGACAAAGATCAGCACTGGAGAGATCTTTGGAGGACGGTCAAAGAGATAGAAAGATGCTACTCTATTGTAGCACTTGCCCACATCTACTACATATTTTTGCTCATCTTACAATATCTCTGCCTTTCTCAACGGTATTCAGAGTCATGGGTTTAGTGTCGCTTGCCACTAACCACTAGCTTTGAAGCAAGACCTAGTTTCAGAGTCTGCATGCGCATGCAGCCTGCAAGACGTGATTCTCTCGCGGACCCTGCAATATTGGCCTTCAGAGCCCTTATAAATGGTGGCCTTTCTAGGGGCAACAAACTTTTTTTTTCATCAACTTACACAATATGAAGTCATTTATCTTCTTCTCAGCCCTTGCTGGTTTCTTGAGCTCTTTCGTTTCTGCCGAGAGCGGCGACCAAGACCACAGAGGCGCTGTCTCCTACTCCGAGGGCTGCGACATCACGGGCTCTCGCTTGAGATCCGGCTTTGATGCCAAGTTTTACCCATACGCGTTGTACCATTTCTTCGACGAGGACTACCTCAAGTCTGGCTACAAGGCTAACAAGCCGGTTAACCAGACCACTGGTGTCAACGACCCAAAGTTTGTCTGGAAAGCAGAGAACGTCGGCGACGTCGTGGGCCTGGCCTACGTCTCCCCACCTCTTTCGCACCACACGGGAACCTTTGACATCTACGGAGGCTACGTCTATGACACCTATGTGACAATCTCTAATTTCACTATGGAGTTGAAGGGCTACTTTTACGCCGAGGAGTCCGGCTACTACGAGTTTGGTTTCAACCAGATTGACGACGCCGCAATCTTGTACCTCGGCTCTGCCAGTGCCTTTGACTGCTGCAAGAGTGACGTCTTGTCGCCAAACGCCAACTTCTCCGACGAGGTCATCTACACCTACTTGTACGGACCAAGCACCGGCAACGGTGTCGACTCGCGCTTTAGATACCTCGAGAAGGGCCACTACTACCCTATGAGAATCACCTACGTGCAGATCATCAGCAACACTTACTTCTCGTTCTTTGTCACGACCCCAAGCGGAACCACAAAAACCACTTTCGATGACAGTGTTTTCCAGTTCGACGAAAGCAAGGCTACATGCAAGACTGTCACTCCGTCGACTTCCCACAGTACAATCACCACTACCACCCCTTGGACTGGCACTTTTACTTCCACTTACACCACCACCTTCTCTGATCCAAGTAAGCCGGTTGAGATTGTGGTCAAGACTCCAACTCCACACAGCACCACTACTACTACTGAGCCATGGACCGGAACGGTGACCAGCACCACCACTGCCGTTAACACCAACCCTGGGAAGCCAGACACCGTCATCATCGAGACTCCAAGAAAGACGACCACTGACACCACTGTGTGGACCGGCACTGTGACCTCTACTTATACCACCGAGACTCCAACCGTTATTACTGAACACGTCAGAGTCAGAGTCGAGACTCCGCAGCCCACCGTGACCACCACAGAGCCTTGGACTGGGACCGGAACCAGCACTACCACCGTGACTAACCCCAACCCTTCAGGAACTGACTCTGTGATCATCTACACTCCAGATGTCACCACCACGGTCACCACCCCGTGGACCGGGACCTTCACCTCTACTTTTACCGTGACTCCTTCTGGATCCGACCACAAGACTGTCACCGTGGTTGTTGAGACCCCAGAGCCTAGCACCACGGTCACCACTCCATGGACTGGCACTTTCACCTCCACATACACCGTGACCCCACCATCTCCCAACGGGACTGTGACTGTCTTTGTCGAGACCCCAACCCTGGTTCCAGCTTCTTCGTCCTCGTCTTCGTCGCAGCTTACTTCAAGCGGCTACTACTCTAACAGCTCTACTCTGGTGACTTCCTCGTCGACCGTCTCGACTCCTTTGAGTTCCAGCTCTAGCTCCAGCTCTGTTGTCGTGACCACCTCCGAGTCCACCACCACTCCGGACGTGCCTTCCAGCACGCCAGCCTCCACTGTCCCAGCTACTGAGACCCCGGCCCCATCCACTTCATCTACTCTTGTGACCTCGTCTACCACCGACGTCCACCAGAGCACTACTCTTATCACTGAGACTCAGAGTCCAAGTGTGCCAGCCAGCTCTTCGGTTGAGACGGTTCCTGCATCTACGCCAGAGGCTCCAACGCCGGCAGCCTCTACCCCTGCGGCTTCCACGCCGGTTGCTACTCCTGATGTTCCTGCTCCTTCTGACACAACTCCAGCCGGCACGACTCCAGCTGACACTGTTCCTGCGGCTCCTGCCTCTTCCACGTCTACCGACGTTCAGAGCACTCCTGCTACTACTGTCGCTACTGTTGTCACTTCTGCTCCACCTGCTGCGCCTAGTGCGACTGAGACACCAAGTAGCAGCGCAGTTCCTTCTGTCTCGATTGAGACTCCGGCAGTCTCTTTGAGCCAGCCACCAGTCCAGTCCTACGAGGGTGCTGGCTCGAGACAGTTCGGTGCGCCAGCCAACTTCTTGGGCTTGGCCATGCTTGCCTTCTACTCTTTGTTCTGAACATTATAACTCGAGTAGTTTCTCAACACCTTATATCTTCCATGCTCTGTGTGACCTGGCGCCACACCCATTAATTTACGAATACCATTTTAGTTAATATCGTGTAATGAGCTACAAAATAAAAATAAACAAGCATATCAGATGAAACGGTACAAAGTATGGAGCTTAGAAGATGCCATCGTATGGGCCAGTTGGAGACCACAACTTGGCAAGCAAGGCCTCGGCAATGATCTCTCCCAAGCCAGAGATGGCGCCCGGAGCAAGGATGTTAGAAAGAGTAGTGGTCTTGGTGCACTTCTTGATGTTGACACCGTTCAAGGGGTTCTTGAGAAAAGTGTAGGCAGCACCGGCAGTGACAATGGACTGCGTCAAGTGGCCGCTGAGGATGTCCTGTCTGTAGGTGACCTTGGTGCCAGCGGCACACATGTTCTTGTACAAGACGTCCGCATCCTCGTGTGGAATGATCTCGTCGAGAATGGTGTTGTAGATGAACATGTTGGCAGTCGGGGCTAACGCAGGGTAGGCCACCAAATTCTGCTCCGTCAACGCCTTCTGAATCACTGGCTCGTAGAAAACCTTGTTTCCGATGGCGACAAAATCAGACAAGGTCTTGAACAAAAAGGTAGTGATGCTGCTTGAGGCGGAGAGTGGCAGAGTGAACGCGGCCCATTTCGATGGGTACACGTTGGCCTTGAACCACGACTGAACCTCAGGATACTCCTGACCCAAACCGTTCACACCGGTGAACACAAGCCCGGCACTGATCTTGCCAAGGTTGTAAACCGCAGTGTGCGTAACATTGGCAAGAACACCTCCAATGGCGGCACCAACAAAGTTAATCTCAGAGGCATACGTTGGATGCAAGGAAGCAGCCCAGGCGGTTGGGAGGGATCCTCCAGAGTAGCCCCAGGCAACGACTCTGGCACTCGAGGAGAGTCCGGTGTCCTTGGTGGTGCTCAACACAGCGCGAATAGAGTTCAAGGTGGCGTACCCGGCCTGTCTGCCGCAGACAAAGGTAGACTTTGGGCCCTCGTGGTCTGGTAAGACAACGTAGTAGCCGTCGCCCAACGGGGCCTGGGCGAACAACTCCTCAAAGTTCTCGTTGCCCAACTGGAAAGTGTACGAAGGAGAGGAAATGAGGTTGGCGGCGTCCTCAGCGACCTGGTACGACACCAATCTGTTTGGGTTGGCGTTGACTGGGACAAACAACGTGGTGACAATGGCGTTGGGGTTACCGTGGGAATCCTGCGATCTGACAAGGTACTGGTAGACGTCCTTGATCTTCGACTTGAGAACAAGACCCTGGTAGTAGCTGGTCATCTTTCTGGTCTTTAAGATCGTTCCAACGGCGATGTCGTCAATGCTGGCATCGGCTGTGTAGAAGGGATCGTCGGCGGGAGCGACCGGAGTAGCGCGGCGCACAAGAGAGTTAGAGGCCGGGGCCGCCAGCACAACCGCCAAGAAGGAAGCTAAAATCAAGAGAAAGTTCATGATAATCGAGATATTGCGTGCCAAAAGGCGAGAATCGCTGTCTCTAAATAGGAAAATTCTGCACTCAGGCGTCGACCTAGAATTACTTGCAACGTTGTCTCACTCATCTCGAGAAATCCTGCATCTGCACATGCACGGCCACTTGTTTCTGGAACAGCAGCCTTTGGAACGAAATTAAAAAGCCCACCTCTCCGGAGAATATATCCAAACCTAGACCGGTTGCAAAGCAGCTCCTATTCTTTGGTTTCGCTCTTTTCCCGTATCTGAAACAAAAGATACAACGACGGTTGTCTCTTCAGGGACGCCACATACTGGGCCATGTATGGAATGTACCGTGCATGCTGGGGCAAGCCATGAGGGTGAGAACCGCACTCAGTCGCGCTCACCCCTTCTGAGTGTCTTGAATGGTACTATTTCCGTGTTGCGCGCATCTGCGGCGTAAAATCAGTTTGATATTGTCTTTCCTCGCACAATAAGATTATTTCCTAATTAGGCAATAATTGAGATCCGTCGCGGGCGATTCCCACAAAAAACGCATTGTTGAGGGATGTGACAAACATCTCAGCAATCTACACAAAAGATGCACGAGTTGAAAGATTGGCGATCTGGAGTAACTGAATATCTAATAATATTCCGCGCGAACTGGTAGAGCACTTCTTGGCAGCAGTTGCCAGGTGTACAACTGCTGCAGGAGCAGGCCACGCACTCCTGATCGGGCCAGGCCATTTGGGGCAACCCCACAGAAAAAAGTCTAAGTCGAGGGGTACACTTGAAAATTCAGCCTAAGGCACTCAAAGATTATCCAACAGTCCCAGTGCCAACAGAGAAGATCGAATTGGTGTCAAATCTACAATGGTAACGTGCCGCGGGTCGGCCCGTAGAACGCACGAGCTCCCGAATCTGGATAAGGCAACCAAATTACCCGAAAAAGACAAGTAGGCGCCCATCTCAGACATCCATAGTTTTTTCCAGCCTTGCGAGCGTTGTCAATCTTCATTTGGTGAAACGCGACGCACGAGGCCTGACATAAAAAATTGCGAGGTTATTTATGCAAATAATGCGAGCAGACAAGGGAGAGCCGGTCGTCGATCCAAACATTCACGAGGGTTTGGAGACCGGTTTTGCTTGTTTGAGGCTACGCATTCCGCTCTGCAACGATTCGAGTAATGCAACAGGAATGCCCTCACTTGGTTTGTGTTATGATTACGTATGAACCAATATATGGATGCCGTGTTAGGAAGTGCGGAATTCTCCGTTTATGGACGGACCTCGGAGAGGTCTGTGGGTGTGTTTTCCTGACAGTAGATGTGTGGATGTGGTGTCAGGGTGAACAGCTGTCATCTCCCATCCTAACAGTTTGAGTACCCACTAGCAGATCCCGATCTTGCCTCAGCAAAACAAGAGACGCAGTGCGGCTTATGTTCGCATTTGATCAAAGTTACAGCATGTAAGCGAAGGATAGCAGTGTTCACCTTTGCCGGCTAGATCGGCTTCTGAGAAAAAGAAGGACTTCTGGGGCAATTCCGCACGTCGGCGCGGGCTCGCCGCGCTCAACCCAAAGCACAGGGCTGCCACGCAATATACATCTCGCCAGGAATTCTTAGATGGTTAGAGCTAAGAAACCAATCAGCTACAACAGAATTTGGAGATTTTATTTGGAAACAGGTATTGAAGGAGATACTAGAGTTAGAAAATTCCGTCATGCGGCCCAATTGGCAAACCCAAAAGAGTACGCAAGCCACTGGCAACAATGCTACTGAAGCCAGAGAAGCCATCCGGCGCCAAAAGGTTGGAGACGACAAGAGTCTTGTCACACCCCGTAAGAACAGCACCATTAAAAGTGTTTTTGATGAAGGTATAAGCGCGGCCAGAACCCAAAACTGTCTGAGTGATATGGTCACTAATAAGATCTTGCTTATAGGTAACTTTGGCCCCAGCAGCACACAATTGTCTGTACCAGAGGTCTGTGTCAGTAGCAGGGACGATTTCATCGATTATCGTGTTGTAAAGGTAGATGTTAGTGTCTTTCGATGGCACCAATTCTGGGGCGGAAACTATGTCTTGTTTTTTCAACGTTTCATGTACTACCGGCGCAAAGAACGATCTGATACCAGCAGGCGCAAAGTTCTCCAAGGTCTGGAGAGTAAAAACAACAGCAACTTCCAAAAGACATTCCTTTGTTGGAAGGCGGAAGAAGTTTAGCTTGTCCGGGTAGACGTTGTCCTCAATGTACTGGTTGAACTCTGGGTATTCCAAAGCCAAGCCGTTAATACCAGCAAATACAAGTCCGGCAGTGAGTTTACCGACATTCTGGTAAGCAACATTGGTTAAATTAGCAAGGATTCCGCCAATGGCAGCGCCAATGAACTTGATCTCTGGAGCATACGTTGGTGCCAAGCTAATAGCCCAGGCAAGTGGAAGAGATCCTCCGGAATATCCCCAGCCGACAACCTTGGTCGTTTCCGTACAAAGGCCAAATTCGCTGAGAGTCAACACTGCCTTAAGCGAGTTCAAGGTAGCGTAGCCAGATTGTCTACCAGCACCAAACACAGACTTGGGCCCTTGATAGTCTGGGATAACCACATAGTACCCATCAGCCAACGGCGCGGTAGCCAAAAGCGTCTCGGCTTGCGCTGGGAAACCAATTGGGTTAGAACCCAACTGCATGGTGTACGACGGCGCACAGTTGACGTAGGCAGAGTCGTCGACGAACTGGTAAGTAACCAACTTGGTCGGATCGCCGTTATATGGAACAAATAAGGTTGTAACAATTGCGTTAGGATTTCCGTTGCTGTCCTCGGATCTCACAAGGTACTGGTGAACCTCTTTGATGTTTTCCTTGAGCACAAGAAGTCCGTATCCGTTGGTGACAACTCTTTGTCTCAAAATGGCACCATTAGGTTGCTTTTCATATCCGTCATCGGGAAAGTAAAACGGGTCCAGCGATGGGGGAAGAGGTAAGTTCCGGGCAACAAGGGAGCCCGAACCTGGAGCAGCTTGAACAGTAGCAAGAAAAGCAGCAACGAATGCCAAAAGGGAAATCATTGTTGTGACTGATAGGGATAGGATTATGAAGCATTGCCGCCTATTTATATGGGTCTTTCTTTGCTATGAAGTGCTTCTTCATTTCCGAAACAGGTTCAGTGCGTGTGTAGATCTTACTGGGGTGTATGCATGTTCATGGGTTTAGACAGATGACGGGTGCACATTTTTGAAGCTTATTTTGTAACATAGACCAAGTGCGGAAAATCCCAAATTAGAATACTCAAAACATTCATGATTAAAGTTTTTGAAAGGAAAGCTTTTTTAAAATATTTGAACCCCTGATTCCTTAATGGCGTGATAGATGTTGATTGTGCAAGCGGTTTAAGGTTAGAACGTGAAAGATTCTTGACCCACTAAGGGCTCTTCTTCAGTTTCTGAAGACTTGTCAATTGCAATCGAAAACCAAGAGCTTTGCACTGAACGAGCACCATAATTGAAACAATCACATGTTGTCCCAGAGATGAACGCAAATTCTCGGGGTCTCAATATCTGCGTATGTTCAACATGCTGCCAGCTCAGGTTGGGCACTCAATTTAACCTTATGAAGACGAAACTGAGATCAAATAAACGCTAGAAATTCATACTTTTGAAACCAGGCGGCTAAATTAAAGACCGCATTTATAATAGTAGAAAAAGTCTAGCTACAAAACTATTTAAAACATTGTCTGTTAAGTAAGGTATTATCGGAAGCAAGTAGAATTAGAAGACCCCATCAAGTGGTCCGATTGGCTTTCCCAAAAGAGTAAGCAAACCAGACGCGACAATGTCGCTGAACCCAGAAAACCCATCTGGAGTGAGAGTGTTGGAAATGTGAAGACTTCTAGAGCATTCCAGGATGGTTTCACCATTGAAAGTGTTCTTAATGAAGGTGTAAGCGGCTCCGGCACCCAAAACACTCTGAGTCATGTGCCCACTGATGAGATCCTGCGAGTATTTAACCTTGGCACCAGCGTCACACAAGTTCTTGTAGTAAACGTCAGTGTCAGTAGCTGGAACAATCTCATCAATCTTAGAGTTGTAAAGGTAAATGTTGGTCTTTGGCGATGGAACCAATTCTGGAGCAGCGACCAAATCTTGCTTTCTCAAGGTGTTCTGAATGACTGGCACAAAGAATGCTCTGATGCCTGCTGGGACATAGTTCTCCAAAGTTTGAAGGGTGAAGGCAACCGCAACCTCAAGAAGACACTCTCTCTGTGGAAGATAGAACTGCTCCTTTTTCTCCGGGTAGATGTTGTCATCAATGTACTTCTTAAACTCTGGATACTCGTTGGCCAAGCCGTTGATACCAGCAAATACAAGCCCCGCTGGCAACTTACCAATGTTCTGGTAAGCAACATTGGTCAAGTTACAGAGAACACCGCCCATGGCAGCTCCAATAAACTGAATCTCAGGAGCGTACTTTGGTGCCAAACCAATAGCCCATCCAAGCGGAAGAGTACCTCCAGAGTAACCCCAGCCAACAACCTTGGTCTTCTCAGCAGAAAGGCCAAACTCGCTGAGACTCAACGCAGCCTTAATGGAGTTCAAGGTGGCGTAACCGGCCTGTCTTCCAGCACCAAACACGGACTTTGGTCCCTGGTAGTCTGGAATAATCACATAGTATCCATCGGCCAAAGCCGCGGTGGCCAAGAGAGACTCAGCCTGGGCTGGGAAACCAATTGGGTTAGAGCCCAACTGCATGGTGTAAGACGGCGCACAGTTCACATAGGCAGAGTCGTCGACGAATTGGTAAGTGAGCAACTTAGTTGGGTCACCGTTGTATGGAACGAACAAGGTTGTGACAATCGCGTTAGGGTTTCCGTTACTGTCCTCGGATCTAACAAGGTACTGGTGGACTTCCTTGATGTTCTCCTTGAGCACAAGGACTCCATATCCGTTGGTAACCTTTCTTTTCTTCAAGATAGCACCGTTAGGTTGCTTCTCATATCCGTCATCAGGAGTATAGAATGGGTCCTGCGATGGAGGAAGAGGTAAGTTCCGGGCAACAAGGGAGCCCGAACCTGGAGCAGCTTGGACAGCAGCCAAAAAGGCAGCAAGGAATACCAAGAAAAAGTTCATTGATAAAGTTGTGAAAGATGGTTTAGCTTTTGGATCAACGGAAGATCGACGACTATTTATAGTGAGCTTGCTGTGCCCTGAGCCATACTATTCCAGAACAGGTTCAAAACATGTGTAAAGACCAGGGTGTATGCATCACCGGGCTTTTTAGCACGATTGCACCTGCATGTTCCCGAAAAAGTCAAGATTTTGACGTTGATCAATCAAATGGGGATCCCAAATGAAGCAATCAGGACGCCCAAAAATTAAAGTTTCTCTCCGGGAAAGCTGTTTTACTGTTGGAGTACCTGAGAACCCCTGCATACCTGGTGGCGTGAGATAGCAAATAAGTCGAAGGTTTGGACTTTCTCCCTGAATTTCCAAAAAGTGAACTAGAACTTTATGAACTTTGCCCATTCCGGTACAGTTGCTGTAATATATTTGCCATGCTTAATTGCAATATCGGAAGCCGTCACTCCGCATCCCGATAACTATTTTGTATGCACGTATTCGGTTGCCACTCCGGTATCCCCGATCCCTGCATTAACGCAGGTCGAGTTAAAACTTCCCAAATGGGGGCAAGCTTGCGTGTAACGCGACGTTTTCGGATGCTAGGAAATCCAAAGCGATGCTCCGAAACCTGGTTTCTCCATCTGTAAATAAATTTACTTCGTGACGCACCGGTAAGCGGACAAAATCCTGCGAAATCGGACTACCTTGAAAAATAGTCCTACCTATAGATAGTCCTACCTAGAGGTATCCGGTGTAATAAAGAAAGCCTTCCTGCGCCGCAGTGGTAACGTTTTGTTGGGGCTATTTAAAAGCCCCAGAAATGTTCAGATTTAACGAACGCTGAGATGTCTCAAATCTTGCGGTATGAAAACAGGGTACGTGTTTTTATTGGTCTGGATGCATGGTACTGCATGCTGAACTACTCTGCATCGACGCAATTGGACGCAGGTTCGGACACGGAGACTAAAAGTCCGCGGCTTGTCCTGCCTTCTAGAAATACTATTGCCTCAATATGACTCAATATGGTGCCGCAAATCAGCTGCATTAAAGTCTCCTACATGGGTGAGTGGTCAATATTAAACCATCCTAGATTATGTTCCGGAGGACTGCGATCGGAAACTATACCCTCTGAACCTCCTGAGCAGGCTGGCCTCAAAGGCATCTATTAGAGGCTGAACACTGTTTAGGCGCTCCTAGCGCATGCCCTGCGTTGCGCCAGAATAAGCGAGCCTGGAGAGCAGGGATTCCGCCAAAAAATGTAGGATGCCAAATTTGGAAATTTCCAGTATCCCTAAAAAAAGGTAAGCAAAGTGAGACAAGCAACACTCAATATTGTGTAAGAAACAGCAGCGCCAGCCTAATTCAGCAACCACAGTTGCGAATTAGATTCCCTACGTCTCTTCAAGACTTAAAGCAAGCATGAGGAGAATGATTTCCACCCTCACCAGGTACTCCTTCCGTGCAAGATTTTAGCTCTGGAAAAAGCGAGCTTTTACGATCCAGGTCATGAAGATTCGAGACAAGTAGGCATTCATTACCCGTGTGTGGATTATATATGCAAGCAACGTCACAAGTTTGGCGAATCGGGAAAAAACAAAGGAACCCTTGCGTATTCTTGTTTAAACCTCTTGTGATTATGTGACAAAACTGGGAAGAAGGATGCAAACACGTCAAAGCCGACTTCGATCAACAAGCCTTGATACCAAACTACTAGCATTGCACTAGTGCAGTAATGTAGAACAATGTGTTAATTGTCTTTCCCGCTGGGGCTGGCTTGAGGGCAAGCATGAAACTGTATTCAATTCTTAGCGTTACTATGCGATAAGAACTAATGACGCTGGTACAATGCGGTTGAGCTGGGTATGTGCAGTGTTTTTTGTCGTCCCCATCTCGTTGTGTATGTTTGCCCAACAGGGCCCCTTTTCTGACTGTACTCCTGTTGGTTTTCAGGCAATCTACCAGCTTGCATAGTTTAGGCGCTTCAAATTGTCGTCTCTGACTAAGTTATAATGCGGGATTTAAAAATCAGACGGATGGAACGTTTACGCTTTTCAAACACCCAAAGCAAGAGACCACGCCCAATACTTGCATGAAAAAATCCTGCTCAGTTACCAGCTACAGCTTCGAAAGGCAATTCAAAAGTAGAAAGAGTAATTAAAGTAAAACCCAAGTAGTAGCTGGCTGCGTGGTAAGCGCCAGCTGGCTTGCCCAAAATAGTAAGCAGGCCTCAAGAGCTTAAATCTCCGAAACCGAACATCCGCAGCGGATTTCAACAAGGTTTGATCAAAAGAATAAGCTGTATGGGCCCACTGGCTTACCCAAAATAGTGAGGAGCGCCTCAGAAAGAACTGTTGCCAAACCAAAGAGTCCACCCGGAGCAAAAATGTTGCTAATAATGATGTGCTTAGAGCAAGAAGATATAGTAGCACCATTGAAGGTGTTTTTGATGAACGAGTACGCAGCCCCTGCGCCCAACACTGCTTGAGAGCCGTGATTACTGAGAAGATCCTGTCTGTAAATCACTTTAGCACCTTTGGAGCACATATTGTGGTACCATACGTCTGCGTCTTGATGAGGAACAATTTCGTCAAGAACTGTGTTGTAGATGAACATGTTGGCTTTCGGGACCAACTCAGGGTAGTTGACCAAGTTTTGCTCTTGTAGCGCCTTTTTGAAAAACGGAATCTGATATGCTTCTGTTCCGATTGGGATATAATCTCCCAAGCCTTTGTAGGGAAACTCTTTCATAACAGGCAAGAGGCACTGCAGAAGCGGCTTCCTAAACTGTGCAAGTTTTGAGACGTACACGCTGCTATTAAAGTATTGCTCGAGTTCTGGATACTCTCGGGACAATCCATTGAGAGCAGCAAATATAAGACCCGAGTTCTTTTTTTTGTCATTGAGCACTGCAGCGTGAGTAACATTGGCAAGAACGCCACCTTGCGCGGCACCAATAAGATTGAGTTCGGGGTAGTATGTAGGCTGCAACGCAGCCGCCCAGCCAGTGGCAAGAGAGCCACCTGAGTAGCCCCAAGCAACAACCTTGGCATCGTGCTTGAGACCAGTGGTGCTGGTTGTGTTCAAAACGGCACGGATGGAGTTCAACGTGGCATGCCCGGCCTGTCTGCCGGCAATGTAGGTCGTTTTTGGGCCCTCGTGATCTGGAATGACGACGTAATATCCGTCGTTCAATGGGGCTTGAACCAACAAAAGTTCAATCTGGCAGTTGACGGTCTGGGAGCTAGACCCCAACTGGAATGCGTAAGATGGTGCGCAGTTGATGTATGCGGAGTCCTCGGCGACCTGGTACGACACCAACTTGGATGGATCGGCATTGTTAGGCACAAGCAAGGTTGTGACAATAGCGTTAGGGTTTCCGTGGCTGTCTTCCGATCTCACAAGGTATTGATAGGCGTCCTTGATTTTAGCCTTGAAGATGAGCAAACCGTACTCATTGGCCATCTTTCTAGACTTTAAGATAGCACCGAGCGGCTCGGATTCGTAGCCGGTGTCGGGTGTGTAGAAAGGGTCCTCGGAAGGAAGCACAGGCGCATTTCGAACGGCAAAAGACTCTGCTCTGATTGGAATAGCAAACGCTAATATCCCGACAATGAACGGCAAAAAGAGTCTCATGGGTGTGGCACTCGAAGGTAGTGGTCGTGAGGGGCCGCAGTGCTAATATGGATCCGTAGTGCCTTTCCCAAACAGGCATTCACAACGGCACTCAATAGCATAGTGGCCTCCGACATTCCTTAGATAACTCCGATCATGCGTGAAGAAGTGCGCGGAACGAATGAAAAGCCCCGCGGTCGTGCCCCAAACAACTAATCAGCTCTCCTAATTCCGCTGCCCTATCTCCGCAACGTTCCATCTCCGCTTTGAAGACAAGCCTATGATGGCTGCATAATTGGGCAGATCACGTGAAACTCCACTGTTGCGGGGCTACAAACGTATATTCAACCACTCCGAAGAGTGCTGAGAGCTCGTCTTTAGAGAACCAAAACTACGAGATGACGACGTTAGAGATGAATTGAAGGTATATCACAGGTTAGAAAGTTTTTTACAACTCTCCAGGATCGCTTGAATATCAGAAAGTGTGCGTGATCTTTCTCAACGCGATCAAGCAAGGCCGGCGTAAGCGCCGAGTGGCTGGCCCAAAATCGTGAGCAAGCCAGTCTTAATAATATCGCTGAAACCGTTGATACCTTGCGGGGTGAGAACGTTAGAAACGACAGTGGTTTTGCTGCACGAGCTGATGGTCGCGCCATTGAAAGTGTCCTTGATGAACTGGTATGCAGAGCCCGCGCCCAAAACCATCTGCGTGACATGACCGCCAATGAGATCCTGAGCATAGGTGACCTTTACGCCGCTGTCGCACAAGTTCTTGTAGAAGACGTCGGCGTCCGATGCTGGGATGATCTCGTCGAACTTGGAGTTGTAAATAAAGATGTTGGCGTTTGGCTTATTCTCAGGGTGCGCAACCAAATTTTGGGCGTTCAACGTGTCTCTAAGAATTGGAGAGTCGAACACGGCATCACCTTGTTTAAAGAAGTCACTGGAACCTTTGAAAACAAAGGCTGGAATACTCTCAATGAGACACTTCAGGTTAAGCAGGTGGAAGTAGGTCTTTTGAGATGGGTAAAGACTGTCTTCTATGAACTTGTTGAACTCTGGGTACTCTCTTTGCAAACCATTGACACCGGAGTACACAAAGCCGGCGAACAAGGTGTACGCGTTAGTCTGGGCAACATGCGTAGCGTTGGCGACGACACCTCCCATGGCAGCACCAATAATGTCTATCTCTGGAGCATACTTAGGCGCCAACGTAGCGCCCCAGCCAGTCGCAAGACTTCCTCCAGAGTATCCCCAAAGCTGCACCTTGGTTTTTTTGGTGGAAAGACCGGTAAGACTGGTGATGTTCAAGACGGCGCGAAGGGAGTTCAATACACCGTGGCCAGCCTGGACACCTCCCACGAAGACAGACTTTGGACCCTCATAGTCTGGGACAACAACGCTGTATCCATCAGCCAACGGAGCCTGCGCCAACAAGATTTCAGCCTGAGCGACAATTCCGTCTGGGTTGGAGCCCAACTGGAATGAGTAAGAAGGAGCACAGTTGACGTAGGCCGAGTCTTCGGCGACCTGGTAAGAAATCAATTTGGTAGGGTCCGCATTGAGAGGAACAAACAAAGTAGTGACAATAGCGTTAGCTGCTCCGTGACTGTCTTCAGATCTGACAAGAAATTGATATACGTCCTTGATCTTGGACTGGAGAACAAGGAACCCGTAGGCGCTAGTGACCTTTCTCTGTCTCAAAATGGAACCAAGAGGCTTCGATTCGTAGCCGGAGTCTGGTGTGTAGAAGGGATCTTGGGATGGAGGAATCGGCAAGCCACGAGGTGTGAGAGACCCAGAACCAGGAGCAGCCTGCGCAAGAGTGTAAAGGGTGGCGAGAAACACCAAGAAGAATTTCATTTGAGAAAGCATCGTATTTGATGAAGGTGTCAAAGAAACGCAACAAATGTTGGGGTATTTGTACTAAAGCAAAGGCTAGTTAGGCTTCCCCTCTATCCCAAAAGGTATTTCATCGCGCTAAGTGCGTCCTTCGGCGAAGCTATGATGGTCTGCATGCCTATATTACTGCGCAGCGCGTTATTTTTTTAATGCATTTGGGTCTCTCTGCTTTGGTCAGGCCGTGATTTCCGCAACGCTAATAGACTACGATTCCACGCAATTCTCCGGACACAACGATCATTAGTACAAGAAAAGGTGACAAGCATTTTCCATGCTCAGTGGATGCACACTTGAAGCGTAAATTGACCGCTTATATTTCTCCCTTGGAGAGTGACTGAAGACGGCAGATCTAAGAAGCCCCTGATAGTAGCATATACGAAGGCTATTTGACTTGCCAAGCTTTTGATAGGGTTCGTCTCTCCACGTTTTCTCTAAAATTAGGTTTGAATCCCGCAATTGGCGAAACAGATTGCTCGGATGTCCAGCGGGTTCTGCATGTTCACCAGGATTAATAAAGCGCGTGAATTGTTGACCTTTGAAACCATAGGAAATAACGGTGATGCCTCGGGTTTAGAAGCGAAAGCAGCAATCTATTGATTCGCCGGATAAACGTTATCCGAAGAAGAAACCACGCGCCCAGTCAGTCCTTCATCATCTGGAAGCAGCACGCGCGTGGTCGGCAAGCAGCACTTGAGAGTCTGTGAGCGCCTTCATAGCAGGTCTCATGATACTCTCTATAAAATCAGTCAAAAATAGCAAATTTCGTGAAATTGCCACGGCCTTGGACTGGATCTCAACGTCAATATGCAAGAATAGACCGTTGCAGAAGCGCGCCGCAGGTCGCGGAGGGGCGCGTTACTTGAAAAAGTGGGGATGCACAATAGCAGGGTTCAAGAAGTCGGCCGACAGGAATGCGTCAGCAGCGACGAATGCGTGTTTTAATCCGAGACACGTATAGCCAAATGATGAAGTGTGACCGAGTAAAATTCGAGATGGCCTATCAGAGACACTTCCGTCGAATCCGGTAGTTACCATACTGCAACATAAACTGCTGAACGCGCGCCGTATTGGAACACAGATGTCGCGAAGCAAACCGAGCAGTAACTTTTGAAGTAGGGTAATTATGATACCAGCTGGAGAGCATAGCTCGCCCGGGGATGGCACTTGGAGGATCGAGATTATGTACGGGTACTTCAGCAATCAATAAATAAATAGGTTTGTTAAAAATATTGTTGATTTTTTTAGTGCTTTTTTTCTGCCCGCGTGACTTTCGATGAGTTGTCAGCAAGTGAAATTGATTCTGTATGCAACGCAGCACCAAGATATGAGTGTCGTTTTCAATTCTAAATCACCAACTCTTACAGATATAGAATTTGAATTTTCTCTGGAAAGAGGTAAAAGAAAAAAAAATTCCCACAGATTTGTTACACAAATTATAAGCGAATTAAAGCTCCGATGGATGTTTGGGTACTCGGTCCGTGATTCTGCTTGCGTAGGCGCACTGTTACACGATTTGTCACCGTAGCTCCGCGCATGCGAAGTGCGTGGCAGTTGCAGACTCAAACAATAATATATTTGATAAGTATACAAAGCGACGAGTAGCGGGAATCTTCTTGCCAAAAAGTGGTCAATGTTACATGTTCAGCTTATATTAAGGGCAAGAGCCTTGCAAGTTACCGTTCCAGTTCCTGCACCACCGGGGCCGCCTCATTTTCGGTGAATCAAGGAAAATGGCGCTTGGACTCTACGCTGCTTGAAAGCCATCTTATCATGCGAAGCTTGCGCCATCGACCAGCCGAAAGGCGGAGGAGTTGATAAGACTTTTCATGGAAGGCGCAGTCAAGATCCAGGGAGCCACAAGTTGGATTTCATGCATGAAAATCACCGAAAGACGAAACTTTATTCTGTGGTGGGTACCAAACAAGAGGTTCAACCATCATAGAAATCACAGCTCCAATGAAGCAATCTCATACTTAGAACACAGTTGATGTGTTCTTTGATAAGTGTCTTCCTGATTGTTCATGAAATCTATTATGAATCAAGGGCTATTGTGGCGGGCAATTGTTTAGGTTGCGCAGCCGCAGTTCACCGCAGCGCCTCTCTCAACGGGGTGTATTAGCCATATTGGGTGAATATTGCACCCTCTAAATCCCGCTTAGGAAATCTACCCTGTCAGAAGTGTAAAGCACAGGAAAAGCTCAGCCTTACACAACACCGTCAAATTTTTGGCTTCACATTCCGATGAAAAAACACGTTACATGCATGGTCTCAATGTAGAAAACAGGGAGAGCGCAAGGCAGTGCTAACGCCGCTCAGCCGCGCTGCCGCTCAGCCTCTTATGTCTCGAGGTATATAGTTACGGTGCTGTAGGACCCTGAAGGTTCGCTATCACCACCACCATCATTCTGACCTACATTGTTGGAGCTTATCTGGCAAGCAGCAGAAAAATAATAACACACTAAATCTTACAACTTCGAATCAATCATGCTGGAAACCGGCAGAACATTTGTTCTTTACCACTACACGCCTTCGCAGCCAGCTGCAGTGGCTCTTGGCGCGCTATTCTTACTCACGGTGGTGGCATTGATCGTTGAGATATGCTTTCTCCAGAGAAAAAGCCTTGGCTTCTGTGGCTTTGGAACGAAGTGGTTGGGATGGCGTTTGAATGGTCAAAATAACTTGAAAGTTGAGCCCCGGTATGCAGCGCAAGGAATCACCGAGGAGACGGTTCGCACTCACATCCGGGCATTCAAAACGACCTCCTTCAAATACATTCCCTTTTTGGTTGGTGGAATCATGGAGGCCCTTGGATACTTCTTCCGTGTTGCATCGGCCAACGACACCGACAAGCTTGGGCCATACATTGGTCAGAACCTCTTCTTGTTGATTGCTCCAGCTTTTCAAGCGGCTACTATTTACATGCTCTTTGGAAAATTACTCAACGTCTTGGAGTGCACTCACTTGTCTATTGTCCCAGGAAACCGCATCACTAAGATTTTCGTCTGGGGAGATGTCATCAGCTTCTGGGTGCAGGGCTGTGGTGGAGGTCTCCAGGCCGTCTCTAAGTTGTCCGTCTACGGCAGATACATCGTGGTTGGCGGCTTGGGCCTCCAAATTTTATTCTTTGGATTGTTTGTGGTCTCAGAGCTCAAGTTCACTATTCAGGTGCGTCATGAAAAGGTTCCTGCGTTTAAAACAAGTTGGAAACTTTTGAATTACTTGTTGATCTCGGCGTCGGGGTTGATCATGATCAGATCCGTGGTGAGACTTGTTGAGTTCATCCAGGGTTACAATGGTTACATCATTTCGCACGAAATTTTCCTTTACGTGTTTGACGCTGCTCCGATGCTTCTTTGCTCAGTGTTGTTTATCTTGATTACGCCATTTGCCAACCCGCAACAGTTAGAGCAGGAGAAACTCATTCGCGAGGAGAGCATGGAGTTCCGCAGAGAGGGCAGCGCAAACAAAGAGTGGGAAGCTGGCAGTGACTACAGTTAGGTTTTTTTATAAAATTAATATTTGAGATGTTCTACAACAAAAATGTAGACCAGAGAAAGGAAATGCGCTAACGAGTTTTTCTTACGACTGGAGTCGGCAAGTACATGATGGAGCTGCATAATCTGCGCGGGGCGGAGTGGAGGCTTATGGCTGTGCGTCTCAATCTGACGCACCCGCATACACGCAAGTAATCACTCTGAATACTTTGGCAATCATCAATAGGTATGAGAATGCGTGCCGGTGTTTGTGATAAATAATGCGTGCAATAGACGGCGGGAAGTAGGTGGTATTGCACCGATTCTCGGAATGGGCAGGGTTGTCAAAATTCATCAAGACGAATCGAGTACGTTGGAGCAGAAAAGAAGTTCCAAACACTTGAAATGTGAAAGCGTGATAGCACGAAAAGCAAAAAGTAAAAAGGAAAAGCGAAAAGATATTAAGTGGACGGCACAACATTAGCGTAAGTTTAGCGGAGCGTAGCGAGGGTCTCTGCTCGGCTGGGGGCGGGTAAAGGCGAAGCCTGATGTGTGGATGTGTGGATGTGTGGATGTGTGGATGTGTGGATGTGTGGATGTGTGGATGTGTGGATGTGTGGATGTGTGGATGTGTGGATGTGT